>CM055898.1:14770338-15122838 GCA_029582155.1 Panopea generosa
CATAATGTACTACTTAAAATAAAACAATTTAAATACCCAGGCCGGGCCCGATTAGCTCAGTCGTTAGAGCGTCTGACTGTCAATCAAGTGGTCGTGAGCTCGAATACCCGCTCAGCCACAATCTCCGTGACATTTGCTTGTAGTATATATAAAGTTTGTTACAGTACACTTTCACACCACCTCAGAATGACCAGCAAGTCTAGACTTGATAAGCTAAGTGGGCTGTTACGAACCTTATATATATATTACTTTCGATGTACGAAATTGCGTCTCATTATCATTCGTCTCTCACCGCTGATTCAAGTGAGCGAGTTATCAGTTACTGTGGAGACGGGATGTGTATTGGTTAACCTTCCAGGATCCGAGGAAACAGTGGTAAGGTTAACTGATCGTCTGTTAGCCCTCAATGACATAGAAATGACGTTAACAACTCATTCAATCAATCAATGAAATACCTAGTCGCTGGACAGCTATAACACACAAAAGGTAACATGTACCAAAAAAGTATGAATGCAATCAACATACAGAATTCTAAGGGAAATTCATACATAAAATAATTGATTACAGATAAAAGGCGTCACAGGGCAGCTTAAAGTGCTAACAAGTATAACCATTCTTGCTCTTCCCTATTGCGTGATACATTGTAGATAAAATTGTCGACAACGGACAGTTCACTTACAAACGTGGCATTATGCACTACATACACAAACAACTGATGTTATACAAATATGTACTAAATGACTTTGCAGAATATGTTTTACAATATCATAATTGCCATCATTCTACTCCATAGAGCTTTATTATAATCAATTCCATTAGTTTATAGATGTATTTTACTGTTAATAAACGGGTATTGCTATTATCATTATATCATTAACTATGTTACTTATTATTTCTGTACTATCATTATTTGTTTTAATAGCTACTTAGTTACAATGCTTCAGTTTACGCAAAATCAAGTGGATGATGTTATGAATTTAAGGCTAAATACGAAAATATTGTTAATATAGATAGTGTCGTCTATAATGTAACAGCAACGGTTGGGGAAAGAATTGTTCTGTGCACCTTAAAACTAGGTTTGATAAGTTGATTTTTTGGGGCCCGATTGGAGACGGTGACCACTGTTGTAATGTCTTGTGTTTTTGTATTGATAGCTTTATCCTTTGTAGTATTTGTTTTTGATTTGTGACTGTGAATTTTTAATTTGTTGTACGTTTCATGTTGGACATAAGATTCTTCTTATTCGTATGAACTTTAAACGGATAACATTTAGACGATGGCAGTTTCCAATTAACAATACTCAATGGTCATTCAGAAAGATACTTCATGACATCAACAGTTACGTCTAGACATCAATTATCGACTTTTTATTTAATCTTGTAGATGACAGATAAACGTCTACATATAATCGGATATTGGTTCTTCAAAACATGGTCACAGACATTGGATCTTCTGACACATGTATTTGTGCTTTTACTGAACAGTTAATAATTGCACGTAAATATATATATATTTATATATTTGACAGTTAAAGTTCGTCAGAAATGCCAACTACTGGATAGGCCATAGAACCCACCAAACATCTAAAACATACATCATTACCTATTCATTGATATAGCTGATATTTTAATGCTTTATATGACATAGTGTTTAAAAAACTACATGCACTATTTTGTTACATCAAAATATTACTTTAATTGAGAAAGCATTAGCTATTATCGACATTCAATAGCAAGTAACGGTCACATTAATTTGTTAATACTTGTTGCTGATTTTCCACCGGTTTGAAAAATCTAAAGCGGCATAACCAATATCTGATTTTAACAATTTTATGAAGAACTAACCTTTTCGTGAATTCTAATCATCTCCAATGGACATATTGTAGTCAATAACTCTCTCACATGTACTAAATAAAACGTGTTGTAAATGTGTATTTGCTGTGCATGTATTCTGTTATGCAAACTAGTTGTTCCGCAGACGTAAATTATCGTAAAATTCTGATTATATTCGTGCATAAGCCTGTCGCAATAGTACACACACGGCAAACTCAGCCAGCATTCGATGTAAGGCCTCGTTGGTGACATACGTGTGTAACATAGTATAGATAACAAAGATTTGTTACTTGATAAGTGCGAAGAATCGAATCTTTTGTTTTCCTGTAACCTATCTTATAGTAAAAGCCTAGTATTTTAGAGGCAAAAATAGTGTTGCTAGTGAAATGTATCATTTCACAAAAATATGTTTTCACGGGAGTAAACCCGAATGGCCTGTACGACAGTACGAAGAAACATGTATTTAGCTCAAATTTCGTTGATAACAACGATTCAAATGTATTTGACGATACACAACATTATTTTGCACCAGATAGGATCGACCCAGTCACAATTTACGCTAAATATTACAGTTATACCAGTATGTTGTTGCTTCAACGGGATTTAACTTATTGGTTAGGCTAATTTGTGTATAAAACCTAAATCAATTCAAAGTATTGGGTTTATAGAATGAACAATTCACTGCTACAAATGTATTACGGATATGTGCAAAAATGTATTACGAAAACAACACATTGGATAGTAAAAATATTATTTAATACCGATTTGCAATTTCAGACGAAATCTCCAAGGGTTTTTGCCGTGTGGAATAAAACACTAAATCGTTACAGTTAATGATTATAGCTGTAAGACCAGTCAAGGAAATTATCTTTCAGTGGCCCATTCAGTCCCTGTTGCTCATGTCTATATGTATCCCATATTTCTTTCTTAACAATCCTTCCCAATAGACCAAAATTACTACCAGATTCACTAGCTTTATTTTTCTTTTCTTGATATTAACACGAGTATATAAAACGATTAGTTACAAAGCACATTATTTGTTATTTAATGATATGTTTTATTTAGTTTTGTAATGAATATATTAATGTAAATCACTGATTATTCATTATGTGATTTGTTACATAGAAATTAATATTTAGATCACTAATACACATTAAACAGTTAATAGTAGTACTAAACGTCTCACTACATAGGTATAATTCTTTGAATATTTTCAGAATGGTTCATAGTGGTTGTGGTGTCTTGTTGCAGATAAGTGGAGCGAAAGTTAGCAAAGCCGATACTGCAATAAGATATCACCAGTGTTAAAAAGTCTTAGTGTGTCATTGCACCCTCTCTAAAAAAACAAGCTGATCATACTACCAGTTATTTTGAATTTTATGGTGGTATACATTACTACTATGAAAAATAAAATTCTAAGTGGAATTCAATTTTACCATGAATATCCTATCCTTGTATATAGAGCGAAGAACAAAACTCAGCAGTATAGTGAGACATTTATTATTAGATTGAGAGTAATATTATGTTAAAACTCAAAATAAAATTATTATCTATGATCCAACCACTTTTGCAACATAAACTGTTGTTAAGAGTAATCTTATCACAGTAGAATGTTACTGAACCAATATATTTCAATCCAATGTAATATCGAGAAATGTAATTGTACTATTACCCACCTCACCATTAGCCTATATCTTGAGAATATAAATAAACCAATGTTGCAATGCATGTATTAATACGGTATCAGTGTATACATATACCAAAATAAATAATCGTATGGCAACCTTTAACACAAACACAAAGAGGTATTTATCTAAAATTATCCATGATATCGATTCGTATATCAGAATATTTCCTCGATCCATTTCCTTACAAAGTATTGTTTATTTCTCCATCTATTACAACTACCGCTATGATGTTTTATTAATAGTTATGTTATAAGAAAAAAAGCTCAATGCATACAATGAAATAGTAAAGAAATAATGGACATTCTTGACGGACTCTGTATTCTGTTATGAAAAATCAGATAAGGATACGTTTTAATAAAACACCTCTTTGATTCTATGAACAATCTAATAATAGGATCATGATTCAAGCTCTCAAAGACTTCTGCTAAATCAGTAAGAAATGAGTGGTGCAAGTGTAGTTTTCCCTTTAACATATTATAGGGTTCAAATAAAAAAAATTTTGTTTGATCTATATACATATCCTTTGGAAGTCCTCTACAACTAAACCTATAAGGGATCATATTCACATGTGTGCATGCAAAATCCAAGAAAAGCATCATTGATGAATTCGAACGGAAAATGTAGTTTCATGTTCATTTAGATGAGTTCTTATTATCTGAATTATCGACTTAAAACACACACAATTGTACTTTATATTTCATTTAAAACCATTACCGGTACCATGCTTATTATATAAAACTATTCAACTATTATTTCTTGTTATAATTATCAATGATTTATTCGCAAATAGCGTGCTTATTTTAATTTCCGAATGTAAATAAAATTAACATATTCTAACTGAAAATAACAGTTCAGTCAATAATTTATTATTTTTCGTTTATTAAAATTGACATTCGATATTTTGACTGAATATTTGCATTCCTAACGCTCAAAACCCTTCATCTTCGCATTTCATACTTAATTACGTTGATGGCATCGGTAAACCCAAACGTGGATCCTGGAAGTAGATAAATACCGGAATAATTAAACTCTACATGAAGTAATTTGGTGAGTGAAATATATCTAGTAAGTATTTGAGTATCAGAAATGTGATAAATAAGACTTAATTTCAATTTAATAACAAATACTACTTTTTTTTCATGGGAAGCCTTAGCAATGGTTTTATTTGATGACAAAATCGTTGGTTTAAACATTACATGTAGTTATATTAAATTGCCTCTATCTTATGTGTTATTAAAGTTAATGCATGATTATCATACTCAGGAGGTCCAACTAAATGAAACATTAATTATTTCATTCGAGCTGTTACATACAAATTAATTTATTTGAGTTAATGAGTGCTCATTCCGCTGTTATTTGTCTATAAACTACATTCTTGATAATATAATAAACGAAATTATTATCGTATAATAAAATGATAGCAGTGGTGAAGAAAAAAAAATACCACGGCTTAGTAGGTCTGGGTATTTTCAGACAAATCGACGCGTTATATCCGCTTACGTAAGTGGTGCAAATATTCGTGGTGAAATTTATAATTATCGTCGACAAGTAAGTGCTTCAGATTTCCCTGATAATTGAACGTACTAACTTATATATTGACTTACATTAGTGGTATATATTTTTGATCATTTTTGTTATTACTTTTGACAAGAGCACAATCTAAACCGAGTGCTCGTTTTTAACTGTCTCTTCTATATATAAAGGGCAGCTCTCGGATATACATAATTGCCTTTAGTTGCTGCAACGTGTTTAAAGTGTTATATGTTTACAAATGAACCATCTTTCATATACTTCGTCTTGCATAGACGAAATCGACCAGCATTTTTGTTTTGTTATTATACTAACACTCTCATGTTCTTTGGATTGTTCGAGCATGGTATCCCTGTTTTTAATTGTGATATAACAAACATAAACCGGAAGACGTCAGGAATCCTACTTGGATAGACTAATATTAATGTTATTTCTCTGCCACATGATATGATAAATAAATGTATTACATTATTTTTATATAAAACTACACTATATAATCTTCCGATCGTGAAGCAAGTTCTAGGCAGTCACCGCTTATACCTTTATTAATAAAGAGTACATACACATGCATTGACAAATATCAACACATAAACTTTAATTTATATAATTGGCTTTGACATTTAGTAGATTCTTGTAACCGTTTATTGTAATGATATACGTATAAATGTTCAAATAGTAAAAAATAAAACAGTCAAAATCTACCATGATTATAAATAAAACTGCACTGATTAAAATTGCACTGAAAGTAAGATCTGAAACAACTGAATTTTACAATCGTGTTTAAACAAAACGCGACAGCCCACTTAAAGAAAACAGGTTGAACATTTTTTGCGGAATAGTAATTAATGTTTTTGCAATTAAAATACTTTGGCCAAAGATAAACATTCCAGGTAAAACAGTTAATCATAATTTTTATGCAATTAAAAGCATGGTTGCCAAAGTTGATTGAAGAATTATCAGGACTTTAGCAGTGATGTTGATGATTAGCATTTTGTTAATCACCAATAGAACAGTATTCTAGCGATGCCCGTAGAGTTCTACTCTGCAAATTTCTTCAAATGAATATTTGTTTTTAAAATATAGTAAGAGTTTAAAATAGAACCAATAAGCTGTTCATTATTGAAATTATTACAATTTAAGAACTCCATTATTCATCATCAAATTGGCATGATTCATACCAATTTTTTAAAATCGATTATTTGTATTGGTACGTATAATTCTTTAAAGGGCAAAAAAGTAAAAATATGTAACTGGATTTTATTGAAGAATATTATATCATATTTGCAATTCACTGACACAAAGTTCAACAAATACAGTTCACAATTAAGTTTAAACAAATAACGACAGCCAACTTAAAATAAAACATGTTCAACGTCCACTGGTTGCACAGTTATTAATGTTTATGGAATTAAAATACTCTGGCGAAAAAACATTTGCTTTCAAGGTTTATTAAATAATTTAATACTATGGCAGTCATTATAACGATGCTAAGTGTTTGGTTTATTAATTATAGAACGACTTCAAAGTAGAGCTCGTGGAATTCTGCTCTGCAGTGTTTTTAAAATTGTTTTTTATAAGAGTTTGAATTAGAAACGTCAAATTGATCAATATAACTACTTCAAATAAAAGAAACTAATTATATCATCCGTCTTCAAAGTTTGCACTTCAATCCACATTGAAATATCCATGAATATTTTAAAATTACCGTTTAATTATGTGAAACCGTATTTATCACATTAGTCAATTCAAATTCCCCAAATGCTATTGTACACGTTTTACCATTTTTATTGCTCACATGTATACTTGAATATTACATCGGTTTGAATATATTTGATAATTAAACACAACAACGCATTTCTGAATACGTCAACTGTTGGTACAATGCATAAATCAGCTGAATACTTCACCTGTTGATACAATGCAGAAATCAGCTACGTTTTGAAGGGACCATAGTATGTTCTATGACAACTAGACGTTTTAATAACTATATAATGTATTTGCGCCAAGATAACGTAGAAGGACAGCACTAAATACAGCGGATATCTTTTGTGCAAATTCGTTCAGTTACAATCGATACGTCGTTGCTATATTTGTAGTCTCTTTAAATTAAATTCATGTCTATACAAAATAGTTTGTCAAAAAATGTAATTAAACACTTTGAAGCTTACAACTTATTTCGAGGTAATTTAGTGGGAAACATTCAGTAATCAACTTAGGTTTATAATACACTATGTGTAATGTCAACCTGGGTTAATATATAATAAATGTTTTTATTTTAAATGTGTATTATAAAATGGTATTATTGTAATTGTATTATATTATAAACCTGGGGTCATATATTTTTTTTATTATAATAAATGATATTATTGCAAATGTGTAGTATTATAAATCTTGGTTAATCTATAATAAGCGTTATTGTTAATGTGTATTATTATAAACCTCGGTATATATATATATATATATATATATATATATATTGTGTGATTGCAAAAAAATGATATTGTTGTAAATGTGTATTGTTATAAGCCTTGGTGTATGTATAATATATGATGTTATTTTAAATATGTATTATATAAACGTGGGGTAATCTTTGACGATATTCAAGACAATATATAGTATATGAAGTTTATCAAGATAAAAGGTCTTCATTTTTAAAAATAGGTTACTTAGTAACTTTCAATCTATACAAATAACGATATCATTGATAAGAAATATAATATAGACCAGGACTTATCTTAAGCCACATTCAAGACAAAATCTAGTATATATTTAATCTTTATTTCAGTCTCATATATGTACATCGAAATAACAATAACATTAATATCATACAATATATGCACATATCCATTCAAATATATGAATTACAAAAGACAATATTTATATATATATATATATATTATATACATTTCGTCTATTTTACAATTTAATAAGAGGTTATTTAGTAACTTTCAATCTATATTGACTGGAACATCGGTTTGAAAAACTCTGCTGTCGATCAATTGTCACAGATGTGGTTAAGCATACATGTATATCCATAACCGCTTCTTTATAAACAAGTGGGTGTTTAATATTTAAAATAAAACATTTTGTAAAGGTTAAATTTGTCGTTGCAGAATCGGTATCAAATTGCAGAAAACAATTTTGATATTTTCGAATTACTTCGTTTCTATTTTAATTCGTAATACTTTTAAATACTTCTTTCCGTGTTAAACTTTGTCTAATATGCAATGTGAGAAACTTGAATAATATTTGTAAGAGAATATTATTAAATTGGTAAAATAAAGCATTGCAAAAACGTTACGATAGAACATTGTAAACGATTGTTCAGTTATGTAATACATGAGAAAAATAAACAGGCTTTTAAAACTAATTTTTAACTAATTTTTCGATTATTAATAGTTCAAAACACATATTTACGAATGTGTTATTAACCGTGTATCATAAGATAAAATATGCTACGATAGCGGTTATGTATTTTGTTCCCTATGTTGGTGTTGCAGTTCAGTTTAACTGTAATAGACACACGAGCATTTTGAGAATTAATTTAATTGATCATAACACACGGATACAATAAATAATATGCCGGTTTATTTTGCTGGATAATTGATATATTGATCATGGTGGTATAGACAGGGTGTATTACTTATACAGAAGCGGTAGTGTAGTTGATATAGGGTTGTCGCTCAAGCATAAAGTTGCGGGTTAGATTCCAAGCTCGACCAGATGCCTCTATAATACAACACTCAGAACGGGCTCTTCCTAGCAAGTAAGCTGACGAGCGATTTATATAGGCTCTAAGTTGTCTTTGTAATCAGTGAACAAAATGATATTTCATGAACATGCATGAGATATGAACCCCATTCGAATTCACTTTCTTTTCACATGGTACACATTTCTTATCATATGTATATTCAACACGCGAAATGTATTTCTTATGAATAGCCAGATTTTCTGCATCGTGTTCTGCTGAGATGAATAATATCAAACACTAATGAAAGAAATACACATTGTCAGACTTACATGATAAGGAACAGCGTGTTGTCAGAAAACAAGAAAAGAGATGTCAAAACACTTGTGTACAATATGTATGCAAGAATAATCGCTCAATCATATACTTACGTAAATGAACGAAGCAATAAGGCCGTCCAGGCACGTTAACATTATGAATTTTTACATCAGGATCCTGGCATAAGGAAAAAACGTTAAATATAAGCTCATATATGTATTCAATAAAACATGTGACGATTAATTGTCTGATAAAAGATATTGATACAAAAATAATTTTCTGATTAAAGTTCTATGTTTTGTTAGCACTACTGATGACGCACTTTAATATATTATTAGAATGAGTGTTATAAATAGAAAACAAGCATAATCTGTAAAAGTGTTCCTTTGGAAACACGCATTGAAGAAACTAAAGTAGAATATATGCTTTATCGAGTCAGTACATGAAGGATAAATATATATATATATATGCACACTTTTTAACATCGGCTTTAGCGGAAAAAATACTTGAAATACGGTTTGAAAACTGATACCAAGAAAAAATATGCAATTTCGGTTTCATTATAATACTTTTCATAAGGGGCCGTTAGGTAACAATTTTGGATCGGAAAGGGACATACATTTTATAAAAGTATTACAATCGAGATTGTGCCTTTCCAACGTAACCAAGTTCTATATGGACAAACTGCTGAAGACGATCCATTTCCCTGTAAAGAAAAATAAATAGAGTTCCATGAAAATATTTGCTCATTAATGCCTTTTACCTACATTAGAAGTGAGTTTAGGCAAACGGTCAAAGCTCATTAAATTCAGTTTAAACTTTTAACTGTTAAAATGTAAATGATAAAAACAATACCACAATTGGCTTTCAGTAAATTAAAGCAAACTGCCACTTTTGAACTACAATGTGCATACAAAATGAAACAGATTAGTAGTTATAGTCAAAATCACAACGGGCCTTTGACCAAACTATGACCAAGCTGCGACCGAAAAATGATGGAAAATCGCGACTAGTCGCAGAAATCGTGATTGAGTGTCAGAGAAAAACAGTCGCAACAAGGTCGATGATCATATTCATGACAGGTCTGACATGGTCGTACGATCAGTTGCGTATGGACGCGCCACCAGTCGAGCATGAACGCGGGTCGAGTAGTCGCACGATTTGTCGTGCTATTGATCCTGCCACCTGACCCAACAAAGAGAACATATCGCAATGGCGGTTGTAGCAGTGCCACCGGGAAGACTAGAACTTACGCTGAGACTACTGAAGATAGAGCACAACAACAGCTCGGTGCTGTGCCGCAACCATACTTCTCCGACGAAGAAACCAGCACCAAGAGAGAAGGTGCCAGTACTGGGTACATCGCTTGATCGAGAGGCGCCTACTGGATGCGGGAACTAGAGAGGGAGTAACAGGGTGATTTCACCAATTACATGCGTATGGAACTTTGTATGTTCCACGAACTACTTTTCTGACTGACCAAATTGCCACAAATCACACGATCGAGCAAACGTACAATCTAGTGTGACTGAGGCTTAATACAATCGAGTTGAGCCATTTACAGTAAATGACCTCTAGTTTCATTTTTTTTGTTTCTAAATGTATATACTAAAATAATATGAAATAAATTGGTAAGTGTGCTGGCGACAATAAAGTAATGTTTTCCCCTGATTGATGGCTCTTATGGTTTGTAGATAAATCGACGTGATACATCCGCTTACGTAAGGTGTATATATATTTTCACTGAAATTTATAATTATCATAGACACGAGTGCTTCAGATTTCCCTGATAATTCAACGTAATATATTGGCTTACGTAACTGGTGCATATTCTTGATAACAGTTATAATTACTTTTGACAAGAGCACAAATAAAACCAAGTGTTCATTACTAAAGTGTATGAAGCTGTCCCTTCTAATCGCAGCGGTGCTCTTGGGATAAAATGTTTATCCCGTGGCTGCAATATTTAATTTTTTGGATTGTAGAAGGTCTGTGTAGCGTTACCAACGCTTTTTACACCACTTCAGTAACCATACGAATTTGAGCACGCTGTTTGTTCAGTTATATAAGAGAAAGTTGAATGATGTAACCTTGGGACAGGCAAGGAATTTACTTGAATTTTCAGACGCGATTCTGGAAATATCATTAACTTTGATATACAATATCAGCACTACTCCATAAAGTTAAAACAGTTTTGTTTCTACGAATTGGAAACATTACATAGCAGAGGTATGGACACTCTGAGTGGCTACATATACGCTGATTAGTGAGCTAATTTGACGTAGGAAAAGTAAAAGAAATGAGATCATGCAGTTCAGATTTCGATATTTTTAGCAATACATTTGTATATTACTTTAGTTCAAAGTGCGAATTGAAATACTATCTGCCAGTTATATTTCTCTTGTGTTATGTCTTGTCGACTCACACAATTGTTATTATCATCAATGCGTGCGTCTTTTAATTGTGAGACATGTACGTAATTCCATGCCTTTTTTCATTGGGATACAACATACAATTATCTGTAGATGTCAGATACTTGGATATAACAATAGAAATGTTATTTACTCTGACACTTAGTTGATGCTTACTGAACAACACTATTGTGTTTGTTCAGGTGTTTGGGTGTTGAATTAAAAACCTCCTTTATGCGAAGCAAACTTTATTTCATGCCAATATTTAACAATATATATAAAAAGTAGAAAATCATCATGTATTTAGTTTATATAACTGACATGGACCATTACAAAATTATTTTTAATTGTTCATTGTACAGATACATATAATTGTTAAAAGAGCTTAATTCAAAATAGTCATAATTTACCACTGTGACATATGAAATTAGACTAACATTTCAGAATGTTTTGTAGTATTTGAAATCAACTGATATGTATAGCTAAAACTACAGTTTAACAACTAAATTTCATCAAATTTTAACAATAAGTGTGAGTCCATATGCACTTTAAGAAAATAGGTATATCAACCTTGGTGGAACAATTATTAATCATTTTATGCAATTAGAAAGACTCTAACTAAGAATGTTTTGCGAAAGTTCATAGAATAATTGTTCAGACGGTAGTCACGATAATGATTAGCATGTATTATTAATTAATTACAGAACAGTTTAAAGCACAATGTACTTGAAATTCTTCTCAGCAATATCTTCAAAAAATATTATTGTTTCATAATAAAAGTACAAGTTTAAAATAGAAACAACAATATGTTCAATAATACTTGTATTCAATTTATAGAATGAAAACTTCATCTTTACCTCTTGTACAAATTCTTGTTGTGATGAATACCCGAGTTCAAGATTTGCTTGATTATATTTGAAAAATAAAACAAAGTTCTGAATACTTCACCTGTTGATATAACGCAGAAGTACTCTACGTTTTAAACGCAGCATTATTATGTAGTAGGACGTTTTAATGGCTATAATGTATTTGCGCTAAGCTTATGTAAAAATGGCAGCACTAAATAAAGCGGATACGTTTGTGCAAAATCATTGAATTAAAACTCGATCCATGGTTGTTATATTTATAACCTATAATCAATATCTTTACCAAATAATTTGTTTAATTATAATGTTACACATTTTGAAGCGTGCAACTTATTTATTAAGTAATTTAGTAATCGCGATGAACACATAGGCCTCCCCGAGAATATATCTTGGTTTACATTGATTTTGTTTCAAGGTAAGATGTATGTTTAAGAATGTTTATATTTATTACAATATTCAAGACAATATATGTTATAAAAAGAGTATCAGGTACTACGCCTTGATGACACATTATCTTGTAAATTCCTATCGATATAAACCAGCACGGCAGTCTTAGAAAAGTATGCTTCCAGTCAATTATCACATTTGTTAATCATCAGTTGTATAATCTCTCCGTTATTAACAAGAATTTCATATAAAACGTTTTAAAGATCAAATGCGCCGTTATGCATTATAAAATAACATAGATGTTTTACTTTTCGAATAGCTTTTCTATTTTAATTCGTAATACTTCAAAATATTTCTTAGCAGGTGCCTGTCTAATATGTAACATATTGTGTTGATGTTTTAGAGAGAGACATTGTGTACTAATTGTGTAATATATACAATATTATGTATTTAAGATAGGGCATTATTAAATATATAAGATAAAGTAGCTAATGTTGTATGTTATATCTAACATAAACATTGTGTAATACATACGATATAATATTGTGTAATATTTAAGATAGAAAAAATCGTGTACATAACAAATGAACAGCTATGTAGCACATGTGTAAACGAGATTGACTTTTACTTCGTTTCTAATTTCAATCCTAGAATAAAAAGATTTAAACCCATGTTATATTGGTATATTGTGGCGTAAATTCCGTGCATTGATTATACAGAACCGGTAGTGTAGTT
The DNA here is from genome assembly GCA_029582155.1 of Panopea generosa. Classification (NCBI taxonomy): domain Eukaryota; kingdom Metazoa; phylum Mollusca; class Bivalvia; order Adapedonta; family Hiatellidae; genus Panopea; species Panopea generosa. Next base: position 14,783,794 of record CM055898.1, read on the forward strand.
GGTCGGCTCACGTCAGAAGTTGCGGGGTTTGATTCCAAGCTCGACAAAATGTTTATAAAAAGCAACACTCTGAAGCGATTTTATCCAGCAATCGGACTCGAGAGCAGTTCATAAGAGCTATGAGATTTCGTTGCAATCGATAAAAATGAATATTCATTAGCCATGAATTTTACATGCTTATTACATGGTACATAGTTCATATCCTATGTGTATGTAATACATATAACGCACTATTTATTGTAGTCAGCTTTTCAGCATCTTATATTGCTAAGATGAATATTATCTAACAATAATGAAAGAAATTCATACTGGCAAACTTACCTACAGTAATAATAAAAAACAGTGTGTTGTCAGACATCAAAACAAGGGATGTCAAAACACTTGTCTGCAATGTGTGTGTGTTATGATACTATGCTCCGTCGAATACTTGCGTATATGAACAAAGCAATGAGGCACTTCTTAATAACGGTTCATGTTAACATTATTTTCTTATATCTTTGTAGTGTTACATATAACAATGTTAAAGAAGCACTCAAACCATTATCGAGTAAAACATGTGCCAATTGATCTTCTGATAAAACATACTGGTACAAATGTATGAGTTGTTTTATGAAACAATGAATACTCTAAACCAAGTTCTGTGTTATTTTTATGAATAATAATGACGCACTGTAATATTATAATGTAAGAATGGGTGTAGTCCTTAATAGCTAGTATATATCGAGAAGTCATTAAATCATGGCGTGCGTAAGTGATTGTCTGGAACATTTCATTATCTGAGAGTATACGTAGATGATTTTTAAAACAGTATATTTAAGACTATGTTAGAGAACAAACACAATAACAATGAAAGCTTTATTATCCTAACACGCACGCACAAATACGCACACAAACACGCACTTCCACTCATGCGTTTAAGTACATGTATAACAAAACAACATAAGACTATGATTGCACAATATGACAAATTTGTACCTGACAAAAAATTACAAAATAGAATATTTTTAAAGAGCTTTATCCACATCTACCTAGCAATTATATGAAGTACTACATATATAATTCATATATCTATACACTTTTGTTTTGACTTGATTACACCGCTATTTTATGCCGCGTACATTTGTATTTGTTTTTTATTATTAAAATACATGTATAATTTTACAGCATTTCCATAAACCGTAGTCGATAAACTGAAGTAAAACTATCAATAAATATAATTATTTTTTTTATTATTTGTGACACCGATTTTGAAATAAGATTTTACATTTAGATAAATCACGTGAACAGTTTTCCTGGTAGAACCCGTTCCAAGACTATGCGGATACAGTTTCTTGCTCAAGGCTACACGCTGAGCCGTCGCGTATCTTACCCACTACTCTCCGGTCATGTGTTCGATGCTCTACAACTATACTCCATATTAGACAACAAGTCGTTAGATGAATATCCATAAATTATCTCATTTTTTGTATATCAAAAAATTACATTTAAACCAATATTTCAATATTCTGCAAGTTCATTTGTGGCTAGCAACTCTCTTTAGATGTAATAAATGTCATTTTTAAAACGAGATTTCCTTGTTATGAAAGTGATTTCGCCCGATGGATTCATTATAATTCCTTTCCAAAACTAATAAAATTATAGCTAAAGTAATCTCGCCCTTTAGTTGATTGCATATCACGTCATAGTTCATGACAATTAAAGAATATTGTGTAAGATTTAATTAAGATCATACTGTCATTATAGAACATGTTTTTTTTTATTTTGAATGATATTCAAATGTTATCTGAAGGTTGTCAGTATAATAGAAGATAAAATGAAACTTATACTAGAACATCTTTGCAAACACAGTATGCAACCAGGAGCGCGTGTTCTATTGACAGAGCATCATTCCCAAGGTAGGAGGGTTCAGGGTTCGATCCTCCGTCACGGTTATGCATGTCTTCCTTGAGCAATACACTTTATCTGCAAAACTACTGGTTCTACTGGTTCTAGAAGTTGCATAAATAGATGTAAACAAACATAAATAAAACAAACAGTAAACTAAAGTAGCAGAATATGTTTTAAATATTGACTCTGTGCAAATATTGCAGATTCGGTTTTATTGAATCGGTTCAGATTAGAAACAGTAACTAGCAGTATTCAACATAGTCAATAAAACTGAACTTTACTTTTAGACAGCGTAAGCATAAAACATAATATATCTAACATATATCCAAGTACATTCCGCGCAAATGAAATCGTGAATTGTTTGTGTTTATAATGGAAATGAAAAATAAAATGATTAACAAAGACTACTAAAGTTTGCATACCTAATAAAACCTCGATTATCATGTAAGCACGTAAATAAATCAAATTCCATGTTAATCATGTTCTCATAGTTCTCAATGAAATGTGCCTATTGTACCACTGTACGCCTACCTTTCGTGTCTACTCCTTCAGATATGCTTACAAAATAATGATGATTTACGTACTATCAAGTACCATCTAAACAGGAATTTTAATAAAAGACAAAGCATTCGAAGAAACCAATCAATCAACAATGATAATTATTATCAATATGATGACTATTAGGTATATCATAACGAACCATATATATATATAAGTTCTTACAAGGTTCACAACCGTGGTAGGGGCAGTAGTATCATCGCCACTCAGGAGTACATTCCTGATACACAGATGCACAAAACTAGGTTTTTATCTCCGTGATAACATCGTAAAACGATACGAGGGTGAAGAAAATAAACACCAACATCGAAAATAATGTTTGTGCGTGTTAACAACTCACACAACAAACACTCTCCACAGGACTTTTTGAACGGGAAAGGTGCAAAAATATTAAAGGTATATCGGAAGTGTCAGTAGGATTATACGTGGATACCATACTAGGATCAACACAGTTATATTTGCGTCTTAATCAGTGATTTATTAGTTTCCACAAAACTACTTTCTTCCACCTGACACAGCTTGCCGGTTTGAACCTTTACACTAATTTTCATTTTATTGCACTTTTGAAACATGCTACGTATTCTCGTTTAAAAGCATTATTTCAAACAATATATGGTTATTTGACATTTTTACGACCTCTGTTACAGGAAAACCAAACGAAACTTTTGTGTTTACATTTTTTGAAATATAAACGATCCATTACTTATGATATATTACCAACTCACTCGATGTATTACACATATGCGTCTGGTGGAACCTATTCAATCAGTTAAATCATTTCCACGTATACACTCGTGGACTTTGCAAACGCACCACTTATTTACACGCAAAGAAAGTTGTAGACGGTAAGAATGCAACCTCTGTCTTCTGCAGTCATAGTTTTATGAATGAAACTTAAATTTTTGCTGCCTTTTTTTTTCTCCATTTTTCGAAGCTATCCAGGTGTTATACATGCACTCGCTATTGGCGCCTATAAGTTTCAGTTTTGGGAGTAACTTTGAAAAAAAGGGGGGAAGCATAAAAAAACGATGTTTCAGTCATGAAAATTTGACAGTTAAAGACAATGTCTTCATTTTTTTTTCAAAATCGGATAAAATTTTCTGCACTAAAGTTACCTGAATGTCAGCGTTTTGAAAGTATCTGAGTGTATATCCAAAAGTTCAACAAGATCATTATTTCAAAGCGAGAGTGGAAATAAAAAATATAATACTTTTGTTTTTTTATTTTGTATTGCAATATATGTAATTGATCAATATTCTTTTTTCATAAAAATAAGTAATTATGTTACTACAGCTACACAAGTGAATTCCACAACCACATTAAATAACCATTTCATTAAATCTTAATTTATTTTAAATCAGTATTATTATGCAATTACGATGAATGGTGTAAACTTCAAAAAAAAAAAAAACTATTCGTGATCCTAGCCTTTTCTTTACTCTAGTATGCGTACTAATAAGAAAACACTGAGAAGAATGAGAGATAAGTCCAGACAGTTTAACCACAGACCGTCACTAAATTTGTGATTTCTACAAAATAACTAGCATTAGTTGACTTCTGTCTTTTTACATTTAATTATATACCTCTAAAGTTTATTTTGACTTTGATTGTTTGCAATTCCTAGATTTGAATTTGAAATATTTATGCGTATGGAATGCAAGCATTACTTTGTTTCCAAGTAAAATCATAAATAAACTTCATTTTTTTATTGTAAATACACAATTCGCCTGTGTTGAATGACATTAGAATCAATATGAAAGTGAACATTTGTTTCCACTGTCAAAATAAGACTGAAGAAGAAAACACGTTTTTGAAGGTGAGACGTTATATAAGTGCGTGCACAAATATAAATCTAATGTATGACAGAGGTAACATTTAATACTCAAATTTAAATTTACCATTGATGTTACTTTTCAATGCCTCATATCATGTATATGTATTGCTGTTGAAACTCAATATTATCAAGCAATTGATATTATGCATTAGTATGCCATTTAAAATCAATATAAAGTTTACATTAAATCGTTGAATACGTGTAAACGCACCGTCTGTAAACGCACTGTCTGTACGCACGCTGTCTAATATAGCTTCATATACATCTATAAATAACTCAAATACGTTTAGATGAAAATTGAATTACAACCTATGTAAACAAATAAATCAGGAGAACATATAAAGCAATAGATCATATCAGTTTATAGTAACTCACAACAACGAATTAGAAAAATAAATAATTATTACACGTCTGGTTATCTTTGTACATATGCGTGGCAGAGTGTGGTTTTGGTACGCTATCAAGATCATACTATCGTAGTAAATATTTGATGTTTCTGCGAATACGTGGGGTATTTTATATATGCAAACTGTGTTGCAATCGCTATTACTGAACTATAAAACTATAACAAACACATTCAGCGGAATATATGGACAAAACGTCTATGATACCGTTTTATCAGATTTAATCTTGACATATATAATTTATAGTGATACATGCTCACGTTTTATAATAAAAAGGCAGGAAGAAAAACATGAGGTCAGGTGCACACAGGGTAAAGTTTGAAAGTGGTGAGGTCAGGTGCACGCATGGTTAAGCTCTATGTTGTTTTGTCATTGATTCATCCATGGCAGTACCCTGGATGTTACTTGTTCTCTATGTTTGTATAGCCATTCCAGTACTGTATGTACTTCGAAATGTAATTAAGTTGTTGTGGTTCTATAATTTAAAATACTACGTCCCGACAGTACTATTGAACTGATGTTATGGCTTCATAAAGATACGAAACTAAATATAATAGTTTTGTTAGTATTTCTAAACAGCAAATCTTTATCCATAATCATTTGAAAATGACTTTCCTATTTTATTTTTCAGCACTACCCCCAGAACTGTATACATTCTGGGAAGCGTATCCATGGAGACTTGGTCAAGGCTACTGTATTCTGAAATCATACATACAGGAAGTGACGTCATATGCTTCTGTTCTGACGATCGCCATGTTTACAATAGAGAGATACCTAGCCATATGCCACCCAATGAAATCGCAGCTACTTAATAGTCCATCACGTGCGGTGAAACTAGTGTTAATACAGTGGTTTATTGCATGCATAAGTGCCTTGCCATTCGCAATATATACCCGATCGTTTTATGTTGTCAAGAGACCTCATACCAACGAGCCCCTTGTAGACTCACTCATGTGTAACATTCCGGGCGAGTTCAGAGACATAATGATGTACTGGTTTCAAGTGTCAACCTTCGTGTTTTTCGTTTATCCTATGTCTGTTATCCTTATTATATACATACTCATAGGATTGAAACTTAGTAAATCCGACCTAGTTGCAGACAGGAACAACGTGGCTACTCTCAATGCAAGGAAGTCGGTGATAAAAATGCTCGGCAAGTATTTATATTATTTGTTCATGTAATTATATACCTTACAGTAAAATTGTATTATCTGTTCATTGTTACATTGCAATTCAACCCAATGTTTTCATTGTAAAATCTGGTACAAACGAATCCTCATAATATACCATGACCGAACATTACATTACTGGTAAGACATGTATAATATATTGATTGTTTACACAGCTATACATTATATTATTTCAAACTAATTATTCTTCAACATTCCAATCGTTGACAAAATTTAGGATTTGGTTAAACAATAATTTTATCAAATCTAGTGTTTAATTATATTCTCTCCATGTCCTCAGTATAGATATTAAGGCGTTTACTCCATTACGGCATGCTTCATCATTTAGGCATTGATTTTTTCATTTGCTACTTTCACATAGCTGGTTAAAATATTTAGGTATTTTTAACTGAATATTAAACGTTTAAGTAAATATTGTGCGGGTAAATGCCATATTTAATGTAGTCGCAATAAGTTAGCCCATTTATTTTGTACGCTCAAAATAGTTGTATTGTTATTATCAAGTAACATGCGTCAAGTATGTTTATTTCACTTATTAGAATTTGAATGCATTCATCTAAGTGACAATTTTTACTACATGTAATATAAAGACATATTTTAACTAAACTTAAAATGATGTAAACATCTTGAAAATATAGGAAGCTATTTTCTTTTGTCGTATTCAACTTCAGCCTTAATTAGTAGGATCATTTAACTAAAAAATGCTTACACCACTGTTTTCCGCTTAACGAAAGAAAAAGTATACATATTTTTATAAATAATTTGTAGTAAAGCATTAATTAATAGTAAGTAAACCTGTCTTTAAAACGGGTATGCTCTACAACAATTTGAGCGCTGAGGACTGTGCGCCATCTTCAGTTCTACACACGTGGATCGAGTATGTGTCGAATAATTATGAATGGAGCTGATGACTGTGGTGTTTCTGACTTGTAGCAATACGTTTAATACCTAACCTTTCTTAGTTACTTACAGTAGCATGAAATACAGCTTAAAAATATGAAATTGCAGCGTGTGATAGTTTAGTACTTATTACATCTGGAATATTTTCTAGATAAATGTGCGTTGATGTAGATACTCATACTTGATTTTTATTTGCAGTTGCGGTAGTGTTTGCATTTTTCGTTTGCTGGGCGCCTTTCCATGCCCAGCGATTGATGACAATATACATAGCCGCTGAGGATTGGACTCCAAATCTAATAGAAATACAGAATCACATTTTTCTTATTTCAGGTAAACTACCTGTTTATTACAATATGTAGACATGCAATACATATAATATATATTCGTTATGTATTATACATTTGAGACATCATTATTTGACTTTTAACTATGTTTGTTGTAGTGTTAATGTAAAGCTTCATATGTCAGAGAAACAAAGTATAGTCTAACAACCAAATAGCTTGTAAAACAAATTAAATTATCAATTATTTGTGTATTTCAATTTTGAAAAAAACTATCTTTAAACACATTTAAACGTTTCCTTTCAAATAAACAATTATCCCACTAGAATCATGTCTCTAGTGATTTATTAGTAAACTACAGAGGAGTGATGTCATTGTTTCCGACTAAATTCAACAAAACAGCAGTGCACATGCAATGTGTTAATTAGATCCAAAGACATTCCATCAAATGGATCTGTAATTCATGATACAACTATGTAACAGTCACAAATTAAATCCATATTAATGTGAATTTACACCAGAATAGAACATTTTTTATTTTGGTTTGAGCATAACAACTATTTTCACATTGAATTACATTATTCAAAGGCACATTCACTTTTACATTCATGTATCTATAGTATACACAAACATTTTGAAATATATGGTAGTTGTCGCGAGAGTGAAAAGCAAGGCTAATTGACACATTGTTCACATATAATTAAAAAGATAGTTTATTATTAGATTTTTACATTGATATGTTTCATTGTTGTCGCTTTTTTTACTTATACCAACAGAAAGATTTGGAAAATTGAAAATCAATATTTAACTTATAACTGTCTAAATTCATAAATTGACAACAGCTAACAAAAGTAACATTATCCTTTTAAGGTTACTTGCAATTGTTAATGCCTGTTTAAAATAAATATTTGTAATATATAAGTAATACCTTCCAAAAAGGAGTCGCTTGGTCCTACTGGTCATACAGTCCTTTTCTAATATGTTCAACGTTATATAATATACGATACAGAAGCATAACCCTTTCGGCTGATTATCTTTTGCAATTTACCTAATATGTTTTTGCTAAATATAATATGTAATACTAATGTAATGGTTTGCTGTGGATGGTTAATGCGTACGTGTATATTTAATATGTATGTGATCAATCACCTTAAAGACAAAAATATAATATTGTAATATGCAAAAAATGTTTCTGTTCTTTTATATTCATATTCTCTTTCTAGGTGTACTGTACTTCGTGAGTTCTACAGTTAACCCGATATTGTACAACGCCATGTCAAAGAAATACCGCCGGGCCTTTGTTACCACCATAATGCCATGGAGGAAAACGGAAGCTACGTTCAGCACTGCCAGTACACATAACTCGAACAGTCCAGCTGCAACGAAGTTTTCCCCTTATTTCTACAACAGACTATCTACACGCCCAAACACACGGACGTCCACATTGATAGAGACCCACAAATCCAGCAATAGTCCCGTATAAAATAATATGAAAGTGTAGTGTTCCTAGATCGGAGTTCATATAACGTTTTTGTTAAGTTGAAGCAGATAAAGGAGCGAAAATGTTTTAATTTTGGACTATTCCAATTCAAACATGAGTGCATGAAACTTCTAATAAGACCTGTGTCCAGGTATACTATTGCTTATGGTATCGCTAAATTCATTTACCAATTTTATACATATAGTCAGCTTGACTTATTCTTTTATTTTCACTTTCTGAGTTCAAGCCGGTGCACATACACATCCAACAATAAAAATAGTGTAGTAATAGTATATTATTAAACTAAAGTATAATCTATCCACTTATTGATACATGCATACTATTTGTTATAAAAATAAAATTTATTTGCCAATATTGCAACATGTATTCATTGTAATTATTTTGAAATAAATATAAGCACACACCTACAAACTAATACCAAATATTTACAGTCATACTTAAGTTTTACTAATGATAATAAACAAAAGCGCAACATTTTATAAATCAATGTGAGAGCTGTACAGTAAAGATTACTAGCTCTGATTCATGCTTTCTGGGGAAAGGGTTATACTAAAGCAAATAATGGAATTATGCGGTTCGGTAGTGTAGTAAATAGAGTTTGCCGCTCACACTAAAGTTTGAAGGTCGGTTCTCTTAAAATAAATGTTCTAATAAAACTGACTCGAGAGATTATTCGCAATCGTGTTTAAATATTTTTTTACAAACTAACCAATGAAATAAAATAGCAGAATTTTGTTTCGTTGAGCCTGATTTCAATGGACTATTGATATGTAACATTATTCTTAAACACTAGCACAAGTATAAGCGGTATACCGTTCTTGGGCAACTTTAAATGAACTATGTGAGTCCAAGGAGCAAGAAGTAATAACAACATGAAATGGTAGAACGGGTGTTTTTTTTTTCCTGCAGGAAGGAACATTTCGTGAAATGTGAATCTACATTAAGAATGATTAAGCATACTGTACTAAAACACTGGAATTCACCTATACATAGTAACATTTGTAAGGCTTAGTGTATCGATCACTTCCCATGTAAATACTTTAACCGTATACCGTACCAACATCAGCACTCATGTATATGATTAAATAAAGACTGTAAGAACTCATGTATATGGTTAGGACTCATTTAAATGGCTTATCAAACAAGGTTTGGACTCATCTACATTGTTAATCAAACTAGGTCAGAACTCATGTATATGGTTTAGAAAACAAGGTCAGGACATTTTTATAGGATTGAAGAAACAAAGTCAATGCTAATTTATATGGTTAAAAACAAACAAGGGCATGAGTCATCTATATTGTATTTAAACAGATAAGGTCTGGAATAAATTGCAATATAATTTGATATAAAACAATCATTCATAAACGTTTCAACAAACATTTCAGAACTAGTTATATTGTTTTACAAACACAATCAGGAACGAATGATAATATAAATTAAATTATAATTGAATAAAAAAGCATCAATAAATGAATAATAGTTTTAGAAAAAAATACAATTAATACTGCAATAATAGATCTTACAACTTAAATTTGATATTGTGTCAAAAGTCAGAAATCATATGAATTAAAATACATTACTCAATAAGTACATTTATGTACGTGGTTAAATAATGTGACTGAAATAAGTAAATAAGCTTAATATGTTGTAGAAATATCTGCAAGGACAAAAGATTCTTAGCAACTAACTTGCTATTAGAATACAGAACAGTCAAATTGCTTTGCTTTTGGATCAATTTCCCTTAATTTGTATATCCATATAGTTCAGGATGTTATGCTAACAAATAATGAGAAAACACCATGAAGTGTGTCAAGCCATGACCTGAAAGTAGTTTTGTATGGCCACTGATGGAATCTCGATACTCCAAGCTTTATAATTATGATAAGGTTAATGGATTGGTGGCCATTTGCTTTATATGCCGTCTTCTGATGTATACAGTAGGCTAGTTCGTAACGAAGATGGAATATAGGGATAAAGTTTGTTACATATAAATTACAGCAATAATACAAAAGGATTCGTCGGACGCACAGAACGCAACCAGATATTGAAAGCAGCAGATTCGGTTTTAAGGAGTCTGTTCATGTGGAGTAATAACAAATACTTGATATTTCACGCAGGTGGTATTCTGTTTATTACAATAATGAATCAGAAATAAAAACAACATTTAAGTTATAAAAGTGTGTTGTGTCTTCCTTTATTTTCATCTGAGTAGTATTGATTAAAATTAGTTAACACCATTCAAACAACGATACTGATATATTTCTCTTTCAAACTTCACAAACTGTTATCATTTCAAGATGCCATGTGTGATTGTATAAAATATATTAATCTGTCCAATGTTTGTTTTATCTCAAAAATCTTTGAGTGTCATTTGTATAAGTTGTGTCAGAATTATACTGATGTACAAAATAAAATAAAATAGAATTTAATCAATTACAACATGATGTTAAATCAAATGCTAAGTCGTGAGAAGAAAACTATCGATCTACTACAACACACCAAATATGATACGGTAAACAAACACAATACTATCTCTTCTTACAATTATGCTACTGGTACTTATAGAAATGGGCAGATAGACATTGAGAAAAGTAACAGTTACAGTAACATAGTAAAAGTGTTACTCTCTCCTAGTCTCAAAAAGCTCTGCCTATCTCCTAAATTGCAACTAACACATACTGGATGCAGCACCCCCTGTACTGGCCAGCGGGGTTTCTATCCTATATAGTAACCCATTAATAAACTGGTAACTATCATATTACAGCATGTACTGTTATACTGTACAGCCATCCTATAAATAGAATGAAGATAGGAACTTGATTTATTAACAGTATGGGGAAAACCCACGTAAAAGAAGAGTAACTTGTAAATTTGTAACGCTGTCCCGTGGACATTACAACAAAATATACCGTGTTATTATCAAACCAAGGTCAACTTAAAACATTCTTAGTAACCAAATGAGTGTGTCATAACGACCTGAACAATTAAACAAAATCTACATTGACCAGCTAGTCAAAAAAATGAGCCAAAGTGGCATTTAAAAACAGGTTGTTTCTCAAAACAAGCTTATTTGTCTGGAAGCAAAGACATTGGTAAAAGCAATTATGGCAGATTAAAACAAGTGGCTTACAAACGTCTGAACTAAACTAATGACATGTCCATTGGCAGAGTAATTAATTTCTAATATTAAGGTTATTTAAGGTAGTTCGTGGCGTTTTTGAAATCTGGCGTAATTTATTAAAAATCTGTACAGTTGATCTATGAAGTATCAAACTCGTTTAAGCTTTGTTTTTTTATATAGTCCCAAAGTCTCGAATAATCTTGTTAACAGCGTCCCGTACCTATTATTCGGACGATTTTCTCCGTCTTCCCATATACAATAATAATTATTGATTTTAAATTGATTTCAACATCATTATTAAATTACTAACTTATTTCCTCTGATAAGATTACAACTTTCATGCAGATAAAATACAATTTGTATTACCTTTACATCTATCATTACGCTGGAGTTTATATAAATGCGGTTTTAGAAACAACAAATTTTAAACATTCACGGCTAATTGCTAAAAAATGCTCTAGTACAAGTTCTTGAAATTCATATATGTAAAATTTCAACAAAATATGACTGAATGAAAATAAGGGGTGTTCACACTAGATTTTTCAAATATTTTATTTTAAATTAAATTGAAGCATTTAAAAAATTAGACGTTTGCTTGTGATATCGGTCGACGTTAAACAAATGCCATATAATACTAACGTAAAAAACGACGTCGAACGAAATATCAGGCAAACGTCGTGTGATTTTAAGTTTTATCTATAATAAAGTTATAATCGCTTCATAGGAAATAACATTAGCAATTTAATAAAGTTATAAAAATATTTGTCAACTAATATTGTTTCATAAGGAAAAAACAGTGGAAATCTCCCGAAAAACATATACCGCTAGTGGGCGCTGTAAACGAAACAAAATATTGAAAAAAAAGTTAAAACGAGATTCTTCATAGTTTCATAGTATAAATATATATATTTTAGATAATGTATGTCAGATGTTACAAAATCCGATAGGAACGCTGCGAATTACCTTACAAAAGTTTTCCTTTTCTTTTAAATGCTACCGGGTTAAGTATGATTTGCTTTGTATTTAGAATGATATTCATATTTAGTTAACTGTTAGTTAATATCCATGTTCGAATGTCATAAAGCATTCAATTTTACTGTATCACTATTTTAGAAACACAAGTCATGAAATGCTAAAGCATAATACTATGGCTGGAAAACTATAAATACCAACATGTTCCCAGAATGACGTTTTAAGTACTTCTGAAATTAATAAAAGTGAGCAGTTTGGCTCAGTTAGCGTATATATAATTGCATAATTCTCAATTCTAACTAGGTAAAAACTGATTGTTGACTAATTTTTTTATTAGTGATTAAGCAACGTATCTTTTAAATATTATAACAAGTGAATGGAAGAAAAAAGCTAATAACATTTAAATAATATAACTTTCTTTGGGTAAAAGCATCCGTTTTATTTCCTCAGAAAGATATTTCTTATTTTATTTTTCCTGTTTAAATTCAACTTGGTGCATTTGGTTATTGGTGGAAATATTTGTTAGAAATGGCGATTATCAAATATTACATATATTGTTGTTACATGTAGACCAACATGCTCAAAGTTATAAATACCTTTAACAAAACTGATATATATTCTTTCAACATACATGAATTTCTTGATATCTTTCGAATTTAAATAAATCAATAATATATTATAGTTTTTATTATACATTTATCTCAATTGTTGATAGCCAAGCCTCTCTCATATAAAAAGTTTTTTGAAAATTAAGCCTGTGTTAAAGGTAGGTCACTTGATACGCAATACATAATATTTGACTACACGATATCTTGGAAGCACAGAACGCTACAAAAGTAGACAGAAAACATGTTTTGTTGATTTGATGTGTTCCTGAGAGGAAATGACATATGCAACATCCCTTATGTCTTCTGACGTCTGGTAAATCGGTGTTATAATCTCGAACAAAGCTAATTTGGCTCCAAAATTCTAAGGAATCAGAAGTATCAACATTTAGTGGAAGTGTGTAAGACGATACACATCTAACTTTAAATTGTTGATCAAGTTTAGTATTTAATTGTGTTTTCCAAGCATTTTATGTTAACGGAATGTTAGTGGATATCTATATGTAACTTTGAAGTTTCATTACATGCATATACAAGAGTAAGCACTATTGACTACCATGGTTGCCGTATGTTACTACCGGAATATGATCAGACGTGCGTCGTAAAAAAGTATTTTGTACCAGTAGATATTACAGACAGATAATAATGAAGTGCATATAAGACGGCATTCAACTTACACTTTACACGGGGAACGACAATGCCATTGCAACTGTTAATAACATGTATTTAACAAACTGAAGTATGGTGTTTCACTTAAAGATGTTGATATAAAATCTCAATACAGACGAAAAAAATAGGAAATAATAGTAGGACCAATAGAAGACGTAGTATTCAAAAGGACACATCGCCATAGCAACAAACTTCTCTAGTCTTAGATTTTATCTCATTAAATATACTTCCGTAACTTTGACTAAATACAAATGAACTAATGACTTCGCCATATTCGTTGATACATATTCTTTAGGCTTAGTTCAACACTTTGGTATCATTTAGATAGCGTATGCAGTGTGTCTCTTCGAACAAAATGAAACCCATACCAATGCTTTAAATATTTTGCCAGCTGCTAAACCTTTAAATGTGATTATTTATAAAACAAATGGTTAAACAAACTCAACATTTTAAGTAACTGTAGTTATTATCAGTTGCAACCCGATGCTACATCGCGTTAGAAACAAATTAATTTAGAATTAGTATACAGATTATATAGATATATATATATCCAGTTCCTAATATCAGACGTGAACGTGACACATACATGATCTTTTGCATCATTAGTATAATTTAACCTTTTGTAGTTGTGAGATTGAGCGAGATAATGATGTTTGTAAAATAACGATAACCCCCGTTGGTTACGTCTGTAACCAAATTAAAACTTCCGTTTGTTTCCATAACATTCATCTTCTAAACAATAGTTACAAAAAGATTTCTTTTTACAAGACTGTTTCTTTCAAATTTGCTTTTCTTCACCGTTATAAAATTACATTTTCATACGAATATTTACGAAACACTCTGGCTGGCTACTTCTGATTTAAATATACGTTTTAGCTGTGTTATGTGATGTGTATTTTGCAGTATTCATTTTTGTTTTATGTTTTCATACAAAAGCAATATTCAGTTTTTAAAAGAAACGAATACATATAAGCTACAATAGATGAAAACGTCAATGGCAACATTAAACAAATCAGCATAAACATGGTTAAATAACGCAAATTTGACCATCTTGCGTCATTCAATTAATTTTTAATATGTATTAGGTTTATGGGAATTTCATTATTTCACTTTGGTTAGAAATGATTTATTAACATTAATGCACACGTTATATAATTTTATGATATGCATTTCAACGACTGAAAGGACATGGACCTCACATATTCTTTCAACAACAGCAAAGCCTCAAATTGACAGATGCATCGGATACTCGTCTTTGTGTCTGACCAATCGTTCTTTCAATTATTCCATATATATTGTATGTTGTAATTGTTAAATCAATACAAAATAAATAAAAATAGTTAATTGAACATTTAGTCCCCTGCCGGTTTCACCGGATGGGATAATAGGTTTACCCTCCGTCCGACGTCCAGTCGGCGTCCGTCCGTCCGTCCGTTCGTCTGGAAAAAAATACTCAAAACTAGGTTCGTGAAACATAGCATTTGGGCAAAGGGTAATGAGGAGATAATGCAGTTATTTTTTTGTAGACGGAAAAATATAGTGTGGTTGCTATGTCAAACAAATCTCCATTTACAGAATCACGTCCTTAAACACACTACGTGTAAATTAACAAAGCTCGACCTGTAAACCGGTAGAGGACCTATGTTTTCCTTGCAATACTCCATTGTCTTGCATTTGCAATACTCCACTGTCTTGTATAAATTCAATATTCAATATGGGAGAGGATAGGTGTATTTAAGTTATATCAACATTTCTTTTATTAAAGTATTTTGGTACACTTCGTTATAAGGGGCTGAAGGGGTAATGTTGTATAAAAACAATAGTAACAAAAAGCTGTTCATCTCTACTTTGGTTGCATGTATTCAACAACAGTTGACTGTTAAAAATAAAATAGGGAATGCCTTGTTAAATAACACAACACGCAATTCCGTCCCTCAGATGCTGTAATTCTGAGATCAATATGACTGTATAGGCATACAAATGCAAAATAAATATAAGAAGAAAGTGTCGCAGTCACAGATGAAGTATTAAATAAAGCAAATACTCGTATGGTAATTATCTGGGTGAAAAAATCATTTATCAGTATGACAAGAAACAATGAAATATTAAAATTTTAATAAAGTCATTACTGCTTGTTTGAATTAGAAATATTTTTTAAAAGCAATGCTATTGACGTTAATATGGTATTACGGTAGTCGGATTCAAGCCGTTATATATACAAATGTACAAACCCTATGACATTGGTTTTTCATATACTAAACCTCTATCAGTATGCAGCGTGTAAATTTATTGTTGTGTAATAAACAAATAAATTATTATCATAAAAATTCAAATGATAGCCATTTTTGCGAATTCGTTTTATAATATATCAGTTAGTGCAAATGAAATATTCATCCGGTATAATCCCAAATGGCTTTGTTCATTTCTGTTTTATTTGGCCTTTCCATAGCTTACGAAAAAAATAATATCTATTATAAATATGATTTGAGCGTTCAGAACGAATCGAATGAAATAAATCAAATAAGACATTTTTGGACTCTTCTTATAAGAAACATACGTACTTTTTTTAGAACCTCCTCACCGATAAAACAACAACAGGTATGTCATGAGAATTCAGAAAGATCGGAATACAGAATAAAATTCCAGTCTGACAAAACTCTTTTGTACTTGGTCTTGAATGCGAGAGATCATTAACATAGTACAAAAACATGTAGACCAAAATCTCATGGAGTACAGTTTCATACCACTATACAGTTACGTGGAGCTAAAACATGAAATTCGTAACACCCACAATGCCTTCTAGCATTAACACATATAGAAGAAAATGTAGTGCAGCGCAGTTGCTGTATGTGATTAATTTAACACTTTCAATTTGTGATGATTGCATAAAGAATATGTTTAACAAAAAATAACGATAAGGCTTATAAAACATATTAAGCTATACGAGATATCGTTATCGAAATATATAAACATACAACGCACTGCCATGTTTAAATTGGAATCGGTTATTTCTCTTTTCTTTTAAATGTAATCGATTTAAGTATGATTTGTTTTGTATTTAGAACGATGACTCTATTTTAGTCAAACTGTTTGTTTATACCATGAATCATGTAATTAATTTCATTTGACGCTTCAGTACGTTTGTCGCTAATGAATTATCTGTTTAACTCAAATATCAAAGTATTCACAAACTAGTGTTATAATGCCAGGCAAAATTGCATGCTTGCAATCCATTCGTCTGTATCACAACGTTATCCGACAGTCACACTAGACATGCTCATGTTGTAGTATGTCAACTTTCACACGCGGACTGAACGTTCTATAATAGGGATAAAACATTGGATAAACAATAAAGATAAGATGAGATTTTGTCAACGTACAAGCTACCAGTAATGGAAACATTCATAAATATGGGATTGGTTTTCAGATTATATTTGTTTAATGTTTCCAATAACACATTTGGAACAAATAACAATTGTTTGTTGCGAGAACATCGTTTATTGGAAGCACAAGCTATTTATGTTGAACGTTATGGCTGTACACAAATCAGATAATCAGGAATAAAAGGACAGGTTCACCCTTTAGCCCCAAGTATAAAACGGTTCGGTCGATCGTTTTTATTCAGAAACTGACATTGGCATACGATATGAAGCTCGTATGAGTGATTTTGATGGTTTAATTTATAATGTTTATATATATTCAGTCCTTTAATCAAGGACCTATATAGAGAAGTCCTTGCTTAAATCGTCATTTTTGGTCAATCAGTGTAGTGAATTTGTGTGTTATGATACTACGCTTAATAATACAATTACGTACATGTATATGAACAAAGCAATTAGTAATGAAGCTGTCCAGAATCATTGTTTTTGTTATAGACGTATATCTGTGTAGTGTTACATCAAAAACCTTGCGCTAGAGAGAAGTGATCAACACACGCCTAAATCATTGTTGAACAAAACATGTCCCGATTGATCATCTGATAAAAAAATTCGTTACAAGTTAATAAGTGGTTTTATGAGAAAATGTATACTCTGGTCACAGTTATGTTCTTGTAATGAATGAAAATAACGAAATATAATAACATGTTATAAGAATGGCTGTAGTTCTAAATAGTTGTTATATTTAGAGAAGTGATTTGATTATTGCCTGCCTAGGTGATTGTCTGGAGTATGTAAGATTTCTAACAATATACGCAATTGACTATCAAAATAGTAGAAGTAAGAATAAGTAATGAACTATACACAAGTTCATTCATCTACAGACACACGTATAATAATATCATAATATTATAAATACACAACATATTAGAAAGTGTATGCAATACATTAATCCATATTGATTTGCTTGTTGAAATGAAAGAAATTATTTAAAAAAATTATTTAAAAATATCCAGGAATAATCACCAATCGATCTGAATCATTTGATAATAATAGATGTAAAATGTTAATATGTATATTACGAGTTGTTTAACAAATTTTCGTTATATTATTCACTCGTTCACAATTTACTTATATTGTTTATATAAATACATTTGTAAGGTTACAGAATATATACATTAGCATCGATTGTGAAACAAGTTCTTACACTTTAGACAAATCACGCTCGAAGTCCTCCTGTGTTTAACCTGTAACAACATATGCGGATATATTATGCTGCACAGCGGCAATACACATAGCCGAGGCAAAGGTTCGAACTAATTTCCTTCCGATTATGGGCTCGAGGCTCTACCATTGGGCCACTTGCTTCACTTCTGACAATAAGTCGCAAACAATTTATTCACACTCTTATTAAAATATATACTAAATTTATAATAAAGGACAGCATTAAATTTCAAACTGTCAAATCTGTCAAACATCTATCGGCTCACTTCATGAACATAAAAAATAAATCTTAACAAATGTGTCAATATTCTTTAAAACTCAGTTGTGATTAACATACTCAACACTCCTAAGATTGAATAAACGTCATCTTAAAACGAGATTTCTTGGTTATGAAGTTGATTTCGCCCTATGGATTCACAATTATTCCTTTCCACTGTTAATAAATCTGTAGCTAAAGTAATTTCGCCACCTAGTTGATTGCATATCACGTCATATTTCATGATAATTAAAGAATATTGACAATGATGTTAAATTCAAATCCAAACAAAACTGTCCTTATGGAACACTTTTGTCTTAGTTTGAATGTTATTCAAATGATATTTAAAGACTGGAAGGATTGAATCATTGAAAATTGATAAAATGATCTTTTGGACAGAACGCAGCCAGAAACGCGTGTTCCAGTGGTAGAGTATTGAACCCTGCAGCAAATAGGTTTGTTCACGGGGCCTGAATTATCAGTGTTAGCTAATATCAACGTATACACATTGTTTATACGTCTATTAGTCAAGTAGCGTATGTTTGTTAAGCTTATCGCACGATAGAGAGGAATAATAAAATTTTAAAAAAATACATATTAATTTTCCGTTAAAAAATTAGTCATTTTGACGTTTATTTCATAAAAAAAACTCGTAGTGTTTTAGGGAAAAGTAAAACGATTTATTATTGAAAAAATAATCATATTTACCTTAAGACTTTAATTTAAATCCATGATGTTCTTTAAATAAACCTGTGGTATGTGGTTATCTTGTATAAATTTTGTATAAATAACGAGTAGAAGCTTCAATTCTGTGTCAGTTTGTAAAGCAAATAGATACAGAATTTGTCCGTCAATATTTATATTGTATAACGAGTAGATATTTGAAGATGTATATGCTACCACGAGATTTAATAGACGATGCTAAGAAATGAGTGTACCGTTATTATCTACTAATAAAACTACCATGACATGTGATTGATGGTAAGAAACGAATTAATGTATGTTATTATATACTGATAAAACTATCTTGAAGTGTTTTAGGTGGTAAGAAATGAATGAATGTAATTTTATTGACGTATTTGAGACGTAAGTAACACATAGGACGTTATCGACGTAACATGAGTCAGCCGCTGCTAGTACCGTCATAGAACGGGCAAACCACATATTCGTAATGTGAGCGAATTGACATTCCTGACGTCACATAGGAGACAGTACTCGTAGTACTATGCAGTACACGGGAAGAAAAACCTTGGGAATACATCCATCGCCGGAAGGGACGATTCGAAATATACTTATGCACCCGGACGCGATCTTAGTGGTTTGATCAGTATTAATATTATTTAAATCATTCATTAGCGTTGCAGAGCAAGTTGCAAAGCGACAATCAGTGATATATTATAATAGTTAATAGCAGTGTGCATCGCAAAACCAGTGGTACATAATAGTAAGTAGCAGTTGGTATTGCGACATCAGTGATATATAATAGTAAACAGCAGTTTGTAGCGCGAGGTCAGTGATATATAATAGTAAACAACAGTTTGTATCGCGACATTAGTGATATATAATAGTAAACAGCAGTTTGTAGCGCGACGATATATAATAGTAAACAACAGTTTGTAGCGCGACGTCAGTGATATATAATAGTAAACAGCAGTTTGTAGCGCTACGTCAGTGATATATAATAGTTAAAAGCAGTGTTCATCGCGACATTAGTGATATATAATAGCTAATAGCAGTGTTCATCGCGACATTAGTGATATATAATAGCTAATAACAGTGTTCAACGCGACATTAGTGATATATAATAGCTAATAGCAGTGTTCATCGCGACATCAGTTATATATAATAGATAAAAGCAGTGTTCAACGCGACATCAGTAATATATAATAGCTAATAGCAGTGTTCAACGCGACATAAGTGATATGTAATAGCTAATAGCAGTGTTCATCGCGACATTAGTAATATATAATAGCTTATAGCAGTGTTCAACGCGACATCAGTGATATATAATAGCTAAAAGCAATGTTCATCACGACATTAGTAATATATAATAGCTAATAGCAGTGTTCAACGCGACATCAGTGATATATAATAGCTAATAGCAATGTTCATCACGACATCAGTGATATATAATAGCTAGTAGCACTGTTCATTGCGACATCAGTGATATACAATAGTAAACAACAGTTTGTATCGCGACATCAGTGATATACAATAGCTTAAAGCAGTGTTCATCGCGACATAAGTGATATTAAAAAAAATGCCAACAGCATTCAACGCCTTTGGAGTCAGTTTTACATCGCCGTGTAAGAGTGTACACCTGCGTTACAGACAGACAACTTTAGAAAAAAAATCTTCTTACTTATGCGATGTTCATGACTTTTGTGTACGAGGGACATTCAAAAATAAATCAGACTTTTATCTTAGGAAATATATCATTCCACACAATAGAAACAACTAGTTATCATAAAAACCGTTATCTTTCTGCTACATGTAATGTGAGCACATTCTACACTTTAACAACACGATTTAAAAGTAGGCACATCGGTAGACCCGGTGCACACAGTGGTTATACATACATAACATGGTCGGAAACGTCAATTACTTACTTGTCATTTTTTTTTAAATATTCTTCATTATATTCATCGCATTTACTTCGCCGTTTTACCCATTTATCGAAAATGTCTCTATACAATCCTGGTCGTACTGTGCGATAATATTTGAAGTGGCAGAATGTAGTTCTGACAGTGGTGAGAATCGACGGACCCTCAATTATGACTTAATTACTTGGAATAGGGCAGAGTCAAATTGCGCAACGTCTGGTGAATACGGTGGGGGTCATTATGGCCGAAACCAAGCAAATCGATCCCCAACTGTGTCGATGCAGCCATATGTGGCGGTGTATTGTCCTGGTGTACAGAGAATGCTCGAGTGGTATCCCTGGTCGCTTTTTCCTTAATGCAGATGCTAGGTCACGTCGTAACACCTGTTGATAGAACAAAATGAATGTGTTTCTAAGATACATGTAGTTAAATAAATACTAAGTATAAACTAAGCTAGATTAAGATGTTTCATAATTAAACAAAAACATTTGCAATAGTATTCTAAATTCGTACAAACATATCTTTTTAAAGAATTTATAATTGATACCTTTGAGTAATAGTGTGCGTTGACTGTAACATCTCCAGGCACTGCCTGGCATAACAACATTCCCTGACGATCACAGATCATAATAAGCATGTATTTGGCTCCGAATTTGTTTACTCGTGCCTTTTCTGGTGGAGGCGAACTTGACCATTTCCATACCGCCGACTGATTCTTCGTCTAGGGGTCGTAAAACCAAAGCCATGTTTCATCCGTTGTTATAATCCTGTCCAGGAATTCATCATCGTCGTTTTTGTATCGCTTAAGAAATGTTAAAGAATCCTTTACACGACGCTATCCTTCAAAATCCTTGGCACTCACCGTGCATGTACCTTGGACATCTTTGAATGTTCCGTTAAAATTGTATAAATTGTTTCCACACTAACACCGATCCTGGTGTACAATGCCTTAACTGTCAATCGCCGATCGTTGTCAAGTGCATCTCGAACAGACGTCACGACGTCACTCGTCACTGCTTACCTTGGACTTTCGTCCTCTCCCCTTATCATCTTCCGATGAATCTCGACAAACTTCTTATGCCACCTAAACACTAGATCACATTTTACAAAACTGTTGCATGGTATTTCCTGCATCAACGTATATGTTTCCGTTGGCGTCTTTCCAAGACTTACGCAAAACTTTATGTTTGCCCTTATTTCAAACTTTTGCGTTGATTCCATGCTTCATGCAAATATCTCCATCACACGTTTGTATTTGAAGTGCGAATTACGTCAAATTTAGTAGTTCTGTTACTATGGCGTTACGTTACAACTTGGCGGATTACTAAAACTTTTGGACAACCATAATTGCAATTGTCACGTTTCGATACGTTTTAAAGAATGTAAAATGACGTGCGCCGCATATGTGTTACTATGGTAAACGGAACGTTCGTTGATTTGGACGTATCACCCTAGTTGCGCATAAAACTATTCAGAAAGTTTCAAAGTGGAAAGCGGTTAACATTTATGTAAGTTTTGTTATCCTGAGGAAAATAATAATATCATAAGACAAAAAGCCCGATTTATTTTTGAACGTCCCTCGTAGGCATTAAAACTCTAATAATTTTAAGCAAATACATAAGACTATATTAATATAATGACATGGCAAATATAATTATAACGAAAACGGAATAATGTGTTCCTCAGATGTCATCGATGATTATATGAACAAATACAAAAAAAATCACTTTCTAATATAAACAACATATTGTTTCAGACAGGAAACCTGTGTGGGGGTTTTTTCTGCCATAAAATGACTGTATATCGATTTTGTCTATAGAGTTATAGTAGGATAAGTCATCAAGAATCACAAAGCAATATTTGCGTCAAAACCAGTGATTTATGATCTTCTACTCTACTAGTGTATTCAATGTGTACAAAACATACCGCTTTGAACCTTTCTAATAATTCTCGTTTGATTACACATTTTAAACATACACGTACCACGTATTCCTGTTTAATTGTTGTTTTTTTTAAATGACATTTTTACGACCTCCAACGAAACTTGGCTATCAGTTTTGTTTTAAATAAAATCGGGTCCATTCGAGATCAAAGGATATTTTACACGTATGTCTCTGTTAATATGTACTCAATCAAAGCATTTTCGCTTATATGTCCAACTGCTCGCTAAGATGATTTGTTCAATTGATTGTTTGATTGAATGATTGAATATTTAGCGTATTTTATGCCATCGAGATCTTACAGACGATCAGTTAACCTAACCATTGTTTCCTGAACTCCTGAAAGGTCAACCGTTACTCGAGCACAACCAAATTCCGTAAGTAACTGATAACTTTCCCACTTGAATCAGCGGTTAAAAACGAATGATAATGAGACACAATGTCGTATATCTGTCGTCACGAAGACTGTAGCCGAGTGGGGATTCGTGCTCATGGCCCCTCGGATTGGTTTAAAGCGTTGGGGGTAAATAAAAAAAACTTTAAACGCACATGCACATACGTCTTAAGTGGACACTCAGCTCTAGTTTATGTAACATTTGTATGTATTATTTACCAATCAATATTATAATAAATCAAAAGAAAATACTATTACCCACCGTTGGTGTTAGTCATTTGAGTTTATTCACTATAAAGATGAATTTTATAACATTTTAGTTCACATATAAGAGGGAACAAATTGTAAACTATGAAAGAAAGTGTTATGTTGCCTAAGTATCGTAGTGGTATAGCTTGTATTACAGGCTAAAATATATTACAATAGATGTTGGCCATTTTTTACTCAGTGATTCGGTTTACTCTTTTGATTTGCTGTTACATGTGTTATATCAATTCATAAAAAAATATGTATAAATTGGATTAAAACAATATAGCAATGTTGTCATGTTATGGATCTTTTAAAAACATTAGCCATTCTGTTACTAAAGCTATAGAGTAAATGCAACCGTTTATTAAGACAAATTCAAATTACCATTGTATAAAGTGACTTGATGTTAGATTTAAAACATATTTACCACAGGAACAACGTTGGCTATTCGTGAACCTAGCCTTTTCTTAATTTGGATTTTTTACTGAGAAGAAGTATCTGAGTAGTTCTGAATGAGACACACGTTCAGACAGTTTGACCACAGAACGTCGCCGTATTTGTCATTTCTCTAGAATTAATAACATTATGTAACTTTTGCTTTTTTACATTGCATTGTGTATCCCTATATTAACGTCTGGCATTGATTGTTCACCCTTCCTATACTTGGGTTTCGAGATTTAAACGGTTTTTCATATTGACTGCACATATTTTTTTGTTTGCCAGTACATTCACACGTACTTCGTTTTCTGATTGTAAATGAACAATTCTCAAGGGTTCAGTGGCAGTGAGATCAATATGAAAAAAGAGAATTTGCTTTCCCTGTATACAAGACAAGACTGAAGAGAAACACTTATTTTGTAGGCTGTTATTATGATATATAAGCACATGATCAAGACAAATATATTGTTTTTAACTTATGACTGCCGTAATAATTATATTGAAATTTAACTTTAACATAAATGTATACTTGAACTATTTCATATCGTGTTGCTTTTAGTTTTGAAATTCTAAATGTTCTCGAAATTGATATATTGATGAAATCGTCATTATAAATCGCTCAGAAGTTGTCATAAAATGGATCAAATAAGTGTGAACGAACTGCCTGTCGAAATATCTAATATAGAATCTTCCAGATGTATCAATAACGCGAATTGTATTCAGATGTCATATCATTTTGTTTTGATACTGAATTACAACGTATGTAAGTAAAATGTTAATGAGAGGAAAAATAAAACACTCAATGCACAGAAGTCGATGATTAAGATTCTCAGCAAATGTTAATATTTTTTTGTTTATGTAATGATATACATATGAGCAAAACTGTATTCTGTTTAATAATACATTACACAACAAATCAATGTTTTCATTGTTAAAACTAGCGAACGCAGTATAATGAAATGTGAGTTTATATAGCATCTACTTTATCTAACACTCTGGTTAAACTATAGTTTACAAGATTCTCTGAGTATTATATCATTATATCGAGTCAACGATAAACTAAACTAGCTCTAACATTAAATACATTTAATCATAGAAATAATTAAAATGATATTGTCTTCCCGATAACCTCTCAAAGTAAGAGAAAACATACGAGAGATAAAAAGGACTATACATACGCCAGTTTTCAGTACGTATTGTAATAAGAAAAAAATGATGATAAAGTCATTATTACAGTATGATTCATTTGCATAATATAGTTGATTGGTCCAGTCGAAAATTAGCTAGGTGTTTTTTTGTATACTCAGGGACTTCGAAAACGCACCACTTACATACAGGTATTTTAGTGCATAAAAAGTCATCTGAATACAAGGAAAATTTTTATACGTTAAGATTTCATGACGGAGTCTTGAATGTTTGATGCATTTTTTCTATTTTTTCAAAGCTGAACCAAAATATGGCAATTCGCACGGTTAGATGAAATCGTTATTGACGTCTGTGATGTTTTGTTTTTAGGGGTAGCTTCCAAAAATGACAACAGAATGCTTAAGAAGTCATATTTCAATAATGGAATATTGAAAATAGAGACGACAATCTAAACGTATAAAAACTTTTTTTTCAAACTGGATTACATATTCTGCATTTAAAGTACCTAAATGTAAGTTTAGCGTTTTCAAAATCCCTGGGTATATTTACGTCGATTTGCTTTCGAACGCCACCAAGCGATGCACTTAAAGTATCGATTCAATAATGTTTTTGTATTTAAAGTTTGAAATTATTTGTTATTCATGCTTAAAGCATTTTTTCAACGAATTAGCGTTATAAAACATAACCACTATTTACGTCAGTGGTAAGATATTTAGTGTACGCTGATTGTTTGCACAGCTGTCAACAACAATATTCCAAACCAATTGTTCTTCATTAATCCAATCTTTGGAAATATTTAGTATTAATTAAACACTAGTTATATCAAATTAATGCTTCTAATTTTCTTGTCTTCATCCCCAATAAAGATATTAACGCCTTTATTCCATTAAGGCGTTCTTTATCATTCTAACATTGACCTTTTTATTACTTTCACATATCTGGTTATCAGATTAAAGTCTGCGTAACTTGACGTTAAACGTTTCAGTGAACATTGTGCAAGTAAATGCCATACGTAATGCAGTCGTAAAGATATCAATTAAATACACCCATTAGGTTTGTTTGCAAAATACAGTTAATAAATGTTATCAGTTTTAACATGCATTACGTTTGCATAGTTGCTTAATTCAACTGAATGTATTTAGTAAGTGACAAATACTACTATTTGTGCCTATAGTTATAAATTCATGTGGTTTGTAATGTTTGCCTACACAAAAGAGAATACAACATTAATTGTGTAAAATCATGACCTGAGAGAAGTTTTGTATTACCACTGAAGATAAGGTTTATGAATTTATGGCCATTTGGTATCAAGGTGTTCATATGCTGTATCCCATTGAATACGTAGACTTTTTCTTGTCACAGTAATGAGAATATACGTTAAAGTTTGTTACATATTTTGAAATATTAAACACCTTACACGTGAGTAGTAATCGTAAGTCACTGAACCAACTTATTTCTAAATGTGAATTACTATTTAATGTTTTAACGCCAGTTTCAACATTTACGTTTATCGTATATCCAGTTCTATTGGTGGAGGAATATCTCAGAATTATATGAGTAAAACCATCGTTCTGTTCTCAAGTAACTGGCAAACATTCTCGCAGTTTTTACACAGAGCGTGACTCAAGCATACGCCTTAGCGGGGATAGATACGTGATCTTGAGACGGCCGGCGCCTTAGACCATTCGGTTCACAGACCAACCATTCGAATGGTATTTATTGAAATTTATTGAAACTATTGACAATTATTTATACGTTTTTTTATCAAACTTCACAAAATGTTATCATCGTTTTAGGTGATTAAATCAATATCAAAGTTATAAATCGGTTCAATATTTGTTCTTACTTGGAAGTCTTTGAGCGTCTTTGAACACGTCGCTCATTGAAGAACTGCTGTCAAAGCTGATGTAGATAACCTTTAAGATGTGTTAATGATTACAACACAACAGAATAATGAGTTATGTTAACTCAAATACTAAGTCATTTGAAGATAATTTGAAAAACTCTCCAAATATGATCCGATAAAGAAAGAAACAATGCTATGTTGTATAACAATTATGCTATTGGTACGAAAAGAGATGGCAAGTACATAACATGGAACACACCGAGAATGTATGCGATGCGTCTTTTTTGTACATAATTACAATAAAATATCGAGTTATTATCCAAAACCTAACACATTTTGAGTTAGCATAGTAATTATCTTAACGACCTTTGGACTAATCAGCCGAACTTTCAAGCTTGATCAGTCAGTCAAAGGAAGGAGCAAACGTGACCTTTTGTTGCTTAATACAGGCTACAGTTCTCTGAATGCATAGACACGTTAGATAGTAAATGTGACTTTAGAAGACAAATAGATGCTTAAAAGAGGTTACCACTTACACAGGTTTTACTGTTATGGCTAGTAGCAGAGTCAAATTTAAATCTTTACCTAAACACATGTATACGTTTATCAAAAAGTATCTATGGCATTTACGTTATTCTACAACAAACTGTATCTTCGCTGTTTTACTTTTTTAAAGTTAGCAATCACTTACACTGGTGAGGTCAGGGGTAAGGGTGATAGCGTATGGTTGTTGAGTACAGTACATCAACATTAGTTTTATTAATGTATTTTGCTACCGTTGATTATACGGGGATGGGTTGGCAATTTTATTATATATCTTTATTAAAGTCTCATCTCTGTACAAACATATAAATTAAACATACAATAACATATACAACGTATACAGCCTTTCAAAATTAGACTTACACGAGACTGTCGCTATAAAATTAATAAAAAAATATATACAACTGTCACAGATTATACATGCTTAATATTAGAATAAGACGTATAGCAAATAGCATTATACAGACCCTAAACCGCTCAAGTACCCCATAATTGCACTCCGTTTGCGCTCAGTTTGCACTCCGTTCGCGGTCCGTTCGCGCTTAGTTCGCACTCCGTTCGCGCTCCGTTTGCGTGCACTCGATTAAACGCGGTTAATTTAATGCACTCACAAACGCAGGTATTCGCTCACGAGCGCTGTATATCTGAGTGCTCTGTTTAATACTCCTCTTATCGTTCGCTTCGTTCAGCGTTCACTCAACGTTCAGTTCGCTCAGTTCGGTTTCCGGCCAATAACCAATCGCAACATCTCAACTCTTAAAATGATTCTATATTGACTTTTTAATTTAATCTGTTCCAATGGAGCAATAAAATGTATCCATGGGATTTAGTCAAGGTAAATTAATTCATAATCCGATTGTTTGTCTACATATTATGTCACCCGCTGGGCGAAAGGTTGTAAATTTCCGATAAGCTAGTATCGATAGTAGGCATGTTTAACGGAAATGTCTATGTTTTGATATGTGATCAGTGGTCTGGGTGATCAAAGAATATCGTAAGTTATACCGGCGTCTGTTATCCAGACCGACATGTGTTTGCGTCAGTATCTTCTTTGATATACCGTAAGCCGTTTGTAACAGGAAAGCAATAAAGTTTGTCCACAAAATTTACACATACATCATCAACATAAACTAAATATATTGTTATTAATAATTAAATTTAATTAATAATTCCATACTGTTGATACCTCGTTGGCCTTATAATAATCCATAAATCTGCTCAGTGTAAGCAGTGACTTAACAACATGTGGATATATCACTGGTTTTGTTAATGTTCAAACTAAAATAAGCTTTATAATCAATGATATGCACTGCATGGGTGATGAAAAATTTATTATAACCCGTGCAATGCAATTCGACATTATAATAAATGATTTTTTAAAAATAATAATCTTGTAGTGTTTTTCTCGATTTGGGTCCAATTGTGGCTTCACTAGACTTAAAAAAATATATTCTGATATTTTAAGTTTTTATAATAATTTTCGTTATCATTATGTATATAAATATACTTGCAATGAACTTTTTTCAGCGGGTTTCTCAAACTATTATTTTACTGATAGTATACTTTATGTTAATATATTATTTAAAATGACAAACTATATTAAACTTGATTGAAACTACACCCACTGTGCTATACCGCTAATTATATGACACGCAGCAACACACCCGTGGTGTTAATTACGTTATGTCACATGCCAGTGAGAGCCGTGTCAATTAGGTTATATGCTAAAGCGGTGACTTATCGGTCTATTGACCACGGAAGATATGTATGGTTTCATTTTGATTGTAATTCGTGCCAGATGGATGAATCTTAATTGAGCCAACATTATGTGATTGAAAAGAAAAGATAAAAAAGGAAAACTGCCAGCCAATTAACAACAAATAAAAATAATATTTAAGATATTTGTTATTCGAAGTTTCAGAACGCTTTAGTATGTAAATATCATGATGTTAATATCATTAAATTACCGAACCGAAAACGCCAGTTCTGAATGAATGGTGGAAAATGTGACATACACGTATTAAGGGATGTGTATTCAGGGCTGTCATTTTACCACAGCTGCCTTAGCGACCTCGTATAAAAAACAGATACAACTAAAAATCAGAATTGTTAATTTACAAAATAAAACAATCCTACAATTTTAAAACTAATAAAAATTAAATGTCTTTAAATAATTCCTTGTAAAAATGTAGTATTTTATTTGTATTATTTTTTACTTTCATTATTTGTTTTATTTCTTTTTTAAATATTTATCATTGGAGCTATTATTATAATATACATATTGACTTATTGATTTGTCACAGCTTTTATATTGGAGACGTGCATCTGGTCAGTCGTTCACAATTAATATAACAATTTAATTACTGTTATGAAGGCAGAGTTGCATGGCAATCATCAAAACAGATACCCATGGTGAGAACCACATGTGTGTCAATAAAAAGTTAATTGGTGATTTATCGGTCCATTGATCACGAAGAACCCTGCCGGTGTGTAATTTTCATTTTGATTATATTTAATGCCAGATGAATGAATCTTAATTTAACCCGCGGCATGTGATTGGATAAGAAATATATAGTCAAAATCAATACTAAAATATGCAGATTTTTTTTATAATATTGTTATTATCATCATTATCATTAATATCTATTATATATTTTATCATTATTTATTACTATTATTACTAATATTATTTTCATTATTATTTATAGTATTGTTATTATTGCTATATTACTTTATTATTATATTATAATATTATTATTCTTCTTATTATTATTGTCATTTCTTACTTGTTGCCCCTTTCACAGCTTTTATATAATGGCTTAATTGTTACGTGCTTACGTGCACGTGATCAGGCGTATCGATTTTGTAGGAAAGCGGGAAAACAATATATTTACTATTTTATAGGCAGTGAATACATGTTCTCTTTTGTTTATTTCAACCTTCCCGATGATCAAAAGCTGTTCTTTAGTCAATATAAAATCACAACCTTAGAAAGGTCACCTTGAAATTTACGTTTACTAGTTTTTATTTCCTGTGTCTAATGGGTTATTTTGGTCTGTCGTGTTAATTTGGCATACATACTTTTATTTTACATTAATTTAATTTAGCTTGATTGTGAAGTAAGCTCGGAGCTTATGCATATCGTTCTCCAGTGCATTCCCTTATTATATCTGGTACTGAATTGTGTTTCGAGAGGTCGGATAGAGCCTGGGTCAAACTCGCGACCTCTACCGCCTGAAGCCAGCACCCTATCCGCTGTACTACTGATCCACTTTATATTTTAGAATACAATTAATTTATTAGTATTATTTTAATGAGATGTGCACGAGTATAATGTTTCCACTTTAATTGCAATATAACAGTTTTACGTACATTTGTTCACAACTAAGCACAAACTCAGTGTAACTATGTTTGGGGAAAATATAAAACTAAAGTCCAAATTAAATTGAAAATTGGTAATTTTTATTTTGCCGAAATACCCAAACAAATAGAATCATAATCATATAATTTTCCGCATATCTATGTTTTGTTTGTTTCACGCATGCTTTGATATTTTTGTATTTGGAACAGTATACGCACGCTTAAATCGAAATAAAGTAAATGTATTGTATGTTCTATAACTAATTTATATCGAAATAACACGGCAAATAGTGAATTCATATTACATCTTTTCGAATTGTTATTTACACAATATATATACATTTTATTACATTTTTAATTATTTATATTTTTGTTGCGCAAACCAAAACATGCTTAAACATGCAACTAAATTAACCGTAGATAACCGTTGATGTGTCGTCTATTGTAAAATAGGTATTTTAAACATTATTGTATTGATCAGCTAAATATTGATATTTGTGCTATAATTGATAAATTGTTGACAAAAATAAGTTTTATCATGCGTTTTACAATAAAACATTTATATAAAATACATGGTTTATATTTATGTGAAAGAAATTTTCTTTTTAATCTCGATTTTAAGTATCGATTTCACGATCAAATGATAAAAAAAGAGTGTATCCGAATGAACGAGTGCACTCAGTAGCGCACGAATAGTTCTGTTATCAGTTATCTTACTGTGTCTAGCGTATACTGCATATACTGCGCATCTGAGTGCACTCAGCGTATCTGAGTGCATTCAGCGTGTCTGAGTGCACTCGATCTATTTCATGCGTTCAGGAGTGCGTTTATTATTAAAAATTCAGCGTTTGCTTACGGTCCAGGTCCGCTCCGTCAGCGCTCAATCTGCGCTCCGTTCGCGCTCCGTCTGCGCTACGCTCGCGCTCCGCTTACGCTCTGAGTGCACTCCGTTTGCGTGCATTTGGGGTACTTGAGCGGTTTAGGGTCTGTACACTGTAAGAATTGGGACACCGACGCTTATCTTATGTCATGTAGAAAATTAAACAAAGATTTTACTAGGACTAGGTTATTTTGTTTTGTAATTACCAAATTGATATTAAAATTTGAAAACAGTTGCCATACATTATCCGTTATACATGTATAACAACAATTACTTTAAAAAGGGTAACATTCAAAAGCAATATTAGTAAATTCTATTTTTATAACCGTTTATCTAGATCAAATAATACAAAGAAAACATATATCTGGTATCCAGAACGACTTTTTTCCGTTCCGTTTTATTTCGCACATGTCCATAGCTTATGAGGGAATGAGACGTTTTTACCCACATTTCATGTTTAAGCGTTAATTTCTATGCATGCATTACTAATTGCGTTCAACGATGTTAACATGACAAAATATAAAACAAAGAAACAACGTTAAGTCGAGGAACACGGATAAGTTTAACGACCATACGTTTGCTGTGGTAAAAATCTATCCACTGTGATAAGAGAATGTATTGTTATTAATCAGTTCATATTGGTGAACTGTTATATATTGGGAATTATTTTGAGTCTTCTGACTAGGGATTTATTGTAGGCATTATGCATTCATCAAGGCAGACACCATACTTACTTAACAGAAATTATCTACTAAACCAAGGTAGTTCGTACTTTCCAGAACGATAGGAAAGGCACAAATCTGCGTTACTTTGGCATCATTGCAACAGCTTATTAACTTAATCGCAAGACGAAATTCTTACGCGGCACAATTTCATTATATATTTCACACGAATACACAGTTAAATTGAGCTAACATATGAAACATGTAACACCCACCATGTGTCCTATCAGAACTACATAAATCATTAACTGAACGTGTTACAGCACAGTTACTTTATATTCATCCAAATGCACTTTAGTTTTTAATTTAAGATATGTTTGATGACTAATTTCGATACGGCTTCTGAAACTGGTTTGACTGTTTGAAAACACTATAGCTGTACATATATATGAACGATATAGTATTACCAAAATGTATAAACATAAGAAGCACTGGCACGTTAAGACCGGAATTGATTATTTCTCTTGCTCTTTAATACAACTGTTTTAAGCATGATTCGTTTTGCATTTAGAATGATGTTTCTATTTGAGTGAAACTGGTTGTTGATATTCAAGTTTGAAAATCATAAATCGTTTAATTAATTATACGTTAGTCCTCAATACGTTGGCGTTAATGGATTATGTTTTCAGCTGTAAGATTAAAGGATTCACAAAGCAGCGTAACAATGTTAGTCAGAATCGCATTCTTCTAATCAACCACAATAAAAAACAATCGTCACTATCACGTCGTTCTCTGACTATAACATGTATCATGTGAGCGTAGAGATTTGTTAACATTCATATAGTGACAATCTTTAATGTGAGTTTCGTAATAGGAAAACCATTGGTTAAACAATAAAGATAAGCTGAGCATGTTTTTATTTAAACGATCAGTCGAACAGTCAGCTGACAAGTTAACATAAATGGAAACATACTACAATATGCGTTTTGTTTTCAGTTTAATCTCTGCAATAGTAATCCTTTTCCAAATGATAATTATTTAATTGCTAGAAAATATCGTGTATCGCTATCAAACACCATTTTACGTTGAACGCCCTGACTAACCACAAAAAAATGATAATCAAGAATAGATTAATAGGACGATTCATATAAACATTGATCGCTCTTCGAAATCTAGCCATGCATATATGTGTATGAATTAAACAGAAGGTAATGATCTATTATATAAATTTACAAAGTACAAATACAGTATAGTGTTTGTTTGGTACCAACGCTGACACGCACAATAGTTACACTTCATTCTTACAGTTACTAACTGCACATCAAATAATTTTGTTAGCCTTCACTTGTTTTGAAAACGTAAGTTATTATCTTCAGCTAATGGTAAGACGTGGAATTAAAATGGCACGGACATCATGGCAGTAATTCTGAATTTTTAATTATATTAAGTAAGCAGTTTTGTTCAATTACCGTATGTGATAATTTCAAAGCATTCTAGTCCTGCCTGGTTCAATTTTGTAATTGATAGTTTTAACTTCTTTGTTTTATTCTTGACGAAGCAAAACATTTTGAAATATTATAAAATGGAATGCAGGAATGTTTGTTTCGTTTCTGTGGATTACATTAAACATGTTTGTCTAAACTGTGACAGTAAAATCATACGTATATAGGTTTTCTTACCGTTGTTGATTCGTTCGCGTTTTTTTTTCTTCTGTTTTTGTCCATCTTATTGCATTTGATGGGATAACTTTTTATTTATTTGTAACCCCCTAGCATGGCGTTGATTTATATAGCTATTCTTCGCCATTGGGTATGCTCAAAGTAATAAGTTACTATATCTTTATCAAAATGGATGTTCTATATTTAAATCATTGATTGGTCATACATACATTATCTTGTTAACAAACATACACCTGTCATGTATATCACTGAGCATGTGGTCAAACTAATGGGTAAGGTCAGTAACTCCACTGGGCACTTAAAAGACACGTTTCATTTATTTACTGTATGTAGTATACAGTCTAATAAATAACATTGAGAAAAACAGTACCTCGTGAATACAAAGCCCAATAAAAAAGGAAATAACTAATTCAGTGCATTGTATCTGTTCCCGAGAGGTTATAATACATACAACACTCCTCACGTCCCGCACTGAATGAATTTGATTATTCTAAGGAATTTGAAGCAAAGTTAAAGGAAATAGTGGCATAATACTTAATCGCATAGGTATACTGTAGATCAACTTTAGTGAAAGAAAAAAAAGTGCAAGAGTATAATCTATTGAATGCCATGGTCGACGTATTTTTTAAACGCAATATTACCAGACACGCGTCGTAAATAGCTTTTTAGAAATGTCCTTACTACATACGTATATATATGACAGACAGACACTTATTATAATATATGACGGCATTCGGCTAGATACATCCGAATTTACAATTTAACAAAGAACAAGACCACACCATTACAACCGTTAAAACATGTTTACAACAAAATGAAGTATGACAGTTGACTCGTGTCATCGTTTAAAAGATGTTGATATAAATCTTAAGGCAAACAACATTAATAGGAAATAATTGTATGGCCAACAGGATACGTGACATTCTCAAGGACACTACACCATAGCAACAACAAGGACACTGCACCATAGCAACAACAAGGACACTACTCCATAGCAACAACAAGGACACTACACCATAGCAACAACAAGGACTAATTAATCAGTTATGTTCAGGGCATTTATATTGATAAACCTATGTTTCAGGGCAAATACATGTATTTGATATAATGCTTTATGCAATATATCGTTTTTTTTTCCAAAACAAATTATCTTACTTAAAGTCAATGTATGTGTTTATTCTCTTCTGTACCAATAAAGGCACTAACAAATGCTTAAGGTAGATTTTTCGAGCTCCTAAATCAATAAGTTCGATATTTAACTAAAATACATCACATGCTTAAACAAACTAAATCGTTCTAGTACTTCAATTTAATACCAGTACTACATGTAAATCAAGTTTCCAGCAATGCATCTATAGACTTAACTTTTGTAGTTTTATTGCATCGCAAAGCAATGATGATTTTGAAACGAATATCATCCCTGTTGTTAACATCTGTTATCCTAAATGTGTATAATTGTGTTTGTTTCCACCATTTATTTTCCAAATTACAGTTAAATATCACATTCTATAAGTAAGTTTGATTTGAATTTGCGTTTCTTCACATTTATATAATTACATTATCATAAGAATGCTTTACATAACACACTGTCTGGCTACTTCTGATTTAAACACATGTTTTACGTTTGTTGTTTTATGTGTACTTTGTAGTATTCAGCTTTGTTTTTTGTCCGACAGAATACGGAAATTTTAAATGGTACATCCAACAAAAAGCATGGTTAGCATACAGACTATTCAAAAACGGACTATACAAAGATAGCAAAAAGTGGTTGGAACAAAATACACCACAGGTTAGGAAAAAGTATTGGTAAATGAGTGAGTAAGTATGTTTATCGGTATACTACTATTAAGCCTTAGATAATCATGCTGTTTAGTTTATGAGATCAAGTTCACCTGTGATATACCCTTTACGGTAGAACGATTCAAGATTGAGTATCGGTAGCTCTATGGTGTTCATGGTTGCTGACGTAGCATTATATTAAGCTAATCAAAGAAGTACTCAAAACTGAAAATATGTTCTCGTCAATATCAAAACAGTTATGTCACTTGTATCTTAATTAAAACTAAAAACATATTCCACATGTTCTAATTTTTATTAAGGTTAAGTTCGAATTAAAAACTACCATCTTTTTTATTTTTAATAGTAAAACATATATCTGATAAAGCGATCTAGGGTCCCATAGAGCGTACTAAAATAAAGAAACTGCAGTTTCGGTTTTAGTAAGTATTTCCTTGAGAGGTGGGTTATTTTTGTGTGGAGCAGCATTATGCATGGCTATATCAACTTTTTACAGAAATACCAGTTATTTGATGTACACGGGACATAATGGTGGCGATGTTGTTCTTACAAGAATATATTTATTAAGCATTCAAATGAAACTGCTACAACAGCAAGACAGATTTAAACTGACAAACAAATGCGTTGGACTTTAAAATGTCAGACATATGGGCTGATTACTCGTTTGTACGGTCATTCGTTCAATTACTATTATTGTTCTGCGTAAAGTTAAATCAATATTTTAAACTCTAAACCAATATAAAATACAAACTATATAACTAAAGGATCATTACCCGTATTAAATTGCAAATAGCATAGCTGTTTTATAAATAGGTATTATAATGGATCACCAGCAATAAAACAATATATCCAAATGTATTTCAATTCATACATAATAACTTACATTATTTTTAAATATTTTGATAAGTATTATTGACACAACGACAATGACAAAACGTTTTTATATCTAAAACTCTGGAACCCTTTTACTAACGTTCTTAAGTTTACAAACTTCTTAATGTAAAGTTTTAAATTACGAAAAAAAAATTGGAATTTTCAATTTCAGTTTTGCTTACATCATTTTAGGAACTTTCGTTAGCCTTGTAAATAATATTCTTTACAAAGTATGAAAAAATACTGAAACCTTCCTAGATGTCACAAGTATGAAAATCTTGAGAGGAGGTTAGTGATAAAGGGCCCCTCCTGACTATCTTAGTTGCATTATCTTGGGAATTGCAAGTAAATTAACCTGTAGAAGCCATGTTTTTTTAAAAAAAAACATACCGTACATGGTAGATAAGAAACTTCGTTTAAGATATACAATGTGCCATTTACGAAGTAATAGCTTAATATGTAAAGCATAATTGATCTTAAA
Organism: Panopea generosa; assembly: GCA_029582155.1. NCBI lineage: Eukaryota > Metazoa > Mollusca > Bivalvia > Adapedonta > Hiatellidae > Panopea > Panopea generosa. The sequence continues at coordinate 14,821,464 of CM055898.1, forward strand.
GTATGATTGTAGATATGGCTTTAAAATAAATATATTTTAGGAATGAATGTGTTTATAATGTTAATGACAATTATAACTTTACATCGTGGCACGAGCGAAGAGAACAAAACTCCTTTCGTACTATATTGATACGTTTCTCACTCGACATTCTTTTCACATGCATATAAACAGTCAAAGATGAATTAAATTCTAACACTTATATTGGGGCGAAAGTAGTCCGTTGTATAACTCCGCGGTTATGTTCTATGTGGGCGTGATTTATCAAAGTGCGTTCTCAGAGTATGAACGTCAATTATTTTATGCCATGTGGCGCATAATTAATTTAATCATGTGATGTTATATAAGGTGATTGTATTTGATTTTTCCTATTGAATTATGTTTTCTGCATGAAAATTCAATACGTGAATTTGTATTTGCTTTAACTGCACCAAGGCATTAACTTCGAAGTAAATCGGTCTCATTTATAAACGTATATTTGCAGATGTGGTGAACAAACTGTGTATAATAAATTGATGAACCTCTAATAGGTAAACAAGGGATTATATCGATATTGATTGAACTAATCATTAAAGATGCAAATGAAGACTTTCTCTATATGTTATGCACATGAAATAACGTGTGTGTATCGATCCAGTACCATAATAAACCGAGCGACGATCCGCAGATATAACCAATTTGCTATGTAGGTGGTATATCAATATCGGCGTTATAATTCTAAGATGAAATGATCGAAGAAGCCAGAACATTTTCTAATGTTTATTGATATACCTACTTAATCATTTAGGTCTTATTTAAATTACATTGATAAAAGCGAGTTTAAATACATGTTATTTACAAAATAATTTTGCACCATACTGAGTTTATTTTTGTCGCAACGTATTTCGTTAAACAGATATATATGCATGCTAGAAAATGAAACAGAAAAACGGATCCGTTCTAGAACAAATGCAAACAAAATACATTCAATAAGCAAAACAAAGACATCACAATTCTGTCGTAACAGAAATTAGCTTTATAGTGTTAGTGGATTATATCGTTACACCATACAATGGTGTAATAACAGGTAGACTCATCTAATTATTCATCGACAAATAGGTAAACATTATCATGTTACACCTATTTGACCTATCGATTAAAGGACACAATGCAGGGTCGACTTTATCATGCTTTTGCGTCAACTCACCATACCCCCTCTGAACGAATTACCATCTAGAAATATTACTATGCAAGCATTACTATCCTACCTTTATCTTCACATTTTAGAAATAATAAACAGTATTTTTAAAAATAGAAAAAGTTTTGACAATGCGAGTACAATATTTGGTATTTCTTGAGTATGTTTTTAAAATTTACAAAAACAAATTATATGTTTTGCAAAGGAATATAGAATAAGAAATTTTTGAATTCCAAATCACAAAAACTGTGATTGCTATAATATATGATTAAGCTCCGAATGCCACTTCATCAATGAATCATTTTAAAATTGTATAAAAATCTGCCGGTTTATGATATTAATAACCTAATTAATAAAACTGCCATTATTTAACAGATAGTTTTAAATCAATGTCAAAGAAACTTGAAGAGGAAAACAAGCTTATTTTTACATGTTTATAAATGCTTTTCCAGAGAGGCGATATGTGTTTTAAACACTTAGTACAATGACAACAACCTTTATCTAGACATGTCAAACACGTATTGAATAAAGTAATGAATAAGATATACAGTTTAGTTTAATCGCTTTGATACACTGATGAAAACGCTTACTTCATATGCGTTGAAGACAAGAAAACTAAAGTATTTTATAAGATATCAATTTAGGACACTGTCGTTTAGTCTTCATGCAATCAGTATACGTTCTATTTGAAAAGTATTTCCAAAACCGCACGAAATCTATTCATATAATCATATTTTTAATTCTGTAGTCGTGTTTATGTATCAGTTAACGTTATATTTATTGGACTTGTTCCTATGTGTCTTTTTCAATAAGTCTAATATAAAAAAGAAAAAGAAAACTAGGCAGCAATAACTAAATGTATTACACAACTTCACCATACAAAGAATAATCAACATAGACGTGTGTCCGTTGTTTTTTTATATATTTTATTGAATAAAATGTCTCCTTTGTAATCAGTTATCAGAAAGATAAAATTTTATTTACTTGAAATGGGCTTGTACTACCTTTACGTGTTACATATGTATTACGATTATTTATATTTGTTATAAGAAACTGTTCCTATCATAATTACTATACTACCGTTACTAGCTGACGTGAAAGCTGTCGAACATTCATTTCTGAAATGCTAACAGGAAATTGATTGGCTTGTTGTGTTCACTGACGCATTGAAATTATCAACAGCTGGAAATCGCTGTAATCAATTTAGTTAACGCGCAAGAAAATAAAAATATGATGTAGTCAAACCGTAATTAATTATTTTCTTACAATCTCATGTCATCAAATATGTTATATATATATATATATATATATATATATAATGGTGTAGTTCCAAGGTGCTTTAATACGTGTTCAGAACCAATACAAAACATTTATTGTAAAACATTAAAATAAATCATTCAGTTTATCAAGCAAAATAAAAAAAAAGTGGTTTTATATTAACGTCATTGGTTTAAATATATGTGACTTTTTGGAATATCCACCTAATATGGAAGAAAGTTATCAATTTTTTTTCTTATCAGTTGAGTTCTGTTCTTTTATGAATCAAAAAACCTTTTATAAAAGAGTAATATACTTTTACAGATGATGGTCTTGAAGGTCTTAAAAAGTTTCCCAGGACTTTTACTGTTCTTAATCTGGTTCCATGTAATCTTTCAACGCATTCAATGTTTCAAGAAAGAGCATATTTGATGTAAGTAGTAACGTATGGGATGCCGTTTTACTATTAAACCTTAATAAGTGCTATCATTTAGTCGAATAGGTGATATCACTCCTTTGTTTCGAACAGGTGATATCACTTATTAAAATAAGTGATATCACTCATTCATAAAAATATTATGTTATAAAATAAATATTATTGTTAATGTAGAATATATATTTGCTCGTTCTTTAATAAGACCATTAATTTTGGCGGCTGAGGGTCCTTTTCTGTCGGCTACAATCAAACAAGACGGCTACCGGTTCCATGCAAGGCATGTTAAATATAGCCCTTGCTCCCATTGATAATGCAATTAACATCTTTTCGCAAAAATAATACTTTTTTATAAATTCTAAAATACGCTCGTTTGCTGCTTCAGCTATATTTCGTCATATATTCACTGCTGGATCACATCTATATCTACTGAATCGTTTTCATCATGTCTTCACTGCTGAATCATTTTGGCAGGGATCAGTATGTTTTTTCTTGCTTGATAAATCGAATAAGTGATATCACCTATTCGAATGAGTGATATCACTAATTCGTTTCGAATAGGTGATATCACTCATTCGAATAAGTGATATCACTTATTTGTTTTGAATAGGTGATATCACATATTCGAATGAGTAAAATAACCTATTCGAATGAGTGATATCACTTATTCGTTTCAAACAGGTGTTATCACTCATTCGAAAAATGAAATCACTCATTCGAATAAGTGATATCACTTATCCGAATGAGTGATACCACTTATTCGAATGAGTGATTTTACCTATTCGCATGAATTATATCACATATTGAGGTTTAATAGTAAAACGGCACCCCAAAGTAACGGGTGTTGTACATGCCAGTTTCCTTCGTGAACACAATCAATAAAATCGATTATTAAGATAATTTAGTTAATTTCCTTAATTCCAAACAACTCTCGACTGCTATCAATTTACAACTCGAATTACCGTGTTTTACTTCTTTTATCCTAATCAAATATATTTTTTTATTTCTCAAAATATCACATTCTATAAGAATCCTTGATTTTGATTTGATTTTCTTCATATTTATATCATTTTATCATCAAACGAATGGTTTACGCAAAACGCTGACCGGTTATCTTTGATTTAAATATTAGTTTTGTTGTTTTATGTTTACATTGTGGTGATCTGTGTTAATTTGATGTGTCTATAATTATTTTTGGCAAACGAAACTATATGACTGGCGTAAGATTCGGAAGTTACATCCAACAAGGCATAATGTATTTATCATTATTAAAGGGACACTACATACATATAGAAGAAGTGTTCACCTGATTGGACTGGCTAGAAACAAACACGTCACTGGTTAGTGATCGTATCTAGGTAAATGAGTGAGCAAGTTTGTAATATTCACCAACTCTCCTTAGTATTAAATAATACCAAAAACACATACAAATTCATTAAATTTATTATAATTGCAATAAAGCGATTGGACTTAGCTGACTATACGTGTTTTCTTATATCAAAACACAACATTTTACAAAATATAAATTCTTAGCTTAAGAATATGAACAAAAGAATTCTGGGTTTATCTGAAAAGACATTCTAACAAAATCTAAGTTCGTAGCGATCTACTGTCGTTCGCTGTATGCCTATTCAGTGCTCGCTGATTGCCCACAGTGACCAATTGTCATATGATCATATAAACAAGAGAGATTTTAAGCAATCAGGGGAAATTATTTCCCGTCTAATTCACTTCATTCAAACGATATGAAATACATGTCTTATCAGCATAATATTGTAAACACGGTAGAAAACACATATACATGATGTAAAACAAAGAAATATGAAATAACTATTAAATTTGTATTAAATTAACTTGCGATGGTAGATTAAATAATTATGGTTATTTCTATTTTGAAAGATATCTCGCGAATCAAGTCTACTCACCCCTATTAAAAAAGCAGTGAAGCCCATACCTGTCAAACACTTCATAGCTATTGAATGCATACTAAACTGTGACGTCATTTAAAACTGTCCCTGAAGCCACTGACCAACCAACTTGCTCAAACGTTTTTATATGTAACGGACCCTATCGGGAGAGACAGTTCCGGTCTACAGATTAGTTTTATGTCGTCACAACTTAAAACAAAACATTGGAAATAAAATAAAATAGTCCCGATAACTTATTTTTCAATAAAAATGTTAAACGTTACACCAATGCAGCTAAGCTAGTATCAGGTAAAAATAAAACAATCAATTACACACGACTGTACTTGATGCATTTTCTAGGACTGTAAATCCTCGAAGTGTATCGGAGTGGATTCACTTTTCTTCTGCAAGTAACATGCAAGGAGTTTTTGCGACAAGCGGGGATCAATCAAAATACATCACCGGTGCTGGGTGATCTTGTGGTAGTATCTCAGACCACTCGGTACGGATAGCCAACAAAAGAAACGTTCAAAGTTTTTATATAAACAAGTAACGTGCTTTAAATCAATACAATTTTGTTTAAACGTGTATACATGTTAGAAAACGCTGCACGTGTTCAAAATACTTGTAAAACGATTTTCAATGAGTTTCAAAATGGCTACACATGTACATCATGTTTTCGAAAATCATTTCAATCTATTGATATATTCAATAAGAGAGTGTGGTATATTTTTTTTTACTTCGATATCACAAAAAAAGTGATATTTTTTCTTGATGTTTTATTTAATATACTGCGTAAATTTAAACTAATTCGCATGAAAAATAATAAAATAACGCTGTGGCTACATGGTACAATATTTTAAACAAAATGCCAAATGTATTTATATAAAAACAAAATAAAAATTTATATGTTATATGTTTAAACGTTTTATGAAAGGCGAGGTGTGTTTAAGATACTTAATACAAGTACAATAACACTTGGCTAGACACATCAAACACGTTATAAATAGATTAGTTAAATAATTGAGTTGTATTTCATATTCAAACAACATTACAGTTTCATCATTTAAATACACTGATGTAAACTGTTACTCAATACGTGTTGGGGAAAAGGAAGGAATACGTTTTCTATAATGAGCTCAACTTATGATTTTTTTTATTAATCGTCAAGTGCTCTGTATAGTTGAACGTCTCATTTTTCTGTTAGACCGGCAATCATACATTCTATTTGTGTGGTCATTTTTTTAATTGTGTCGTAGTGTAAATGTATCAGTTAACGCTAAGTTACCAGATATCAGTTACTTCTAAGCGTGTTTTTTTCGTTAAGCGTGATTAATTATTTTACATGTAAACTTGATGAAAAATGCCAAAAAAAACCTCTAATTATTATCAAAAAAGTAACCACACACAGGACAAATGATAAGATTTATTTATTTTTATGTTATCTTCAATTTATGAATGAATTGTGTTACATCTGCATGTTCGTTGTATCCAGTCTTCCCAAAGCTATATATATATTATTTAGCTATGATCTTTCGAAATAATTTTTAAACATGTAAAACATCATGGAATACATTATTTGTTTCCAAAGTTGTTATATACAAGCTGCTCCTTTCAAAATAGTTATACTGCTGTTATTAGCTGACGTAGAAGCTGTCGAACATGCCATGCTGAAACGCTTACTTGACCTGTTATGCTCACTGGCGTATTGAAAATATTTACAGCATAAAAACAAATGTTTTTGAATCAGTTAATGTGCAGGGCAATATATCAAGTTTTATAAATGTATCTAATACTAAATGGAAAGATATTGACTTTAAATACAAGAAATAACTGTTTCTAGTTTTGTACACATTTCGACAGTGGCACAATGTGCTTCATTATCAGATTGGTTCAGACAAAAACACTTGTCTAGTATTATCATATTTATAGTGATAACGAAAAATGCAAAGCAAATACGTCAATCATCCGAACTATAAGGAGCAGTCAGTAAGTGCATATGATAGAGAAATTTACAATAAACAGTTACAGTACACGTCACATCAGAATGTATTTTGAGGATACTGATAAGCAGATTTAGATGTCTGTCTGATATCAGTTTTGATGCAAATAAAGTTTTATACGGAATGTAATTATTTAAATCTGAACCAATATTACGTAAACCATTAGCAATACTGAAATATTTTTATCAGAAAATCTCAACAGCCTTGAAACAGTGAGTATGAAATGGTTAAACTTTATAGGGTAAATCTCTTAAGATGCAAATTTTCTTAATGTTATTTCAGTTCTAAATATTGTTAAAAATATATAATTAAAATAATATTTGTTTTTAATATGTTAATATCTATGTGTTTTTTATTTCGTCATGTCAAATTGTATTTCTTTGACTTTTGCAAAACTGACACATGAAAATAACTTTTTCTAAGTATTCATATTAGAATGCCGATAAAAAAGGCAATGACTGTTTATTGACAACACTATGAAACCAGAGTTTAAAACATTTATACTGTCATTTCTCCGCATTGATCCACAAGATCGAAGTGCGAAAATGGCATTACATCATGTCTAAAGTGCAATAACCATAATCTCATTCAAGAGTTCAGCCTAAGTTATATGAGTTTATAATTGACAAGTAATAAATGTATGATGACACACAAGACAAATTTCAGAATTACTCATTTCCTTCGATAACATTACCACATTGCACTCATAACATAAACAAGTGTAACAGGCTCAATAATCTTCAACCCCAACTTGATAACATTAACCTTTGTATTGAGAATTCTTAAATATCTGCAACCGCTATTATCCACCATCAAATACCTTATTGGCTTCCTTCCTTTAATATAGTTTACATAAGAGTTGTTCTTTAAAAGTAACTGTGATATATATCATATTAGATTAATTATTATTCTATAACTATATTAAGACTCTTTGGTCACAAATGATAACTTCAATGTCTGATGTATATATATTTTTATTAATTATGTCTTGAACTGTAACATATATATTGTGATGTGCGTTTGAAAATTATTAATGTGTAACAATGGTATGAATTTGAATCGGTATCACAATCATGTTGCTTAAATATCCGCGGTTACACATTCTAAATGAATGTAACTCACTAATCAAGAACCATTCAACGTAATTATTGGATGAGATAATCGTCATATTAAATTCTACTCTCATGTATATCTTGTCTGTATGGAAAATATGATCTCTAAGAATATCAATATCAGATTAACAACATGTTCTATAAAATAAAAATATCAATTAATTAATTTACTGTAAATGTTCCTGTGCATTGCTACCCCGATCATTACTTAAATTTGGCTGATATTCATCATTTTTTAAAGTTTATTTTGTTTTGTGCCCTTACACTAACGATATTACACTTTTATCGATGTTGCAATTACTGAACGTCCGTGCATTTGTTGTTACTTTTGTTTTTATTTTGGTTCTTTTTTACTTAGCAAGCGTCTTTAATATTCATATATATTCATTTTCTGCAACATTAATACTAAACTATTAATGCGGGAATCTATGATGATTTGAATAAAACAAATTTAAATATGCCTGCAGTAGCAGTAATGGTTTAAGTTTTTATGCACCTACCAGGTAAGTAAATGTTCACGACATCCTGATGTAGCGCTCGTACTATGACCTCAGCTGTTGGAGATAAGTGATCGTTGTACGACAGTGTGTTGGATCGTTCGGCTGCGGAGGCTCATTGGAGCATAAGTCAGAAATGTTTATGTTTTAAAATGGTATCTCCAAAAATATATTTTGAAGATTCATTGACTAGTATAACAGTTAATTGTAGTTAAGCTCTGAGCATGCTTAACCCTTCGTGATATATAGAAGACTCATATTTACAATACTAAGATGTTGCAAAATAGCTTAGAAAACGATACTTTGACAGGTGCTTGTTATAAAAATTTTGAAATCATATGGTTTGAATGACAACTTAATAAGATGCCAATTGACTCATGCAATTATAGCTAGACAATGTGATTAATCAAAAATGTTACAAAAACAACTGCACCATTCTTGTATCCCAATAGTGATTATATATTTGTTATAGCAATGGTACATTAATTTAAGACATTATTGGTTTACTTGAACATACAGAATAAAGTGTTTACTAAAGCACTCGTTTAAATGAGTTAAAACAATTTTTTTTTCCTTTTCATTTATAAACAACACTTGGGCCTTGACTATTTTCAGAATCCTAGTAGAAGCTTCTATTGTAGATTTGAAGCGGTCGTTAGCGATTCTTTAAATGCGATACTGTATACAAAGTTCCAATCAGGTCTCCTGCTGCACATTTAATTTGTATATTTGCTGTGGTTGTATCAATGTCAGGTGGGTTTATCACATCATTTCGGCGTCTTCTGTTGATATATACGTTTTACGTTTGATGATTATCAAGTGTCAAACAGAACGGTGACTTTTGGAAAATTAACTTTTAATACTCAAATATTTATGCAGTTTTTAATTGCGTATCTATTTTGTAAAGAAGATATTCGTGTTTAAATTTGTTGCATACATCATATTACCTTTTATGTTTTTTCTTTAAGTTTATCCCAAGTGTTACATAAACTTCTATGTAATATAGTGTTAAAGTATATGTAAACATAATATGACTAGACGTGACTATGTCCTTCTTTCACAAAAGCATTTACGTAGGTTATCTGAATGTACCGTGTGTTATGAACGATATTTCTACTTCAAACAAACCAATGTCAATATCTAAGTTTAAATATCATGGATAACCGATCAAACATCTGTTCACCATTCGCGTCAGTATGTTTTGCAATAATGTGTATTATTTTCAACTGCGAGGTTTGCATCATTAAGCATAACGGCATCAGTTGCATTCACGTGTTTATTATCAGAAGCAATTAAAACCGCTCGTCTGTATCAAATCGTTCTCCGACAACAACATTTGTCATTCGAATGTGAAGATACTTTCACATTGATATGTGAAGGATGCTTTCTATGAAAAATTAACATTCAGTTTGCTTTAACAGAACAGATAAGCTGAAACATTAGCTGACACGTTAACTGTATTGGACACAATCGATTAGGAGTTTTGTTTTCATAATCTTAATTTGTTTAATTGCTACAATAACCCTTCTGCACCAAGAATCATATAGAGTATATTTTTAACGAGAATAAAAAAAATATTCTCGCATTTACATTACGAGTTTGTATATATTAAAATGTCGCGGTATTCGGCGATTCAGAATATCAAGTTGAAACGATAACAATTAATGTAAAGATGTGTTGTAACATGGTGCCAGGTGAACTATTAAAATCGTTTTGTTACGTTCAGTCGGCTCTAATTGAAAATGAATATTGCAGTATTTTCAGGGCACTAAACAGTACTAGAATATAAACTATATTTCTTCTGAGTGTCTTAATATAAGTATTAATAGGCAGATAAATATATTCATTAAATTACTTTTTTTTTAAATAAAAATAAAATTATGTGAAGGTAGATATGATTACATTTGCATTTCTCGTTCTTTTATGACAATTTTTGATAGTTATTTATATTTTCTTGTTTTTCTAACGCTAACACTAAGACCATATTGTGTAAAGAAGTAAACGTTGGGTGAAATCCCTCTCCTAGTAGTGTATATATAACATTGCTAATTGTTAGCATTTGTAAAAGATTCGCAATCGAAATTACAGACCAAATTGTAGCGTTTTTGTAACAAGTATTGTAAGCTACCCATTAATTAAGAATTTGGTCATCCACTGTATAATGTTGAAAGGTCGTACTAAATAGTATTGGAAGCCTGACATTTTTACGTGAATTATTAAGGATTTTTAGTTCCAGCGCCAAATAATCCGAATGGTGTTATTATTAAAACTAATCATTATCGGCAATTCGCATGCACATCACAAATTAAGATGTCTAAAGATCATTTCTGTAAAGTCTCACTCTGCACTTCGCCTCAGATTGCTCGTTCTGTTTTGTTGAGATTATGTAGTTTTTTCTGACTTTCTGATTTTGACTCAAAAACAAAATAAGTCGGTATTTAGGGTCACGAACAGCAATGACAATTGTTAATGTTATCATTATCAAGTAAAATAGGTCGTTATGTGCTGACTATTATAAGCTAACACTTTGAGGATGCCTATACATACCTGCCGGTATACGTCAAAATGTATAAATCAGTAAAATAAGTATCACAAATAATTAATTATTGAAAAAGCGTGACAACGCAGAATCTATAGACACTGCTTTGCTAAAGCGGATAGAGTAATTGAGTTTCACGTATGGCACAGCTTATATATAGTAATGTCTTCATCTTTTTTCGGATGTCAATTAAATATTGTTGTCTAGCATGTGTTTAAATAGAAATCTTCCATATAAATAGCAGTTCCTGCAGGCAGATTTAATGTTCCAACTTGTGTTGCCTTTTGATGTATTTTAACAGCATCAGTTTATTCACTTTACTTAACATCGGTTGATTGTTTTATTTTATTTGGAAGCGAAGAGGAAAGGACTGTCTAAAAAATAAAGAAAATTAGAAAATAATGTAAGATCATCGATTAAATTCCTATTTTCTTACTTTATGGAACAATATGTTTAAATAACATTTAGACAACTAACAACAGATGTAATTCTTTATATAAACCGTGACCGTACAGTGCGTGCTCATATATATGTTCTTCACTGCATTTAGTTAACAATAATAAACACCAACTTCCCTAATAATGTTCGGCCGATAACCTAACATAAATATCAAATTACCTCAGTTTGTTCGATCGATAATTTAGCATACACATCTATTGGTTACGTTTTGCTGAAGTCTAGCATTCACGTCGAATCATCTGATTATGTTGTGCTTACACATCGAATTTTTTTAATATGTATGTAATTTTTCTAAACACTAAACAAATGAAACAATTCATATTACACAGTTACAATGCTTGTAATGTTTTTTTATTTAGAATATGGAAGAAGGAAAACTACAATATTATATACAATATGTATGCATTTTCATGCCACTAATGATTGCTTAGTATGTTAGCTTACATTAGTTGTTTTATAATGATGTTCATGTTTCTATGTAAAACCTATAATGTATTGTGCTGAAGTTTATCGGTTTAACAATCTATATTTTTTTAATTATGATAACGTAATAATGATGGGTTTTCAAATTGTTTGGTCGTTTTTTTTAATTATATAAATGATAAGTTGTTTGAAATGTAGGGCGGTTTTTACACTCGTTAGTCATCCTGATATAAATTACACTATATGCGTTTTACATTTTTAATAAAATTGTTTAAGTGTCTCATAGGTCGTAGTTACGGCTTCATACGAGGCTTTGTATTTTATATATGACTATTAGTGTATATTTTGTATGTGACACTCTAATAAAATATAAAATACAAATGTCTTCCTCTGTAAAATTTATACCGGATAGCTGACGAAAATAATTTCAAACATGTTTGGCTAGACCGAACTGCTAACTGGAAAATCATTGACTTGTTTGATTATTATTGAATTTAAAAAATCTTCAACAGAGAATCGTTTTAACTCATTAAGTAAATTGGAAAGAAATTAAAACCTTGTAGTTAAAACACATATCCAATTCGTTACAGAACAATATTAAAATTAAACCTAATATTTTAAAAGGAAATTGTAAATTTTGACAATAAATAGGACGTTGATTTTAAAATAAGTTATCTTCCTTTTGTATTGAAATCTTGTCGTGTTTATCAGTAAACATGTTATGTGAATATTGCTGTAAATCCATGGTACTTTTTTTAATTTGGATTGGCAACAACGACATGCCTTATACGTATGCGCTAGTGTTCTCGATAATTTTACAGAGACCATATTGAAACACATTAATGTAACATGTCAAAAGATATACATGTAATATGAAACAGGTCATAAGTTCATTAAGCATTTGATCTGAAAAGCGGATTTGGTTGTTTGTCTGATAAGAGATTATCTCGAAGCAAACTGGCATAGACATTGCAATTATCTAAATCTGAAAACAGTGCCGTCGGTACGATTATCAAACTGGGAATAAGCTCAGCCACTCACCAAAAACAAACAAACAATATAAAACAAACATTTTATAGGCATAAACAGCACTTGGGTGTTTCTAACCAACACAAATATTAACAGCAAAAAAACATGAATATAAGATTACCGGAGAAGTAAATAAAGTTAATGAGTATTGGTTTAATACAATTTCACAATTATCATAGTTTTGCTCGTAATTAACTGCAAAAATAAATCTGATGCTAAGTATGCATTTTAAATAGGAAAAAAACATATATATATTTCGATATTTTTTTATTGTCTTTGTGCATTGGGAGGCAATGGTACTTTCAAAATTATTTATGACGAGGTTCTCTATACTTACATACCAATAAAAATTGATATCCGATCTCTACCATGCTCATGTTGCATTGTAGGTCTCACTACACAGTTAAAAATGTGTTCTTTGTTCTATATAAAATAAGGTCAAGGATTTCAATGGTAAAAAAAGTATTTTTTTTAATAGCAGGAATGTATACACACATACAAATGCAAAATAACTGGTAGGTTGACCACGTTGTTTTTTTTAAAAGAGGGTACAGTGACACCCTGAGCTTTTTTAAAAAAAGAAGTCCTCAAATGCTCATAAAAACATGCATGTCTTGAAATCCTATAAAAGTCACATTTTTAACACCAGTAACGTCTTATTGCAGTATATGCTATGCAAACTTTTGCTCTACTCATCTGCAGCAAGAAATCACAGCCACTATGAACCATTTTAAAAATATTTCATAATCAAAGTACATAGGCCTATTTTTTAAGAGTAAGAATCTTGCTTCCGTCGGAAAAAAGGGGCGTAACTGTGTAGTGAGACGTGTAAGCAGATGCATTGAGTGTCAGCTTTAATGGCAAGACCATGCGATAATAAGTCGAAATATAGCTAGAGGAATTCTTAACTGTTTATCAAAAATTCAAATAGTTTTCCAGTATAAATGTATGTTGCCTTTACTATAATGTTCTAATTTAGTAGAGTAATTGATATTAGAATACCAACTCTGTTTGTTAATATCGGGAATTTGCTGTATGATGAGTTTGATATAAAATGTATCAGTATCAAATTCATTTTGCCAGAGATGAACGTCCTTTCTACTGTATCAAACATTGTCTTTATATGATGAGCCCAGTTCACGCCCCTGTGTGTAATGTCATTTTCCGCACTATGTTTTAATATTTTATATATATTTAACAACATAAGGTTATTTGTTTTATTCAGTATTTTATGATAATATTCTATTTTGATATAGGTAAGGGATATCGACCATTTACAATGAAACAGAATTTATAATTTCCCAACCGCTCAGTACATACCATAACTTACAATTCAACAAACAAGACTTTAGAACGATTTAAAATTATCGAATGATGTGAGTTCTATTCGGTTAAAAACAATAAATACATAATGAAGCGCAAAAGATGAATGTTGTGCAAGTTGGTTTTGAGTTTTGCGCTATTTTTTTTATTTTTTGTCTTAATATATTTAAAGACACTTAAACGAGTGTTCTATATTTTATATCGTATTGTATAGGTTAATATTGTAAGTGGTGCAGGCGGTCCTTTTCGGCTAGTGCGCTACAAGACTGCGATATTCATTTTGTAATTGGTTGGACATCACGTGATCAAACGATTTAAATAACTTACCTTGCATTATGTAACAACACTACGCTAGTGATTTGTTATCGTTTTAGTTTTGAAAATCTGATTCGTCGGACACCACGATGTTTAAATAGATAAATAATCGTAATGTGAATGCAAGAATAAATTATTTGTTCTCGTAATAAATATTTTCTAAATAAGTCTTGGTATTGAAGGGTTCATGAAGATATTAAACACTTTATGATTCTGAAAACCCAACTTATTATCGGTTGGTTCCAATACAAATAACTTGTCAGTTGAACTTATCTTTATTGTTTACCAATGGTAATTTTCCAGAGAGAACATCAATCACATATAAATATGGATGTATCTCCACATCCACATGATAAACGTCAGTCGGATAACGAAGTAAAACAGACGAGCCGTATCAATTGACGCTGATAATAAACAGGCCATTTCAACCTATGTTATTATGCTTAATGATGCCAACCCTAAAAAACCGCGAAGTCCGAAACAGCAGGCAAACGTCGTGTATTTTTAAGTGTTTCATTTTATAAATGAATTCGAATTTATGAAAGAACTAGTGTGAGTACTCCTTCTTTTCATTCAGTCGTGTTGTAGATAAATGAATTATGTTTGACACATGTAAAAGATCATTATTTGCGCAATTAAGCGTAAATGTTTAAAAACACGTACCGCTAGGTGACGCTGTTAACGAGAATCTGCGGGGCTATATTTAATAAAAAAAGCTAAAACGAAAGCTGATACTTCATTGGTTATGTGTACATATTTTTTTCATAAGTTACGCTAGATGTCAAAAATTCCGTTAGGAACGCCGCAAACTATGGTAATTTAATTTACTTGAAGAGCAAATATTGAAAACGGAATCATTTTAATGCATATTTTAAGCCATTATTATTCCGTGATTATTGGTCCTCAGTGGACTAGCGGTTTACAATAAGCTATCAAGGTCATTTACAACCCGCACCGCTGTATACTAGGATCGAATCTCGCTCAATTCAAACACCATTTACCAGTTACATGAAGGAAAACTTCATCTATCAAAAAAGTGTGTGACATATTCCTTTAATACAATTGTTAAAACTTTTTAACAATCAAAATGAACTCTGCGTGTATGCACACTCTTAGTATCGAGTCTATTTTTGAAAGGGACATGATTCTTCTTTAGGCATCGTTAATCACGTATTCATCTAATAAATTATAATATTATAGTTTTATCAGTATAATAGGGAGAAAAATAATGCATATTATCTGTCGAGAAAAATTGTTAAGTCTTATTCTTGCTCACAGTCATGGATATTCGTATGCTAAACTAAATTTTGAAACATGGCACATACATGTCATATTAAGTGCAAACACATTAAACTGTCAATGGGTGTATATTTTCCCGAGTTAAACGTACATCTATTTAAGGTAGCATCTAAAATACACTCAGCTAGATTGATATGATTTTATAATTATTGAAGAAGGCAATCCTGAACATGTTCTATAAACTTTGCACATATGTCTAGTTCAGCATTTTATCCGTTTTTTCTGGTATTCAAGCTTTGCTCATATTTTGTATAATACAACGGTTGCTTGTATATATGCTTACCATGTCACATTTTAATGCTGAATTGGATAAACTCTTTGTAGTGAACTATGTGATTCAATCGAATATCAGACTATGATAAACATGTTCTGATTGACAAGTGTTTGTGATAAATATGTCAAGAAGCATCATCTAACGTTGAACATACTCAGTTTTACATAACATCTGTAGTGGCAAGAAATCGTTAATTGTTCAATGCTACCTTTTTCCAATGGAACATTTCATTTTTTATGCCACATCTTGATAGAATTTAGATAGTATTTTATGATATGTTTCGTTTCAATATAGTTCTTTCCCAAATATTTCATCTGGTACAACTATTTAGCCTCAGGGTATCAAAGTAAGACATTTTGACACAGTATGCGTAGTAATTTGTCTTTACCATTCAAAACTGATTTCTGTTTTTCAACATGAAATGGTTTACAATAAACGATTGGTTACTGTCACTGTCATGATTCAGTTTGTGAATATATTGGTATAAGTATTTTGGACTTAAAACGGGATCGTTTGTGAGGCTACTGTGTCTTCATTAATCAGTGAAACAGCCTACCTTGAAACAGTGTTAAACAATTATTTCCAAACTAGTTTATAATATATAAAATTTTCTACTTTACGATTCGTATATTTAAAAAAAATAAAATGATACTTGTTTAACATGTTAATGGCATAAAAGCAATTTTTTTTTCGATAACCCTCTATCCTGAATAAAATATACTGTTACTGACACTGTTTTCAAATTAAAAATGTGTGCATTACCTAATATATCTGCTCATTGTCAGCTTAAATAATCGACGCACATCATACTTACTTTGAATTAATAATCATATTAGTACCATGAGCTAACGTAATAACTTTCTTTCTAAAAGGTGTTAGAACAACAAAATGTTTCAATTAACATAGTCGGTCATAAAACTACGACCTTGTTGTCTTCATATGCTTTTTCCTGCCGACTATCGGTCCTTCGCCAGTTATATTGTGAATGCAGTTTGTTATCTTTGGGACTTTTTCATGGTTCTTTAACCCCTATGCAACACCACACATGTTTTTCATCTCTACAGCATAGAGTTATGTGACCCATAATATTACAAAGAAAACATATTTTCTTCCTGACCTCAGAACATTGCCCAGCTTGTGGTTTACACCCAGATACTGGATTTATTCGAAGCATATGTCTGTTCGATAAAGTAGTGTTCTTCAAAGACCAGTTTGAGGTTACGGTGCCCCCATGTGCCTCGATATACTATTCAGCTCACTAGGTCACGTCTTGGCTGTATTTGTTTAAAAAAAATGCAAGCTCTGGCGAACATCTTCAAACAAATCTTTCTTCTGTCAACTGGTATTGTTTAAATATTGCCCTTTGCAGCATGTTCTGGAGTTATATTTCAAACCCTTTACTAGTTAACAATATGCACAACCTGAATAACCATATTCCTTCTCCTCATTTTTTGAGACTTTGCAAAGCGTTTAAAACTTTCTATATACATATGCTGTAAATATTCACTATAGCGACTTTCATGCGTAACACTGCCGTCAACTCCAGCAGTTCCAGTCATGGGATTTAATAGTTACGTTATTGTTTTTCCCCTTTAGAACTTGCCTCAGCCCGCTTCAAATTCATCTCCCGTTTTTGATCTTCAAGCTTACCACATGTTCTTGTTCTTCCCTCTTCAAACTTGCTTGTTTTCCATGTGTTCTATTTCAAAAACATTTTTTGCCTTTTCCAGAAGAACCTCTTTCGCAAGCCGATCCATTTATATTTATTTCACTCTATTCAAAAATTGCTATTGCGAAAAACGGATTATAATTTACTTGCTATTAACCGTAATAATGAATACAAGTTTCAAGGCTGTGACCGCTGTAGTGGCGTCTTCTCTATGTATATAATATACTTATTATAATTAGTATGTGCATTGTATTCACGCTGATTTCAGCATTCCATTATGCTCTGTGTTTGCAAGTGATTATTATATCAGATACTATTAGTTCTTATAATTACGATCCTATAAGGGTGTGTCCTTTTGTGTAGTGTCTTTTAGTGGTGTGTGCTTTGGTGTTTTGTCCTCTGGTGTTGTGCTATTTGCTGTTGTGGACTTTTGTACTATGTCCTTTTGTGTTGTGTCCTTTGGTTGTGTCCTTTGGTGTTGTGTTCTTTGGTGTTGTTCCCTTTGATGCTGTATCCTTTGGTGTTGTACTCTCTGGTGCTGTGTTATTTGGTGTTGTGTTGTGCCCTTTACTGTTGTGTTCGTTGGTGTTGCGTTCTTTGGTGCTGTGTACTTTGGTGTTGTGTCCTTTGATGATGTGTATCTTGGTGTTTTGTTATTTGGGGTTGTGTGCTTTGATGGTGTGTCTTTTTGTGTGGTGTATTTTGATATTGTGTCCTTTGGTGCTGTGTCTGTTGGTGTTTTGTCCTTTAGTATCATGTCCATTTGTATTGTATGCTTAGTGTTGTTTGATAATAAAATACGGTTTAACTCGATAGTAGAGTTTTCTGGTATTTTATAAGGACAAGAATATTTAAAATATACAAAATTCTAGTGTTTGGTGGATGTTAACACATATCGAAGATGGATGATCGTTTAATTTGTGTTCAAATCTCATAAAATGAAAATGACAAGTCATATGAATATTTGAAGTTTTCTATGTTATATATCTAATTCAACTGCAAACTGTGTGTAAAATTTTAAGACAATACATGTATATAATTAAATGAAACGATTCTCACCGGTCATCATCGGAGGTTACCTCTGCCGGTAGTGCGTCTGACTATCAATCCAGGTGTCGTTAGTTCGAATCTTTGCCAGCTCACAGTGTCCGTGACGACATTACGTCTCATTGTCATTATCTCATCTCTGATCCAAATAAGAAAGTTATCAGTAACTTGCATAGATAGGTGTGTTGGAGTAATGGCTAACAATTCATGGGCCCAGAAGCATAGGTAAGGTTAACTGATCGTCTGTTAGACATCGATAGTATAAAAATTCCTCTGATTAGTAAATAAAATAAATAAACAGCAATCTATCGCCGGCTAAATTGTAATTATGATTTTGCAACCTCATTTTTTTATTACATATTTGTGCAATTCTTACACAGAGCGAACACACATATCATTTAACATAGCAATCTTACAAAATTCAACGATATTCAAGTTTCAATTTCAAGAACATCTTTTTATTCCATTGTTTTCATACCGTCTCCTGGCCGCGAATATAATAATCTGATTCTTGAAACTAAACAAGCTATTTTTGTTACAATATTTTAGCATCATTTAGTTTGTAACATAATAAAAATACCAACGAATTGTTACACAGGTACAAAAAAAGTCAAATGTTGGACATTTGTCTCTGTACAAACTGTAGCTCACTTCATCAGCATATATATCAAAACAATATTGACGGTTCTTCTCTGTGTTTATGAGGTAAAATAGACGATACACTCAGATCATTACTGACTCGTGTATGTATTCTACCAAAGTCAACGTAGTATACTGCTGGCACTCTTCAGTCAGTTCTGTACAGTCTCCATAAAAACTTATTTTTCCGAATCGCTACTACCTTATGATACTAATTTTAAAATGTGATAAATAATATGATCTAAACAATGCTCTTGATCAAGTGCATGAAAAAAATCAATAATAATATACCAAAACATATCTAAAGTTGTGTTCTCAGCCCGTTGGTCGTTATTGTTTGTCAATGCCGGCCTTAACATGACCTTTCTTTTTACCTTCAAGCTTGTATTTTGTATTCTTGTTTGTTTTAAAATAGATATATAATCTATTGATACTGTTTTAATTTTCAAGAATATATACTGTATCTAATATTCTTACATAAAACACATATTCAGTCATTATTTCATTTAATAAAGATGACTCATGTTTAAACTTTGTTACCCAACAATAAAAAGTTAAATATTGTAATTAATCTGCAAAATGTGTACATCTCATGGTGAAAAACATTATACGGTTTAATCTTCCGCTCTAATCCAATTTTGTATAATTCAATATTGATTTAAGTATATGTATATTCTATATTGAATAAATATGTTAAATACAACATATTGCTAATCATCCCTCATTGTACCATAAGCGCCACTTATAGACATGCAACAGATGATTTTCTTACATTTTTACAAAGCAATTTCATCGTCAGGACGGTACCGTTGTTTATAATATCAACACAAAATGTTTGTAGCCGTTCTCATTGTTTAATTTTACTCCAGACGCCATTTTTGCATGTGAACCCGTTTCCTATTTCAATGTTTGTTAAAATCCATCATTCTTACGCAACTGTTATTACTGAAATAACATGGACATAAACGACGGCAATTATAAAATATTGTGATTTGCCGCAAATTGCACACATACGCGCTTGTTTTTTTTCATATATACACCTGTCAAATGTTCAATCCTTTTAGTTGCAGCGTAATCCTTACAGGCATGTTGCTATGGATACCATAGCATTAATACTAATGTAAAAATGCTTGAATTCCATGATAAAAAAAAGCAATACTAAAGTTCTTTAAGCAGTGTTATTAAATATTCTTTTCGTTTATTATATCGATATATTATCTTCTCTCAAGCGGAACAGCCAACAAGATTCAAGTTTTGATAGTTTTGCACGATGTTTTCATGATGTATGTGTTTGTGTTGATAGGACTGTTTTGCGGGAGGTGATGCTGTTGATTTGTTTTACCTTCGTTTTCCTTAAAACTCCTGTCTCTGGGTTGGTAGCAGTCGAAGTCTCATTTTGACTGTTTCAGGTGTTAAAATATTTACAATAAACAACTACTGAAATCTAAAGACTGAGGTCTTAATATACAATACTGTAAATAATTCATTATACAGCAAATACTGTTCTATCATTAGTTTTCTCCAGTAAAGTTTTAAACCTATGCTAAACCATTGGAACACAAAGCTACGTATTAACTATAACTCAGTGACTAACTACGAATAATACTATGTCAAATTTCGGGTGGCACCTTAGGATTTTCATTAATTACAGTAACTCTTTTAATAAATTGCCAAATTTTGTAAAGTTTGTATCGAAGTAAAGCTGATAAAATTGTTGATTATTTCGTATTAATAGGTAGTTCTTTTTTTCTTAATTGAAAACTACAACGAATTGAAAAAGAAAGGTTTATGTTTTTTGTACCTCAAGTATACTTTGTAACAAAATAGCATAGCACATGTTGATAAACATTCCTCTTCATTCTTTGTTAATACATTAGTTATTTCTATTTGCTGCCTATATATAAACGGTTAATTTCCGCCCAAGTGCAATATCAACATCCGGGGCAAACCAAGTAGCGTACAATGCCTGGCTACACATATAACAGAAGAAAGACTGTCACGACTCGTGTATTTTTGCATTCAAAAACTCCAGTTTCATGATTCCATGTCTTTCAGACCAATATTGCATTCGGAATTGGGATTTGTCTTTCAGACTTCACGCTCTGGGATATATATCGCAGATACCGGAAATTAGATTCCTCGAGAAGAAAAATACTTACTAACCTTTAATTTATGTGTTTTACGCGAATACGTGTATATTTTATCACTTCAGTAAAATAAATTATACGTCTAATGTTTCTGGTGTAATGTGATTCAAAATGATAAAATAGTATGCATGTTCCTAAACACACATTGATTACACGCAAAGAGTAAACCTCGTTTTGATCTCTCATAGGCAATGGGCTACGTTTCGTATATCTATGAGTTATGCAAGTGTTAAAGCTGACGCTTTTAATATTATTTTAGAGACTGTTGTATTTGATGGTTTGAACAATACCTATGTATCAATTAAATGCACATACTTTTGACGATCTGTGTTAAAATAAAATGCCACAAAAATCATCCATTATGTCGTAAAATATTTTATAGATGTAGGGTGTAGTCAAATTATACTGAAACTTGGTCGAAACTTTATAATACTGTGCTGGACAACAAAGGAATACATATACATATATATGAAACATGATGTGAATTGCAATTGCACTCGATGACTTTACAGAGACTGTATTCATGGACAATAATGTAACAATTAAAGAGATGGACTTCGAACATTTCACAAGTTATTTTAATATCCGATCTTGAAAGCGGATTTGGTTGTCTGTCTGATCAGAGATTAGTTCAAAGAAAACTGTCATGGGCATTGTAATTACTTGAATCCGGAAGCAATATTTGCTGCTGGTACAATAATCAAACCGGAGTGTCGCAATTACTCACTAAAGTATATCTTATTTTAAACGATAAAACTGAATGAGTTGAATATATAATAAAGTTATAAACTCAGAACTTTTATTTACGAGGGGAGACAAATGACAGGTTATAAGAAGACTTTTAGTTTAGTTTTAGTTTAGTACAGAATTAATAGGTAAATAGTAGTTTCGGTTTGAACTGGCCGTACAGGATAGGAGGTGCAGCACTGATAAGAAGATATATTATATATAATTATTTGCAATACTGTCTGATGACTACGAAGATGCTATATAGTAGACGTTTGCGTAATCAAATGTGAGTTCTGTCTCTTGAGCGACGAGTGTTGATTAATGATGATTTTGTTTTTGTGTATAATATTTAATTCAGCATAAAAGTGACGAATAAACAGTAGTTTAGATTAGGAAGGGGAGTCGTACAAGGTAGAAGCGCATTATGAGAGGAAGGCGTATTATATATGATTATTTTCAATAACTGACCAATGACTTGGGTTCTCGCGACGATGTTCAAATGTAGTCGTTTGCATACTTAAATGTAAATCCGTGTATCGGGAACATTTCTAACTGATAATGGTAACGTAATTTATGCATTCATTTTGTACATAATCCAAAGTTCGTATATCTGTAATTAAAAGTGATATCAACATTAAATGTTTATAAATATATTAATGGTACCGAAAGCAGATAGTAGACAATTTCATGGAAACGTTAACATAACGAAAATAAAAAAGTAGTATAAGTTAAATGAATAAATATACTGCACTAAGGTTTTGACACAATAAATGGCTAGTGTTGTCAGATTAGTTTAATATATATATTTTAAACTTGTTTTAAAATATACTTATGACTTATTTGTGTTTCTTAATTATAGTGAACTTATATTGTTTAAAATGAAATTAACTAATGGCATTGATATATAGTATATATATTTAATACCGTAGTATGTCGTAACGGATATAAACCTGGTTTAGTTCAAGAAAGCTGCCAATAAGGCAAAACTGTCAGATATTAGGTTGTGTTTTCTAACAGTTTACTTTCTCCCTGTTTTATATCCAAAGCATGACTTAAACCACATTTTTATTAACTTGTATTTGCTTAATAACTTATATCAGTATGCGTTATATAAATGAGAAATGTATACAAACGCTGGCAACCAAATTAAAGATAGATTACCTTCAGATGTGAAAACATATGGCAGTTTATGTTTATGGGGCACTAAATTAAACTCTTCTAAATGAATTCTTTAAGAGTTAGTTTCTATTTTAAATTATCAAAATAAGTTAAACGAGTTTTTAAAGTGAAAATAAAAGCATCCTTAATTGATTTTTAAACTCAGCTATGCAGAGGCCAAGGCAAAATATTAACATAATATAATATATTGTAAATATTGTACTAAATGATGATACGATGATACGAGATTCAATAAATTTGTGACGTAATACTTTTGAAATGCTTATGTAAATATATTAAAAGATTGGTATATATTAATCTACAGCTGATAGCTAGCTAGCTGTTCTGTTGATGTAGTTTTGTTCCAATTCGTCTCATTCATGTCACATGCTTTTTTCAATCCAGTAAGAGTGAATATTCTGCAATCTGTGTTTTAGAATACCCAATGTCCCATAAACTACTGATACAGCATATTGGCTTGTTTACAATCACCCTGCATGCGCAAATAGTTCACCTTGTGATAATTAAGGCAGTTTCAGGTAGTTTTGCTGGAAGCTGAATACTTATGAAACACCATATAGTGTTCGTTCCCAGGGAACATTCGCGGAAATCTATGTTAAGAAAATATTTCAATACCAGTGTCCATATTTAAACCTTTGTCAATAAATGCAAAATACGTCTTGCCGTAAACATATTTCAACGCACACCATACAGCCTGGGACAACATTTACAAACTTGGAGTTACGACGTTCATTTATCTTTTTAGCAAACATAAGAAGCTCGCCTTTAACAAGAACTAATCCACCCCTTTATAAAACATTGCTTTTCTGAAGAAACAATAAATTATGGACAATGCGGAGAAACGGGTGTCGAGCACGTGTCGGGGACACGTGTATATTATCTGTCAATTTGTTATTACTTAGCTTATGTAAAATGTATTTTTATTTGATACTAAGTATTCTTCTAGGAATGCATATTTCTTTTGTAGATTCCCATATATAGTTCACACTAATATGTCAGTTCCTCTAGTGTCGGCGAGTTTATCTGTTTCATAATATTGTCAATTTTGTGTTTGGCGTCAGAAATTCAAGCAGAAGGATTTTATAATTTCCACTGTTTTACTCATCTTGCATTTTTTCTGGAAAGTCCCTATGTATGACACACATAATACACTGTTGCAATAGAAATGCTGCATCACGTTTGATTACCTTGTTTAAATATGTTCCGGTAAGAAATGTTATTTTTTTGTTAAGTCTTAACACATTATTTAGACAAAATCACAATTGTTATGTCTGACCATTTCAACAGTTAATTTGAAATTGAATTCACAATTGTACAATATAGTTATGTACATGTTGTGACAATTTTCACGGAAATAACGAGAACGTGTATTGAATGTTTGGGATGTGAAAGTGTTACGTTATAAGTTGAATATGTCTCGTACAGCATTTATTACTATTTTGATTTATACTGATTGATGAACTTCAGCGCCAATATTAATCGACAGCAATTATACAACCATCTTAATATATTGATAGCATTTATAACCATGTGTCCTATTTTTACTTTCATTGTGACATTCATAGTGCTTTCAATTTTATTGTATGTATTTATAAACATAAATCATCACTTTTCTAATATATATTACTGGGTAGCATTGGCTATTTATATATTATATATTTTATGAATTTCTTGGTGAATTATTTTCGGCAATTGTTTCAAATAGTATAATTACAAATAGAAATCTTACTATTTTCAATAATAAAATAAAAGGAAATAGTGTTGGTCTCTGTCTGAAAACAATTAAACTTCACTTTTAAATCAATCGTGACCACATCACTTATTGTCTTAATCGATGAAGGATACTCTGTAGAACGGACCCAGTTCTCCCATTGGGTCCGTTACATAGCAGTGGCTTTGGGAACGTTGATTGGTCAATTTTGAATGTCGTAATAGTTTAGTAAGTGTTCAATAGCTTTTGGGGTCTGGATATATGTGGTATGGACTGCCGATTAATGTTTCACAGAACCCAACAATTTTCTATATACACCACATATTTAAAAGTGTCTATATTTTGTAAACACCAGCAAATTATTTAATTCAATATCCGCTCTGCTCATATTACATGCACGTTGTGCCTTTTTGGTTGTAATAATCAGAAACAAGCCTAAAACGTTTGACACAGTTTTGTTTTTATATTCGCGCTATTTCATATACAGTTTTTGCAAAGCTTGGGACCCAAACTGAAACATGAAACTTGTTTCCTTTCCTTTGTAGATTTTATTTTACGCATCTTTTTAAACTTATATAATTTTACAAAACGAAACAAATTCAATTACCCAATTGCTCTTAAGAGAAAATAAATATGTCAAGCATTTGAGTCCATTATGTACTAAAATACCAACTTAAATGCAGCACTTACATTGTACGTGTTCGTCTTTCTTTTATTTGAAATATATAAAACAATCGACCGTGTAAGACCTAGACAAAACGCGATACAGCGGTTATTTACGTTACTTTCGATATATAAGCATGAATGTTGTGTTTGCAATATACAAAGTGATCAAATGGATATTACTATATAAAACAATGTTAGCAACCATACACTTATGGATACGATGCCATTGTTGTTACAAGACAATTTTACAAAGTAATCATTGTTCATGCTCACAACAAAATGACTTAAATGAGCCAGTCTGTCGTAGCTCATTTCCCTGACATTGCCATCTATAGGTAAGACTGATAATGTATTTAATTATTACTGTGACAGAATCTGATAAAATGTTTTCATTGAAAACACTGAACGCAACAAAGATATGAAAATTGCAGAATCGGTTGAGTCTGTATTAAAAGTGTAAAGCAATAACCTGTCTCCATTTTAGTATTTGGATATTGGCTTTACAGAAACGTCCGTGGGGGGAGATATTTTAGTTTTGAAGTTTTATTCCAAGACAATGACTACTGATACTAGTTATTCCTTATGTTTGTATTCTACTTAATTGCGTTTTCCTTCTTATTTTTCTTCTTCATCTTCTCCTTCTTTTTTTATTACCATGCATTAATTGGGTTAATGCTATTGTGTGACTCCTTGCATTTAAAGACATGCCGCATAGTGACGTTGCTCATGTAGTTTGTTATACAGATTTTGATATAGATTTTTCGAACGCCGTTGGTCGTTTATTGATATAACGTTTATATATATGAAAGTTTGAGGTACGCCTACTATAATGCATAGGTTCATAGATAAGTTGTATTTTGTGTCAGCTTAAACAATATTGAATATAAATGATCACTGAGCTACATCATTGAAGCTAGTTTTGATATGGGAATTAATTAAATGCACAACTCCAGTACATGTGAATATGTCATTTTATTTCATTTTTATAAAATGACGCAACATTATAATCATTATAAAACACTTTATTATAATGTATCATGTAATATGTGAATGTCATACTGAAAATGCAATACACAACCCGGTGACATCTTATACCGGATCAATACAAAAGTCTGAGACCATTTAACAAATAGGTTACTAACATCTTTTGAACTATTCTATATACTATTCCCATTGAAAAAGTTGGGCAACCTACTTTAAAATTAGTGTCTATCTTTTCTGCGTAGTAAACAAATATACCAACATGGCTGACGAATGATCACGTGATACATCTCAGTCATGTGATACCTAGTTAGTATGTATTGCACGTAATGAAATTTAATTACCCACATGGATTGCTGTTTAACAACACAAACACAATTATTTACAATACTTATCTTATTTTCGTTTCCATGCATAAATTACCATGATAATAACTGATGGAAATCCGTTATCAATTTATGTTGTTAAATCAGTTGCTAGCTGCTTCATTTATATAAACACATCAGTAGCAACTTCTGTAGACTAGATTATGGGTGGCTTATGTCTGCAATTGATCTATAACGTGTTTGTTTCTTTAACATTTGTTGTTTATACCATCGTTCCTGAAATATCAAAATCATTTTAGCTCTGTAATGCGCTTACAGAATACTGCGTAAAAATTCTCTCATTACACCTGATACTGTGTTGAACAAACTGGTGTTGAGCAAATGCAATTAAATAGAATAAACTTATTATCAAGATTTTATTAACCTAATATTATCATTTCGAAATCCAAAACAATTTTAAAATTAATACTAAAGCAAATACTATCACAACATAGAATTTGAATAATTTAATATAAATTTATCGTAAATGTAACTGATATGAAGTTTCAATGAAGTGCCGGTAATACTACAAAAGTGAAATAATCAAATATTAACATGCCTAGCCAGTTCTAACAATGGTATAATGCCAACAAAATAAAAAGAAAAGTAAGAAAAGTATTGTTTACAAAAGAAATCAGTCAACCAGAATAAACACAGAGTGGTCGTGTAAAACAAACAACTTTCCAAACATTAATATTGGTTCAGGAAATACAAATAATGTGTGGAAATTATAGTGTGTTTCTTTTTTTATTTAAGCCAAACATAGCCTATAAATATACATACACACATACATATTATGCACGCACATGACAGACATTTATAGTGAGATATATTGCATTTAAGATATATTCATCAATATTTGTAGACATTTAAGAAGGAAAATACAAATTGAAAATTAAATATCCCGAGAGAGATCAATTCTTGCAATTTTGAATTGTGCGTTGGCAATAAGCATGAAACAATTTAAAGTACTGTTTTCATGATTGGACTGTAAACATATTATTAAGCAATCTTAATTCAAAAGCTTTATGAATATAAACGCTTTACATTTTGATTTCGATCTTATTTTCAGTGGTTAATAGCTGCACACATTTAAGATAATGTTTTTTTCCGATAGTATGGTTATTTTTGATACTACAAAAGTTAATTAATCAAATTTAAACATGCCTAGCCAGTTCTAACAATGGTATGATGACAACAAAATAAAATAAAAAAAAGTGTTCACAAAAGCAGTCAGTCAACCAGAACCTTTGAACTAATACAGAGTGATGTAAAACAAACATCTTTCCAAGCATTAATATTGGTTCGGATAATACAAATAATGTGTGGAAATTATAAGACAGACCCCATTGCCAGTCTAACTAACACTCAGCACAAATGTATCATACTTTTGAAACTTGTAAATGTTACATAATAGATGTAACATGCATATTTTCCATTATGATTGTTTCTTCTGTATCGAAAGACGGTCGTGTTTGTCCATTAGTCCGTAATTTGAATTATAACATGTATCCATCATATTTTTTTCACAATTCGGGAACGACAAAAACGACGTGCCTTCTTTGGGCCATAGGACTCCAGGATATGATTTATAACCAAAATAAAAACATGATATTAGATGGTGCACATGGTCGTTCAATGAGGTCTAAGCAAAGACTAAATGCGTAAACTGTTTTCAAAGCAGAATTTCAATGTTATTCACATGAACCAAATCGTTGCCCTATTCGCTTAATAATGCATTAAAAAGTTAATGTTGACCGTGAGTTCAAACAAAACAAACCGTGACTGTCTACTATATATTTGATATATCACATTTCGTTCAACCAAAGAAATTGATAAATTATCTGTATCAAAGAAATTTAGGAAATATATACTTAAATGTTGCTTTAACATATATTGACGATAACCAAATGTGATTGCGATAACTGAAATTGAATAATACCACGCCATAGTTCAAAGACAACAATTTAGTAGGTTTACAGATGACCACATGACACGAAAAATATCATGAATTATCTAGCATCTAGTGGTTCCATTAATCATTTTTTATACAATTTTGATAAGTTTCTTAAGATTCAAAAGACCTGTCTGATTTTGTCTGATTTAAGATTATATCAAATGTACACGTCAAATGCAATGCATTTTGGTTCAAATTAGAAGTTATATGAATGTGTTGCTGGTGCAGTACCCAGACTGTCACATCACGCTTATTATCTAACAAAATAGTGTTTGCTTCAGAAGAAAAACTGTAAACTGAACGGAACGATGTTTACTGAATATGCACCCCATATTATTGCTTTTTAATTGAAAAAGAATGATTAACGAATGCCATATGCATTTATTACAATATTTAGTGTGTTAGAATGTTGTAAACCAATGTGTTAATGCTACCGATTCGGCATTCGGTGTGTTCCGTATAATTCGCCTGGAATAGTAGTTGTCTCTGTTTATTCCGCACATTTGATTGTCGTCAATGAATCTGTTAGTTATTTGTTTCGACACGTTAACAGACGGAAAGTGATAAATTGTTTATAATTTCTTGGAAACACGGTTTCTCTCTCGTTTCGTGAATAAATTAAATAAAAAAAAACCTTTGTGGCGTACACTGAAAAAAGTATTTCATTTATAATAAAAGTTATTAAATTCCATGGCAGAGTATTGCATAATAACAATAGTAAACACTGTTGAACTAAATCAAATGAAAATTGATAAATGTATTCATAACATCAAATGCAAGTTCGTGTTATCATGAATATAAAGATTACAATGTCAGAAAATACACCAGACACTTAATTCATCATAGTCTAAACCAGTATTTCCAGATTCTAAATCAAATATCTCTGATTATATCAGATGTTTGTTGTGGTCTTAACAAGAAAGTTCATGAAATGTGCAAATCAGATGATGAATAAGTTCACCGAAAGAGCAACATTACCAATGCCAATATTATACTGTAATGCTGGGGTAATAACCGTGTATGAACTGATATACTTGCTTGAAATAACATGGACACATAACTTAATATTAGCCTAAATTACGGATATGAATAAATCAAACTATCAGTTCAACTGCAATTACAAGATAATTTTGCTATATTAATGAAAATGTATGTATCCTAGGAGCATGCTAAGTGGATCTGAAATCTGATTACCTTGTTTGTACAAAATGAATATGCATATATATATTATATTTTATTCCGATTTAATACTTGATTAAATGCAGTAAACGCAATTTCTAACACTGCTTCAAGTTGTAGGACTAAATGAAACATTTGTTAAAATGTTTGACATTATATATCTGAAGCATTTAAACACACAATTTTGTTGTGAGGTAAATATTCGATTTACCTTCTATTGCAAAGGCTGCCTGGTAGGTAACCAAGGTTATAGTTCCAATTTCGTATTTTTGTTGTACATTTTTCTGTCTTAATGTAAAATATGTCAATATATAGGAGATTTAGATATTATGTAACACAAAGACATTATAATTTGACTAAACGTAAACAATGTAACGTAAGACAACATATTCTTTCAAACAGTGTGTAGTTTTTTGTATGATAAATTATAGACACAATATCCAAATTACGCTTTTAATGTTTTTCTTGTCCTTATGTAGTGTAAGGAAACAATGATAACCTAAATTATTCCAAAGCATCAAATAATTATAATCGCTTTAAAGTTAAAACGATGAGAAAAGAAATTATACTTTGGACGTGTAAACACGAATGGCCAAATATCATGTAATATTCTCTTATCGGGTTAACATTCAGCTTCAGCATTGTAGAAACAAAAACGGGGATTGCTCGTCAGGGTTTTGTTTTTCTTTCCTACCTGAAATATATTCAATATAACCTACAAGCATACACGCAATATTGTTAATCACTTGCATATTTAAGGTACGTGAATAAAATAAATAAGGTATATACACAACACCTGGCAATAATATTATAGCGTATTTAGCACTTGTAGAGGTATGTTTTACTCCCGGCATATGGTGATAAGTGTATGTTTATTTAACTTAATTGTGATTGATAACTTTAAGATGTAAAATATAAAGGGCAACAAGAGTTAATCGTAGTTTACGTTACATAGATGAATTCCAATTTAGAGTGTTATTTTATAATAATCTTAAATGACTAGTCGAGATTTTCAGCGATGATATAAATACGTATTTTAGAGGGTGTGAGTTTGGGTGGAGGAGGAATGAATTAATTTAAATGCGCATAACTGATACATGCAGGCAGGAAAAGTAGTATTAATTAGAACAAGTGCAATGCATACCCACAAAAAGGGTCACAACATTTTAAATGCCAATAATGAAAATCATCATATGGAGCTAGGACCTTGAATTAGGGTGCTTCCGATCTCTCATTATCTCTCATATCCAGACTACTTTAAAAAAACTAGGGAATGCTAATTAAATATTCCCGCCAATCTATTTTTACTTAAATGATTGCCATCATATAATGTTAAGAGAAACGTTTATATAGAGAAACGACCGCTTGTATACGCAGATGTGTTCGCGCCCAGCCTCAAGCAGAAGTCAGAGAAACAAGAAAAAATAGGTGCGGCAAGAATGACCACATTTCATTGATCAACAAAGACATAAACACTTTACATAATTACAAATTCAGTAGCTAATTGGCTATTAATTATTTTCGTTGTGTGATGATCTTAATTTCATGATTTGTGCCTAATTCACATTAGGCCTGCGATGGGTCTACGGAGCCCATATCCTGCCCGTATCCCCTTTTCGGTGCGGCTCTGTGCGGAGGCATAACGCGGCCGTGAGATTTTTGTACGGATTCACGGGCGCCGCGGCCTCTACGATTTTGTTAAGCAAGAAGTTATACAAATTTGAAAAAATCGTAGCCCGAAGACATGTCGTATTTGGCATTGCGCAATCCCCGCACGGGCACCACGCGGATGCCCCGCGCGCTGATCCTGCAGAAAACGTCAGATTTTAGGTGGACATGGGCGAAAAATAAATCGTACGGAGATTGTAGGCTCTTGGGACAATCGCAAGGTTCCCGTGCAGCCTCTACACGGAACAGCATGGGCTCCGTACGATTTCCGTGCAGGGCCCGTACAAGAAATCGCACGATGCTCGTACGCAGTGTGAACACATACGCCATAGTCCGTAGCCACCTATGATGCCCCAAAAATCGTACGGAAAATCGTAGACCCATTTATCGCACGGCGCCCGGGGCAAATGTGAACCAGGCATTATTGTCAGC
Source organism: Panopea generosa (assembly GCA_029582155.1). Classification (NCBI taxonomy): domain Eukaryota; kingdom Metazoa; phylum Mollusca; class Bivalvia; order Adapedonta; family Hiatellidae; genus Panopea; species Panopea generosa. Next base: position 14,853,877 of record CM055898.1, read on the forward strand.
ATTTATTCAATTGCCATTGATTATTGACAGCACTTGAAAATAAATATTTATACTATATACTATATTTCAAAATGCATACACACATAGTACAAAACCGTTCTCTTTATATATCTGAATATTATATAATATCTGAAATTCAATATAATTTGCAAACTATGTTTTACTTTATCTTTGATAATTAAATTAAAAAAAAGGTTTTGGTTTGGAAATTATTTATGGTAATAGTAAATGGAATGTCAATATCATTCTTTGAACAAAACTTATTTTAACACATAAATCGAACGTTTTTAAACACATTTATATCCATTTACAGTAGTTTGATAATATAAAGAGGGGAGCACCAAATATTATTATACAAAACCATAAAAACAGGAGACGTTTAAAGGATACAACTAACATAACAGCTCGGACACAATTTATATAGAAATATACTAAACGGATAAAAATGTCGTCTGTGTCACATTAAGAAATTACTATAGGCGATATATTATTGTTTTTGGAACATGTTTAGATATATCATTAATCATTGTGTCAATATAATCAATATTATCAACAAAAGCAGTAATTTGTATAAACATTCTATAAATGTAACAATTGCTTACAATAGGTTGATAATGTGTCTCTTTAATCATCCGTCGTTTCTTTAGGTATATCTATACCAGGTAGAATACATAAATATATAAGAAGTGACAAAGGGGTCATCCACTCGGACCAGTCCGTAGTATAATACGGGAATAGATAACTTAAACCTGGTTGTAACACATAATACTAAATAAAATTACATATTTTCACTAATTTTGGCCTATTATTACTGGTAAAATGGGCTCATAATGACCAACCTCACATATTTCCCCTAAGCTGGGCATAATTAATACCCAGAATTCATTTAGACAGGGCATTATCGCCAGCCAGAAACCTAATAATGATAACAGTCCCAGGCAAAACTCAATGGCATGGGGAAAGAAAGTACGTACGTGAACATAATTCGTCAAAACAAAATGGCAGAACAAGCCCTGATGTCCATATCAAACCGGTGATAGAACATCTACAGTCATTTGTTAAAATGTGTGTTATTATTTATTTGAGTTTAAAGCAAAAAGTTGAATCTTTCTCTTTATATAAACTGGAAATGTTCACAGTAGACAGCAAATACTGGGGTCTCTTTACGCAAACCAATTTATTTCACTGAAAGTGTAAATATGCCTAAACTTTAACCCTTTACTTCATGCAAACGCCTTTGGACACCTCTAATATAGAAGGCTTTGGGCACCTAAAATAGAAGGTTTTTGAATTATTGGGTGAATATTATGTTTATATCAACTGACAGAGTTGAAAACAGTGCAGGAAGTGTTCAGATTGCTCGTTATGAGCAATCTGAACTCTTCCTTCACTGTTTTAAAAGGCCTTCTGTGATTGGTGTGGGGAAATGCGTATCTATGAAGTAAAGGGTTAAAAAAATGCATTATCAACACGACCATATTAACACTATGGTTTGTATTGAATTAGGTTTCTTCCTATTTGTTTAATTAGGTCAGTATTAGATATAACACTATCATGAGCAAAGCGTAAGCTTTGATAGTCAACTATACTTAAAATAATACATTTCTCATATGACATATTTCCATTACGGAATTGTTTTTGTTTAACAGTCACGTGTATAACATCAGCACCGCTTTGACATTCGTGTAACATTAAACAAACACCCTTTGTTTTATTATATTCTTACATTTTGTTCTAATCATGTCTAAAAGTGTGTGTTCTGTATTTTATAACAAGACAATGTAATAATGGGAAATGGTTTATCTGTGATGAAAATATCTCGCGTCCTTATAATTTCTCATCACATCAGTAGTAACGGCCACAACGACAGATGTTTGTCCTTCAAATATAGGGAGAGCATCAAAAAGGTTTCTCCCACACTTGTTTGTACTGTATTCTGAAATCAATATCATTCTGTACTTAACATTGTATGGGTAGAATAATGTTCAAATATAATTGACACTGTACGTTTCCATCTTGTAATCCAAGTTTTGTGTCTGAAGTGCAATATCTAGTGGTGCTGCCAATTCGTATTCAGTTTTAATATGGAGAGAAATAATCAGAGATTCATTCTTCGACGAGTTATGATTGACGTAATGCCTTTCTATTTATATCTGAGTGATTGAAACCAACATCGTTGTCAAACATGATACAGTAGTGATACAGATTGTGATTTTGATGTTATATATCATCTATGATATCAAGAAATTAGTTCTATGTTATTCTAACTCTTTTAACTTTTTTAAATCATGATCATTGTTGATATTCTGACGATTCCGTTAATATCTATATTATAATGATTATATGTAATAAACATGTAGTGAAAAACATATATAATGCATACATCATGGTGATATATATTTCTAGATTAATATTCGGATGAGAGCGACTTCATCGTTTTAAATAACTCAATAATAATTGTAAAGTTGTAAAAAATATACCAAAAGATATATGTTTTCATTTCATGATATACATGTAGTACGCTATACTTCATAATCTGAAATATGTCATTACGACACGTGATTAAATATTTCATAGCATCATTATTTCAAAATATATAGTATTATTTCGCATTAAAACAATTAAATATTAACTTATATGTCATATTTATCGTAATATTAATAAGAACAAAAACTGAAGTATCTGTGTGCTCATATGTTTATTGTTAAAGCAAGTTTACTCTAACGGATTTAAACATGATAACTAAACATACTTCCGTTTTGTTTTCTAGTAGTATACCTCACTTTATTCATATGATGCAAGCCGGGCCCAATTAGCTCGGTCGTTGGCGCGTCTGAATATCAATCCAAGTTTCGTCAGTTCGAATCCCCGCGAGGCCTCAGTCTCCATGATGGTTGATATACGGCATTGCGTCTCATTATCATAGTTCACTGTCCGCTGATGCAAAAGGGAAAGTTGTCACTTGCAGAGATGGATTGTACTCGAGTACTGGTTAACCTTCAAGGATCCTCGGAAACAGTGGTTCGGTAAACCGATCGTCTGTTAGCCCTCGATGGCGGTAAAATGAACATATTCAATCAATCAATTACTCACAAAAATATCCGAGGTCTAACAGCTGATGCCGCTGTCGTCTAATGAACTATCAGCACTGAGGTTGTAGGTTCAAGCCCAACCTAATCGCCACACTTTTTGAAACAAAGTGCACCAGTTCCGAAAAGATATTCACATTCATTCCGTCAAATGAATTGTAGATATAACATACACAACATATCATGAATTATAAATGGAAATAAAAACGACAAAAAAAGTATTCTGATTATGTTCGGAACTTCGTGAAGGTTTTCATTACATTTACACATAACGTGCGTACATATGTAAATGCGTGCGTATCAACGTGTGTGCGAGATAGTATGCATACAAGTGTGTGTGTGTGCGCACGCGCGCGATAAGGATAAAGAATAAGAGAATGGAATAAATAGACAGAGAAAGAGGTATAGCTGAGTCCAACCATGAACAACATGCACTTTAGTTCAGAAAGTGAAAACCCATTCATTACCAATATCTGAGTTTTCGCTTGTGCGTGCACCAAATTAATTGCTTTGAAGCGTGTATGGAAATGCATAGATTAACATTTTCTCATTAAGATATCAGAGTCGTTACGATATCTATCACAATATCACATTAATATATTTGATGAGGAAAAGTTAAAACTACTGCGGTCACATAGGACATAAATTACCTGATAACGGCAAAATAGAAACAATAAACTAAAAGGTAATATTTCTTGATCGATGACGCATCGGTCATTGCGTAAGAATGTTTTGTATATTGATTGGTCGTTCTGTACTGCGGAATAGTTTACTGCTGACGTAAATATTGGTGTTTATTTACACAGGTAAAAATGGCACGTATGTTTAACATATGTTGGACAAAACATACGTTAAACATACATTTAACGTATGTTTTACATGCGTTTTGATTAACATACGTTTCAAAACATAAGTAAATTAACATATGATAATCAGAAACAAACGTTTACAGAAATATATGTTAAACACATGTTAAAAGTACGTTTGTTACACGTGTTACGGTTCATATGTTTAACATATGTTAAAATGCATATATAATTATTTCGCTCAAATCCTCCATTGCACATGGCACACACTACTTTTGGAAATATCACTAGCAGAGTCAGAGGCATGGTCCAATTTAAATATGAGAATCAAAAATTCATGTTTGACAATCAAAAACGCATGTAAAACATACGTTAACATCAACATATGTTAAATGCATGTTAAACATATGTTTGTCATATGCGTTTCGATTCATACATTTAAAATATGTTAAAAAGCATAATATATCATTATTGCGCTAAAATCTCCAACAACACTTAGGACATACTGTTTTAGGGCATATCACTAGCAGAGGCAGAGGCTAATTCTAATATGAGAATAAAAAGTCGTGTTACATATTATTCATATATGTCAACAAAATCATACGTTAAACATATGTGTATCATACATGTATTTAATTCAAATTAACTAATTCATGTATACATGTATAACTGATGAATTATCATATTAAAGGAACCGGTAATATTTTTCCAGTATTTTATTGTATTTCTTCAGTATTATAGCCACAATATGATAATCATCCAAGTATACAGCATCGAGTTAGTTTCAAATTAATGTTGTGTGTTGTATCCTTCTTTATATTTCACATTGCTGGCAGACCTGAATTTAACATTTGGGACAGCTTCACAACTGAAAAAAATGTATAAAATATTCTTAATTTTATATATATATTATTAGATCTATTATATTGTGAAATTAAAAATTAAAGAATATATTTAGATATATTTTTACCTACATCCATAAACTTTTGAATATAGATCAGTATATAAAAAAACAATCAACCAAAATAGTAAACATTTTCATTCAAACTAAAAAAAAAAATGTGTACCTGATTGTCTTTGCCCTGTGACTTCTGAACAAGACTGCACTTTTGGTTTTGCGTTATTCCATTTACACCTCTACCAAACTTGTATTTGAATCGATACAGCAACACACATTATGCAATTAAATGTTTATTTGAATCCTTTAATTACTTTTATCAGAGATATGCCTATGATTCCACAGATTAAAAATTGCCAATCAATATTGACGTTTCCTGTTCCCTGGTATTTTTCAAGGTAATGGTCGGCACCGGCTTACTCAGATTAAATAAACAGTTAAGCAGCTGAATACGTTAAACTGAAAAATACTGAACATTTAAACAAAGATCATTTGTGGGACTTTTATGATGAAGTCATTCACCTTTAAAGAAAAACTAAGTAAGTACAATTATGTATGGTATTATTAAAATTAAATGTAAATCATGTTTAAAGATTACATATATATATTATATTATTTTTACTAGATCTACAAAAAAAAATTTCAAAAAAAAAATTTGGTTACCATCTTTAGGACGAAAATTGATTTGTTTGCTAGAGTTAATTCCCTTGTTGTGAATGCATAGAGAACACATTTTACAAGATTATATGACAAGTTTAAAAAAGCGGTAAGTATTATGTTTATGTATATCGATGAAGTTATAGATATAGATCAGTACACTTTCCAATGTGTTGAACTGGAAATTTTATCAGTAAACCATATAAACCATACCCCACCCACTGTGACTGTATGTAAATATAATTTGCATTATTATTAGAACATGTTCTTACGTTCATTATATGGTGACATCTTACTATTTCTAAAATATTTTAACTCTAGACATTGTAAAGAATTTCTTAGCAACTAGATTTGCACGTTCAATCGGGACCATGCACACACAAATTTCCAGTCAGTGACACAGGCCCTATCTTACTATAGCTTTGGATATCTATGCAGTACACTGTCATACCAATTACCGCGAGTCTTAAATTTTGTCAACAATGTAAATAATGGCATCAATCGTAAACAGTTGTAAAGATGCTTAAGTGTGCTGAGTAATAAACAGTTGCTAGTACCAGTTTGCAATAAAAAATGAAGGACATTTTGCAAGTAAATAAAACAAAGATTACGGATTAAAGTTTGTTTCAATATTTTTGGAACATTAAGTTACTGTCATACGTTTGCTTGTAGGTCATTTTATGCCTTATTAGATCACCTTGGCCAAAGGCTTTAAGAGAGTTATTCCGATCACTTTTTGTCTTTTTGTCTATAAACAATTTCTATAAACGACATATCTGATACCGCTGGGCAGATACTTCACCAAAATTCCGATTCCGAACAAGCTTTGTGACTCCCGTTTTCTGCCGAAACGATAATTTATTTGTAAACAAATCCGTTTCACAATGATCTAAGATAGTGTACTTTTTACTAAACGACAGTTTGGAAAACCTTACGAGCCTTTAAACGTATTTATTTTTCAAAACTTATTTTGAAATTATACATGGCAAGGTACATAATCAAGCATTGCCTGTGGTGCATAGACGCCCACGAGTGATTTCCCTTTGGTTGGTTAAGAGAGCTCATAGTATGTATATTTATGCATGATCTCATATCGCTTATATTCAACTCATTAAATTCATTATGAAAATTATTTCGAAATAAATGAAATAAACTTCGCATTTTAACTAAGATTTTCAGACATTGAAATCATTAAATATAACGCTAATCGATGGATTAGCTTTTTAGAACAAAGTTACTAAAACGGCATTACAACATTAACAATAAAGGGTAACTGAAACTAGTGATGGTAAACTACCGTTTGATCTAAATGATAATCCAATCATTATATACGTTATATTATTGACTTATAGTCGTTTTCAATTAATAAACTATTAAATAAATCAGAATCATTTTAATAGGGGTTTAATGCCATGTTAAAGAAAATCAGTCTATAGATGGCATATCTATTATTGGTTAAAAATATCAGATTGAAACTAAATAAAACTTACAAACTGTCTCACATAAAGGTTTTGGTCCGTAGGAAACTCGAATATACGACCTTAGTGGTGAGAGGTAAATAATTGTGAAACAGCGCCGTAGATCACTCAAATCAGAAGTACTTACTTATTATTTAAGTAAACGTGAATTTAAAGATAATATATCAGTATTTAAAAGATGTAAGTAGCAAGTTACAAGACTTTTACACACTTGTCTTACTTAGATATGCTTATTCATAAAAATGGTTTCTAGCAAAACATATTGAAAGGGACTTTTCAAATGAGACATGTGACAGGTAGTTTGATCTGCCATGTCAGTAACATGTTGGTGATCTTAGTAATAGTCTAGACGAGAAGATAAAGCTAACGGAGAACGTCTCAGACACCGATTAATTATATTCTGTTCTATATATAGAGACATGCACTTCTGGAACACTGAACACATGTCCAATGGTTCTAAAGTGTCTTGCTTCTGTTGTCCATATATGCAGAAAAAAACGGGGTTGACCAGATTTTTTTTCACAATTTTGATTTTTGACATTTCTGCCCATTTATTGCTATTTATCACTCCGCATATCTAAACTGTCATATCTTTATCCAACAGTACCCAATGTCACCCATTCTTGGCAGAGCTCATGAACATATTCAGTGTTCTCATATGTATAAAGACAGATAGCCGTTTGAAGCATTTTCAACACAACTGATGCTCAACCGATTTACACAGCTTTAGTTTCTTGGGCGCAATAATCTTGCTACTGTCACTAAGGAGAGATAATTGGTAAGTGAGTGCATTCGTGATATATATTTGTATTTATAGAATTCACTTTCCGTTTCGATGTTCACCACTCCGATCAAAATTTTGTTTTCGTTACGTTGTGATGGATTTGAATTTCCAAATAATTGTCATTTGTCATAAATGAATGATATATATTTTATATTCAATGACATTTAAAACCGTTATTCTTTTTGATACACTGCTTCGATTTATAACTGATTAGTTTACCGAGCCATAATGTAATGACATAAAGTTTGCATCAACCAGCTACTTTAATCAGCATAATCAGTAAGCTTTAACCTTTAAGTGCAATAAAACTAGTGTAATTGTAATATTCAGAATATGTTGTGACTATCTGGTGCTTAATAACAGTGTGAACCGTCAATAATACATTTCTCACTATAATCAACGATATCTTAATTATAACTGACCAGAGTAATAACTTTGGTGTCATTTAACGACTAGTTCAGACTCAGTCTAAATATTCAAATGCTAATATGACAATAATTCGTATATAGTTTCTGAAATTACTCAGAAGAATATTAGATTTGAAATTGAATGTGATTTATTCTCGGATATATCGGACCTTTGAAAAGACACTGGGCTGGTGATTCTAGCAGCACAAAATGTTGAAGAGTAGCTTTTATTCTAGAAACTAAATTTAATGATAGAAATTTTAATGGCGACGCAACAAGACTAACTTTCTCTCAGCGAATGTATCGTCTTATAAGGGTAGGGTTTATTTGCAGGAGAAATTCCTTAGACATTTAGATAACCTTGTGTATAGAATTGGGCTGAATAATAGCATCGTAATTGAGGACACTCAGAGAATTGTTCTCGCAAATCATATTAAAGTCAAACCAACAAATGACATCAAACCCTGCAATGTACCGAGACGAATATCATCGGCCTTCAATACCTGAGTATACAACCAAAACATGACGAGAGCCTACCAGAATATTGAAAACACAGACCCACGCAGCGTTTATATGCACATGGGTGAACAAACAACAATAGCATTTCTGTAAAGAAAATACATGTTGATTATTATTTTTCTAATAACTATACTCACATATAAAATACGAGAGAGAGAGGGCGAACGAGAAAGACAGATAGATGATGGGGACCAAATACCGATTTAAATGTCTGCCATAGTAGTTTGTTACTATAAAATACATAAAAAATAAATATAAACAGGCTTTTGATTTGGTCAACATATTATCCAATGTGATATATTTCACTTTTTTTTTCTAGATCAGACGAGGACATCGGTAAACTGTCGTACGATCATATAAAATTGGCGTTTACGACTTATTGACTTGGATTGAACATCTTTTTTCATTTTAAAAAAAGCCTAAGTATTTTTTACTTGTATTGGTAGACACGTATTCATCAGCAAAACATTCTTTCTTCAACAAATAACTAATATACACATGAAAAATAAAACAAATTGATATTTCCGAATGATCCCCTTCCTCTATTTGTCCCATATAAAATATAAACGATTATTACGATTATAAAAAACAGAGTAATACTAGAGCTTTGAACTCTTGTTTGACAGAGTTGTACGTACCCGGATGGTCAATAATTTCTATGGCAGAATCATAAACGATATGTAGAGAAATAAAGAGAAATGATAGATCATCTTTATCTATAACAGTATTGAAGAAAAAAAAGTACAACAATAAACACATATCATGGCAGTTAATTATGGTAGAATATTGGTAGAATAGAGAACATCAAAGCACGATGGGTCAATAATAGATAATATGTTTTACTTTTGAAAAAATATCAACAAATCGTACAGCAAATAACTGACATTAGATTTGGAAAACAATGCTTACTTGGTGTTGCTAAAACAGCAAACAAATAGCTATTTTGCAATACCTTGTAATATTTTGATAAAACAAAATTTAACATAATAGGCATTTGAGTCATATTCAATTAAATTTAAACTTTTAAAAATGTGCTTATTTAAAGCTATATTCATAACAATATTGCAACGGATTTTGTCCACCAATTGTTTTTCAAAAGATAATCAAAAGATATTCAATCAGTATTATTAAGATGATGTATTTGCATTTACCACTCAAAAAGAATAAAAGAAAATACATTATATATTTTCCTCCATTAATTGTATTAACAAAATGCTAAAAACCATTTGGCAGAAACATGAACCTAAAATATTGACTATATGTATCTAATTCACATAAATATAAAGCGCTTTTCAGATAATAAAGATGACAGTTGTCGTAACTTTATAAGTAGTTTTGGTTAGAGTCAGGTCCGGTTAGCTCAATCGTTAGAGCGTGCGACTTTTATTCAGGGTCCATGACTTCAAATCCTAACCCGGTCACCGTCTCAGTCATAATTAATATACGACACTGCGTCTTATTGTCAGTCGTCTCACATAGCTGATTCAATTGGAAAAGTTATCAGTTACTTGTGTATATGGGTTATAAACTGTTAACCTTTCAGAGTCCCAGAAAAGTGTGATTAGGCTTAATGGTGTTATGTGATTACTTGACAATATTAAAAACAACGCTAAATATACAAGCAAAGCCATAGCATAGGATGACCAAAAACAAAAAAGTGCATATATCAAATATTGGTTCCATTCAATACACCACTATGTAAGGAAATATCAACACGAGGATCTCGTGATAATTTCTGTTATTCAATCATTGCAAACGGTCAGAGTTCACTTTCGTGTCTATATCTAGTACAATTGATTATATCAAAAAAGGATATAAATCAACGTTTTACGTGCAAGTTTATAAGAATACAGACTTATATCTACACGATGTAGCCGCATATTATATAATATGTATATACATACCCTAAGAATATACCAGTTGTTCACATAGTTTATAAATGATATTTTGTGTATGGTTTGTCAAGTGTCAGGTTCGTTCTATTATTTAATTATTTAGTTTTCCTGAGACTGCGGCGTCGTCTAGTGGTAGATCGTCCGCCTCGCTTGCGGAAGGTCGTGGGTTCAATTCCCGGCCGGGTCATACAAAAGACATTTAAAATGGTACTAGAAGCATCCTCGCTTGACGCTCAGCATTTATAGGAGAGTTCTAGGTCTTGTCGGCCCGGTGTCAGTATAATGTGACTGGTTGGGGTATCATACCATGTGTCTGCGGCATGATACTCCAGTGTGACAGCACATAGAATACTGTCTCAAGTAGACACCGTCGCGATATGACTGAAAAATTGTTGAAAGCGACGCTAAACACCATACAACAACATCAACAACAACAACAACAACTAGTTTTCCTTTAAACAACGCCTCCAACGATTGTTATTGATTTTAAATTATCAAAACATAAGTGATACATTCAAGATTTTTTGTGAAACATTATTTTGTTCCAAATGTTTTAATACTATGGAACAAGAAGTCAGCATGAAAATTTAATATTTTTTGTTTGGCAAAATAACGGAGAATACCTCATGAATCTAGTTGTAAGGCTTATCATAGATTTTATAAACACAACAATTCATTTTGCACTGTTCTTCTTGTAAGGAAATGACTGGAACCAGTGACGCTGTTTCTTTATGCATCTTGTTAAGGTGAAGCATACACAATAGAGTGATAATTGAAAAAGAAAATGTTTATACATAATGACACTTTATTTGAATTAGACGCTGATTCATGCGACACATTGCTTATAAAATAAAAATTCCAGCGCGTCTTTCTTGTCACGTTATTGGACTGACAACTGTGCGCTTTCAATGGTTGCGTTCGGTGTAAATTTTAATTTGTCGTAACATTCCGCATTCAAGATAGCCATTTTGATCACCAAGTGTTTACAGTATTAAATATTTCCCCTGACAAGGAATACTTTCCTTTTAAAACATTTTGAATTTGAATAATTGATCTGCCCTGTCATCTGTCACGTGACGTAATGTTTTAGGTTTCAACACACACACACACACACACACACACACACACATATATATATATAATTGAATCATTAAGCTCAGTATTCCGTATTGAAACTGATTTACAGAAGTTGTTGTATTTTCATACGTTGTATATATATGTATGCCAAACAAAAACAATTATTTCTATTTACTTGTAAACTATGATAATTTACAATATTTTCACAGTATTGCGTGATACAATGATATTCTTGATTAGTTCGACAATCTTTGATATATAGCAAACATTTGAAATTACAAACCATTTGGTTATTATAACATCCTACAAAAATGTTTCGTGTCTTATTAAAAAATTAAAAAACAATATAAAACTTAATAATGGAAGCATGCAATGTGAACAGAAAACCGGACAATTATTGTTAATCTGATTAATATTTAATTAAACAATCTAGTATCTTTACTTTTAAAATTCAGGGACTGTCGTTTGCTATAATACGGTCATTAACACTGTAATAGGCCTTTCATCATCGTTTCTACATTATATACTTATTTTTAGAACCAATAAAAGGCTCAGCAATCAAATGACTTCCAATAAAGTACATAATTAATAAGATATGGGGTCTAATTATAATACCTATTATATCTACATTGATAAGAATACATTATCAAGTCAATGCCATTTATGTTGATAAACTGCCTGCCTCAATAAACATAGGTGTATCACGTCAATATAAGTTTATTAGACACATGACGTCATCATTTGTAATTATTACTTTTGACCTTCACGGTGCTGATTTTCAAATTCATAAAAAGGACGAACTATAAATATTGACACGATTAAAGAGAATGCAATATTAGTGTCTGTTATTATAGACTTCATCAGGTTCGGCACGTATAAAACTAGGACAAGGCATAGTCTCGTCCTGGTTGTTTTCCAAGTCTCATCTGATACAGTTAATAATATAAGGCACTAACATGTTATTCTCTATATATCAGCCAATGGAAATAAATCACGTATCAAAACGAATACAACATCAATGTAATTATAATATATCATATTTATATCACTTTCTTGTTTAAATATCAATTAGACACACTAGACTGTATTAATTGAAAAAGTAGCTTTTTGTCAGTATGTTACCTGAAGGCATGATATGTTTTTATTCCGCAATATATTTAAAACGATGTCGTTCTCATTACATGATTAACTATATAACACATTATATAAACAATTTTCAAACAAAATATAAATTGTTTTTACCAACCTGTCACCAACTCTGTTGCTATTTGTCAAATATAAGTAGATATTAAATAAGAAACATTAATAACAAAAAAACTATTTGATGTACATTTTTTTCTTTGATCCTTGATCGGGTTTGTGGAATAAATATCTATCATTTAATATATCATCATTAACTTATTTTATATATTGACAAAAACGTTCCTCGATGAGCCTCTCATAATGACAAACCTCAGATACTGAATTGCATTTGTGTATTGTTGTATAAGTGTAGCAACAAGCACAAATATTAAGTTTAAGTGAACCGACCTTTAAATCAATCAAGATACGTTTCGTGATGTTAGCTTCACTAAATGATTGGATTAACAAAACATATTGGTCGTTTGTTGTGTTTGACTCTGAGAATAGAAAAGGATTTATAGAATATAACATAATGGCGGTATGACCTTGAGCAAGAATTTTGAATTTAAATTGAAAATGTTTTAGTTGTGGTTAAGATTAAATTTGAACATTAAACATCCGAATACTTAAAACGACTTGTCAATGGATATATGTATAAACTGTTAACTTTGGCTGTGGTTCTCCGCGGCGTTACCTGTATTCCTATATGTCATATGGTTATTTGCATTTTGCTGTCTATTGGTTCTTCTGTATATTACCACATGTCTTTCTACCACATGCCTTAAACCCACAAAACACAGTTTAACTTTAACAGCATTTTCTCCAATCTTTTATCATTTTGCGGAAAACTGCATATTGTAGCTGTCATAAAGATGCCGTTATAGTGATGCAGCAATCTAACATTGTCGTTATCCCGTGAAATGAACACAGCTTGTATTATATATGATGCTTAGATGACATACTAAATATCCCAAGTCAGATTTTATCCTTCATCGTACGTATATATACCGACACAAAACGTCATTCTAATAAATATCCAACCTCGAATACCACTGCAGCTGTAATTATATGGCAATGTAAACAACAAGCATTATTTGACTGCCATGACTATTATTTCAGGTATTTCAAAGTTTAAATAATATCTGAAAAGAGTTCTCTGTGAATCAGGGTTGCCTCATATATTGATATTTGAGTTCAGTTTCATGTAATACAGGATGAAATATTCAATCACAATCTAGTAGCCCAGTTTTAGCATAATTTCATGTGTTTATGATGAAAGCACATTCGTGAAAATGAATAAGTATATACCACGAAGCATTAATAAATGTCGATATAACCCCGTGATAGAATATCACATAGTGCAGAATTCAATGAATAATAATTACAGTGTTAATTTCGGAGCCAATCAGTGTAATATAAAACAGTATTCCAATAATTAATTGCTATACGTATGTAAAAACATCAAATAAATTATGTGGAGAGGAATAATATATTGTTATTTATTACGTTTATCAAAACTGATGTTATTTAAAGTTAACTGATAATAAGTTTATATATATCAAATATTATTCAGATATTTGTCATAGTTTTATATTTTCGAATGACGGTATTATTTGTTTCTAATAATGATGAAATCCTATTAAATACTAATTGTCAATTACACAATATAGAAAATAAGCATAATACCTTCTGATGAATATGTATATTAACCATACTAAATGTGAAATAAAAACAATTGATAGATGCATTTGAAATCAAACAAATGACTGAACTTTAGTTATAATTTGATTGATGAATTTGACATTTGTAGTTGGTTTGCGCTGTTATAGAAGTTGTGTCCTGTAAATGCTATTTATCCTGTTATGATACATTTTCTTATTATTCTAACTGACTTTGTTTAGATACAACTAAACTCGCAACAACGCATCCGGCATCGAGTGATTTTGAGAGGAAATCTTACACCATTCTACACAAGGGAACCAACACGCGAGCTAAAAAAGTCAATAAAAATAGCAATGACTCTACGATCCATGGATGGAGCCATGATTTGAACCTTATGTTATCCTATAATGTTTTTAATCCAAATATTGTAAGACAATATATTTGGAATTCAATAAAATCATTAGAATGATATTCTAAAATAGTTGCAACAACTTACATTCTTTAGTAATAGTATGTGAGCATAATACGTGTGTCAAAAGTGTTTGTGGTAGGAAAAAAAATGGTAAAGTTGATGTACGTATACGTATCATTTTGTAAACTCTGGTATTTTCGACATTTCCATCATTTGTTCTCATAAACCAATTATTTAAGTTTTGATATAACATTGCTGTAGCATATTTAGACCGATTGACACAGTTGTACGAAGGTCAACAATTTGTATGGAAGAATTAGAATCAATATGTAGTGAAGTTAATGCCAATCGAGCACGATAGATCATCATTACTTACACAGTATCGAAATAAATATCTACAGCAATTAAAAAACATCATGAGTATTGATCATAGTAGAATATTGGTAGAAAAGAAAAAAATCAAAGCACGTTTGCTCTGTATTAGTCCTTATGTTAAATGAGAATGTCAAAATATATCAAATGGTTGTTTCATTTTACAGTTAACAGTCTGTCAGGAATTCAATATTTAGTTATTTCTCTAATAATATAATAGTCTCGGTTCAAAGAACTATATCAATAAAAAAGCATAATATCACCCACATAAAACTGAACTACAGTCGACCAGAGAGTAATGGTCTTAACAACAATGATAATATGTATCGAAACAATAACAACGTGTGTTTAAGGTAATGGTTTTGTCTATTGTATTAACACAGTTAGATAATAAAAGATTAATGATTTTGTGGTAGATAACATGTTTTACTTTTGATATTATGTCAACAAATGTTACAGTTAAAACTGACTTTAAATTTGGAGAATCAATGCCAACTTAGTATTACCAAAAATAGGAAACAAATGGCTATTTCGTGATAACCTATGATAGCTGTACATTATATTATTATGAAATTTCAAGTTTTTTCAATAAAGACATTTGACCTAAATTAAATTTGGTGTTAATTTAAACGTTTAACAAACTAGTTTTTTAAAAGCTTCATCCTTTACATCTATGTACTGGTAAAGGCGCACCTAAACTATTTTTCTCTGATATTTCTCAATATTTTTTTAACCAGTTTCTAAAGATGGAGTATTTGTATGTACCATCCAAAATGAATAATTCATACAACCAATTTCTACATATGGCGTTTTTGTATTAACCATCCGAAATGAATAATTCATACAACCAATTTCTACACATGGCGTTTTTGTATTAACCATCCGAAACAAAAGAAACATTATGTGTTAAACCCCCAGATAATTGAACGTCTCCATTCATATTTGCAAAATTAAACGGAAAACTCTGTTAGATCATAATTCTAAGTTTGACACGCCTTTCAATATAATTTGGCCATTAAAACCGTGGCGATTAGCCTGGTTGGCGTTTATGCTCCAACATGAAAAGTATCCTTTCAAATCAAACATCACGTTTGAGATCCATATAAACCCAAGCAATTTGTCTTAAATCAGCTCCACTCGGTTCTTTGGGTTCGAACAGTCGACGAAGAATTCAGTTTCTCAGTGACATATTATCACATTAGAACAAACGTTATTCAAGATAATATCCATAATAATATACTTATATGTTTCCTGGAAGCTTGGGTATTTAATGATGGGTTCCTTGAAACTATCTACGCATCAAACGCTGTAAATCACATACCGGATATGCCGTTGCTTGCTACAGCCGTGTCAAAGGCCATTTTCTGGTAAATGCTGCTTTACACACAATTTGAGGAAACAATAAAAACTGGCTGGTATACGGGTTAAATAGCAAAATGTTAATTTCAACTTGTACAACTTCCAAGAATATAACAGCAGCAAACGACGACGAAAACAAAGACATACCTGTTTTATCTAATATATCTGAGCAACATGGAAGACATTCACTAAATATGTGTTATACGAAATATACCAATGAAGTTTCAAAGGAAAATGAAGTTAAACCATTGAATTGAAATACATGACTGTACATTAGCATTAACTGAGAAAATGGAAATAGATATTCCGTAAATATGTTGAATACCCTCGTCATATTGTATGCCAATCTTAAGGAGAGACAATTAACACAAAAAGCAATATACAATGAAAATGATAAAGAATGAAAGAAGAAATTACAGAGACATTCGAACTGCAACGTTATGACTAGAGTACATGGCGATTTCTATTATACCGAATATCGAACATGTAAAGGCTGTGCGAATTCGCAATCTGCAGCAATCTTTTCAGTACCTTGTCATATTTACATATTTATTTACAACAAACAATAAAGTTAAAAATTGACCGCAAGATGAGTTGTTAGCATTTAACGAAGGCAACTATGTCGTAAGACGAAATGGTAATTTTTGATTGTATGTAATTTGTATGTCACTTTTAACATTCCCTAACATCAGACGACCTTAACTCTGTAACATTTAAGATACGTATGTAAATGCTTCGGAATATGTCTGCATATCTGAATATTGTATACAATCATTTTATTAGAAAAATTAATTTGAAAATTGATTACTTTCGTATTTAAATATACGTTAGTCATTTATAACACTAAAACAAACGGGTGGAGTAATCTAATCCCAACGAATCATCTCATTTTTAGTAATTTATGTTTTAATACGCTTTTTATGTTTCCAATATGTATATATATAATTATGACTATTGACAACACATGTAAACAAAATAAATGCTTTCAAGTATTTAGTAGTTATATAATTGTAACAGAGTCATTTTATTTTTAAAGCGAAGTTTCACCATAAGCTAGCAAATGAAATGTATGTGCTAAAAGACATATTTCGGTCAATAAAGCCAGAGGAGTTAAATATTTTACAATTTGTTCTAGGTTCTACTTATTTAAGTCTTATAAAGAGTCATTGGCTCAAATCCTTGCCCGATCACAATTCAGTGATAATTATATACGACATTCATCTGATTCAAGTGGGAAAGTTTCAAGTTAATTGGAGACTTGTGTCAATTACTAGTTAACCTTTCAGGACCCCAGGAATGAGTGGTTACGTTAAATGCTGATTCATTAGGCATCGATTGCATAAAAATGACGTTAAATATTCAAACAAACAAACAAGTTATTGCATAGAATGTTTAAAAATAAAAACATGTATATATATATTATTTATGAATAACCAGACATGAATGTACAGACCAGACTTCGGCTAGCGCGCCTAGATACAATATCAATGCCTCTGCCAATTCAATACATTTGGTGTCGACCATGACTTATATATTTTTTTTTATTTCAAAATTACCATATTACAGAATAACAATAAACCGTTTATATCGGTTTATACAACAGTATACACTATTACAACATATAATAAAGTTGAGTTTGTATTGGTTGGTCGAAGACTCGCTTTGCATTAAGATTTAGAATTATACATACATACACATTTAGATAGTTTTTTTTTTTAAAAGAACACCTGAATCAGTGATCATATCTTATTTCTAGATGTATATATAGATAATGTATTTATTTGAAACAACGATAGTTATTTGATCCATATATGTAATCATCGCAAGACTTCGAACGACCAGTACTTAATATATAGTGTATATTCTAGTAGTTCTTCACATTTTTCTCTCAGTTACAACATAGTATGTTTTTAAGTATAATATAAGATATTTTGGCAAGTAATATTGTATTTTTATCTCAAACGATATAAAATCACAATTTCAGATATGTGTACATAATTCAATTTAATAACAGAAAGAAAATGTTTTAGTCTTTATTGCTTTCGTTCTTTAAACATGGCATTGTTGGGGATGGAATTCATTGCTCAAATATGTGTTCATATAAACATGTACATACCTATAGATTTTATATGAATACACATGTAAACAGGCATAAGTATCATACAGATCCATTAAAAAACATTATAAATGATTCTCACTTCGGACATTGACAGTAAACTGAAGGTAAAAATAAATACACGTAGACTGTAGTTCACATTAGATATTCGGAATAAGCACTTTGTATAAATTCCACTGGGTCTCAAATTCCCTGGAACTTAAATTAATTTTTGGCGATATGGTATTCTGTATTGTATAATACTGTTATGTATTTTTTTACATTTTCTATAAACGGGATTCGTTTTTGTAATCTTTGATTAAATATGAAAACAGTATGTTTTATTTTGTCGTGTTTGCCATTCCATAAAAATCTGAAAAAATATATTGACTGAACGAACAATTTACATACATGAACTGATAGCTTTATATGTAAGGACACATGACTACTTACATGCTATATAAAGGACATATTTAGAAACCCGTTGGATCATGAAGATACAGTGAATTTATATATATATTATTTCATAAAGGGAGATATCCAATTATATATACAATATTGATAACATTTTATACACCCTTACGTGTGGTAATTCCAAACCAAAATATCAACACGAGTCTCTCATGATGAATAAAATTTGAAATTCAATTTTCAATTGATGTCGAATTCAATTTATTCTATCAAATAACGAATCTAATCAACCTTTTGCGTGCAAGTTTATAAGAAATACAGACTTGTGTCCACAACATGTAGACGCACATTGTATTGTCTGTATATCAATACCCTGGGAATATACCAGTTGGTCCACATACCATATAAATAATATTGTTGTATGGTTTGTAAGGTGTCAAATTCGTTTTCTCGTATTACAACAAATGTTTTTTAGTTAAACAACGCCTCCCACGCGGGTTATTGATTTTAAATGAAGAACAATGTAGTGTCAATATATAACAAATTAGTCAGCATGAAATAGATGTTGTTCATTTAATATGTATTTGTTACCAGTTTTAAGTAAGTAAAGATTCCGATATTATTGGAATATTATGTTAGTATATATAATCACCTCTTAATAAAAACTCATACTCACATTTATTTACTGACATAAGTTTGTATTAAGGTAATAGAAGTATAGGTTTGGCAAAGAACTTTTACTGTCTTTTAATATGTTTATGTTTGCTTAAGCATCCCTCGAACATTCAACTTATACCTAATTTTGAGATTTTTCATATAATTTTAACTTTTCTTTTATAACAATACATATATATATATATATATAGATTAAAACATTTTGAATGTCTTTAAAAGCGTTTCTTTCTAGAAGGTAACGTTATTAGTCATAGCTAGTGTACACGTACATTAAACTATTGTTTTATGTTTTGTATACATATAAGACTTAATATAGATTGATAATCGGCATATTAGTTACAATTCGGAATAAAGAACTTTGCTAAATGATTTAATAATGTAATAAAAATGGTTTTGAAGAAGCTTGATTTATTGATTTAGCGTCATTTGTTGCCATTGAGGGCTAAAATACTATAATTTAACCATTTTACTATGTCCAGGGATCCTGAAACGTTAACCAGTACTTGATTACACCAACTTTCCGCAAATAATTGAATAATTGATAGCTTTACCATTTTCATCAACGGTCAGAGACGACAATTATTGAGACGCAATGTCATATATCAATCATTTATTTTAGCTAAGTCTATCATTTTCTAAATTAATATGAGCATGTATGTCAAAATATAATTTCAATATGTAAAATATTATTAAAATCAGATTGCGCTTACAGCAAAACTTTGATTAGTATATCTGTGAGTCAGTTTCACGTTTAAGCATTGGCCTTGTATTTCGAAACCAAACTTTATATATATATATATCATATCACAAAGTTATGAATATATTTGGCACTGTTACAAGGATTATATCAATTATAAATGTAATAAATGAGTCTGATGACGTCTAATATACAAAATGTTATCTCGCTTCGGATATAACGAGATTATGATCTATGAATGCTGATAGTATGATAATTGCTTATATATGTAAGAAGCATGTAATATTATATTTACATTTCATTAGTCAACACATATTATGGTCGCATATATGGGATCTTATACGGTCATCTTACCTAAACATGTCTTAATACTTAAAATACACATGTTCAAATAGTGAATATAATTCTATTTCAATATAAATTAATACAAAAATAACTTGAATTAAATAAAGTTTCTAACATATTTTTCGTTTTAATAATCATAACACCGTCAAAATATTAAAATATATTAAATTATCCGTTATATTCCGCTTTAAAGAAAACATTTACGGTTACCAAGTATTCTTAATACTGATATACTTTTCTTGAAACAAAGACTATTGCATACATTCTTATGACATACATAATAAAATTTCATACAAAGATAATGACAAATTATCCAATATATGGTCAATTGATTTTACCAAATGAAATCATGATTGTATTTAATCATGCATATTCATTGTACCTTTCATTTCCGAAAATGGATAGTGAAAACGAATTAAGAAACACTAAAAACATTACAATTATTCACGTAAGACGAGTTAATTAAATTAAAGCTTTATTGACTTCTTCAAATAAATTATTATTGCATTATCACACCTATAATCTCAATCTCATTTACTACAATTATCAATTATGTACTTACATATACATTAAACAGTATTTTCCAAGTTTTCGTGTTATTTATGGAAAAATATCATGTTTACTACCAATATTCCACTGAAGATTTGTCTCTGATGCATTATTCTAATTATATTAGAAACGCTTATGTCAGTGGTGGGTGTAGTTTGTCTAATGGACATGTCATATGGTAAAATGCATCTGTTTGTTTTTGTTCAATTAATTTGAAACACTCCCTCGAAAAAGTATAAGATAATACAGCAACTATAATAGAAATAAAAGAGCGGTTGCAAAACGTAATATAGGATAGAGCATCCGTCACTAGCCTTGGTATTTACATGTTTAACAGGATAACGTCAAGTACCGATAAACGGTTGCACATATTATTTTATGTTACTTTCCTGTGCACCGGCTCAACCTCAAATCAGCAGGCATTACGCGATTAATATATGGATCCAGGGATGAAACGTATTTGCTGTATTACGGTACTGACCGCAGTCCTTGTGCCTTGATGAAGGCATATACACTGCAAACACATAAGCTTTTATCTAACCAAAGTCCAAACATGTTATGCAATAATGGCCTAAATTCCATGTTTACTTTCACTCCTATTTCTGATAAATTCTCGTTGCTATCCTATTATGATCATATCGTAAACGTCTGATGTCAGTGGGAGTATTTTATAACAAGGATATGAAATTACTTACGAGGCGTCTGGTTTTGAAATATCGTAAAACACTTCTTTGAATTTTATGATAACAGTTAATACCGCAATTCTGGAAAATGCCAATAGTTCAGTTAATTGCTCTGAAAGTGGCATAAATTTCTCTTAAAAAGCAATTTCTGAAATGTTGCAGAATTACATATAACTGTTTAAGTATTATCAATGAGAAATATATGATTAATGTCGGTGATTGCTGTGTTAACTTTTTAACATGACGCATTATATTTGCTCATACATTTGACAAAAAGAGGCACTAGTGATTAAATAATTTAAATTATGATTAACATTTGGCTTTTTAAATATGATCTACTTTAAGCAGGAATATTTCAAAATAAATGGCCGTACTCTTGTATTTGTATTTCAATTCGCATTGGACATTCGAATTCGCTATTAATGATAAAAAAGAAAATATTGTTTAATTTTAAAATTCCAAAATGAAATATTTCGTTGCTTTGAAATCTGTAAATACTACTTTTGTCCAATAAAAACTTTTCTGAGACAAACAGAGTGCAATTAATTGACTTCAACAATTTGTGAGACGCACGTTAAGTATCCTGTATGTATATTGGAATAAAAAGAAATTGTATTAACTACTGTTCTTGTCCGAGTGCTTTAAAAGGAATTCATCACGATTTTTCATTTCTATGAAATTTGCCTAAACACGTGTTCCAATATATTATGCCTACTTCACTGGCATCGTATTGTAAATGGATATCTACATGCCGAAATAATAAATTAAATAAAGATGTCCTAACTTAGGCAATACGACTAGTTTAGACTAAAGTAGATTTCAGGCTTACAAGTGAAACATATTTTGTGACATATTTATTGAGACACGTGATTTCATTTTTATTTCAATTTGATCCGTTATGCACAAATGCAGATTGAATATTTCAGTTTAGATGGGCACAACACAAAATCTGAACGGGCAAACATATTTTTCAATAGAAACGTAGTGAATTTTAATTAAATATAGGATTGAGTGGCGGCGAACGCCGATGTTTTGTTTAAGAGTCGATCCGCCATTGACCCAGGTGTCAACGTAGTAAAAATTGTTTCATATTAGAAAGAGCCAGAATGACGTCAAGCAGTATTTAAGTGCTGTCTATTTTTAGAATGAGGATTTCGTTTCAAGTTTACCACTCCGATTAAATATAGATTTTGTTACATTTTTGTCGATTTGGCATACAAAGCCATTCGGATTCTATTCATTAATGATAATCAGTGACATGGAAAGATGTCTTTCTTCCGGACTTTTATGTTTAAGTATGCCAGATATCATGCTGGACAGGTGATATGAAAATTGCGTTATACGACAATCATTATGCATTACACAAACATACCTACAAACTCTCGGAACAAATTTGCATACCAAACGATGGTCTAGTACAGTTTTTGAGAACATTAGGTATGTACATGTACAATGTATACGATTTAAAAACCCATCAATATCTGAACACTTCATAACATTTTATAAATTCATATAACGGTTACAGCAAACATTTGATAAGTGTGTCAATATCACTTTTAATCACAAGCGCTGGTATTTCGAAATCAAACTTTATACATATATCATATCACAGAGTCATAAATATAATAGCCGCTGTTATGATGCTTATATTAATTATAAATGTGATAATGAGTCAGTGCATTTTATACGAATCATTATCTCGATTCAGATATGATAAAGTTTGTATCTGTAAGTACAAGTATTTGCAGTATCTGTCATGTGAAAGACATAATTGATTAAATTTGTAGGTAGCACGTAATCTGATTTGAATTTCATTAGTAAAAACATATAATGGTTTCATTAGTACACAGATATAATGATTTCATATTTGCCATCTTAATTCAAAGGAACCCAAGTATAAATATTGAATCAAAAACGTTTCTGAATACTTGAAACACACATGTTGAGATAGTAAAGATATTTTGAAAAGGTATAAAGAAATAAATAGAAAAAGGATTTATTAAACCAAATAATGTTTCTAACATATTCTTCATTTTATTATTCATAAAAACTTATAAAATTCGAAATAAGCATACAAGATAACTAGAAAAAAGAAATACACGACTTCAATAGAACTATGATAAATATACATACTACCAGAGTACAAACATATATTTCTTTACAGGCATTGATAGAGTTATGTTGTGTTTCAGTTTCAAAAAATATAAATAAAAAGAAAACCACTCGTGTCGTACTCCATTGACTGTAACTGAATGGCAAGGTGTCTCACTAAACAAACGTACCATAATGTATTTGTTACGTATGTGAGCTGAGTAAATGTAGCGTACCTTTGATATTGGTGTCGAATGTAAAATACTACAAAAAAATCAATTAAACATTGTTTAAAAAGTGTAAAAAGACCATAGTCCTTGTCTGATTACGAAGAAGGGAGAAATGATGATTTAAGTCAAGAAATTTAGTATGTATTTTTAAGTCAGACTATCACATTCATCTGCGGCCATTCAAAACATTACCTATAGGAAATAGTTAGCAGCTGAGTACGAGCATGTTACAGTGGTGTCTAACAAAGTGATAATTATAGACTAAGTTGTTTAGGCAACGCTCGATTAATTTTTACCGATATAGTTTTTGACCGTTCATGACTTAGATCGCCGGCTCAAACCTAGTGTCGTCTAAACAAACAATAGTCACTACTGGCACTACCCATGACACGGACGAGTGCGATTTATTAATGTTCATAGTTGCCCTTGTAATCGAGCTAAATGAAATGTTTATGAATAATTGCTAGTCATATCACAATGACAGATATTAAGGTCAATGTAACAAATACGCCTGTAGAAATTTTAATCGAATCGACTATTAATCTATGATTAATGCTTCTACGCAAATATTCAATCTGTAATGAAATTAATACGTTTCTAAACTCCTACATGGAATAGGATGATTAATGACTTGTGATTATTATCTGTACATGGGGACGTTGATTCTAGAGAAATAAAGATTAGATGAATTGTTGATAACAAGCTATTACTATGAATAATTATTTATTTAGTAAACGTATCGATGGTGAAACAAAACCGTGACTCTCTTTATATATTTAATCTTGAATATTCCGTATCTAAGAAAATTAAGCTTAACAAATATCTTCAAATGACTGCATATACAAAACTAATATGAGTGCAATGATAAGACCATGGACATATCATATATTTTGCATATTTTTTTCTCCAATTATTATCATATATGATTTAAATATGTTTTTCCCTACTAGTGTTCTTAAAACAATTATACAATTGTTGAGTTAATACTGTATGTATATCATTGATTCCATACAACATTATTTTTATCCATTTCAGACATTTCTATTATCTCTGTTAAAAATAACATTCCCTACGTCACATTGGACATTTGTAGCTTATAGGTGTAAACTTGTGCAATGTTCATTAGAAACAAACTAACTTCAATTTCGACAATACGAATACATTTCGTATTACAATTGTTTTTTTTATATTCTATGTATTTTAGAGGAATGAGACAAAGTGGATGCTCTTTACGAACTAAGTTTAAAACAATCAAATGGCGATAAGAATAACACAATGAATGTATTTAAACCATTAAGAAGATTGATGCATCTTCATTTCTTAAAGAAATTAAGCCAAATTGCACCAGCTAATTTCTGGTACAAATAAATGGTCGCCACCTTGCAGTCTGATAAATCTGAATTCATAAATGTTGCATAAACTATCAAATGCACACGTGGTGAGGATATGTGCGTATAAGATATAAGTTTCGGCTTCGTAGATATTTTAAACAGTAATTTAAAAGCAGCAATTGAATTGAGCTACATCATGTTATGCTTTCAAAAACAACACGGGGTACTCCTTTTTACAAAAGATTTGGCCAAGTACTTTGGAGCTAAAATAATCGTTGTTTATTGAAGATGGGTTATAATAATGACATAATTAAATGAATAGTTATATTCAATATTTTGTATTATTCCTACTTTAAATGACTCAATGGAGAGGAGTGATACATGTCTTATTCACCTGACCAAGGACAATTTCGGAAATATTTCGGAACCCTCGGCCCCTGCGGCGTCAGTGCCTAGCACTTTAATGACGACGTCACTACCGACTGCGCCACCACAACAACGCCATTTGCGCAACGTTTTTTGGCGTTGTTGCGGTGGCGCAGTCGGTAGAGACGTCATTAATGTGTTAGGCGCTGACTCCAAATTGAATAGTTATAGTTTATATTTAATGGCATAAATGGCCATGGCTTTAAGATAAAAATAGAAAGTTTGGCAAATATGGATTACAACTGCGCAGTAACGAAAAGTTTTATTGAATTGTAAATACTAACTTGACTCTTTGAATTCTGGGAACAGGTATTCACAAAGACAGCTATTCAACATTTAGTCACAATCATCTGAATAAAATTGTTTTATACACCGATCACTATATGCTGCTGAGACCGCTATATACTGTCCTATCTTGACTCTATGAATTTATTAAGCATTAAGTCACAATAATCTTATTTAAAATGTTTTATACACCGAACACTATACGCTGGCTGCTGATTTAGCGTTATACTGCAATTACAACGTGACTGCTTGAATCCACTGTCTGATGCCATGACGAAGGTTATTTAACGAATATTGACCCAAACTCGATTATCTTCCCACTCAACTGTCATTATTGTCTGAAATTATCAATTTACAAGCCACAACAACTGCTTCTACGTAGCTATATCTAAAGGTTGGGTAGGAGGGTTTTTCGCATACATACATATATATATATATAAAGTTATAAATTTCTTCATAGTTCAAGAGCCGTAAAAACAAATATACGACTAGGCGTTATAAAGTTAGCTATTGTATGTTTAACTATAATCATGGATGATTTTTCAATCATTATTTTGGTTATAATTTGTATGTCTTTTCGTCAGCATTTTGAATGCTTTTCTGCCTTTCCCTTCGTCTACATGTAATACATTCAGTCTTATTTATACAGCAACACTGACTGTATCATGAAAATGCATCATGCAAATCTTTTTAGAAGAATTATGTAACATATATCGGTATAATAAACATAATAAGTAGTGAAATATGTAATTTTGTGGCTTTCAAACTAACGTTTAATCTCACATTTTGTTTCTATGTTACATCTACAGTGGAAATCACACTACAATATGAAAATATATAACATATCCAACAAGAGCTTTCGGAATTCAATGAGCGCAACAATGACTTTCTCAATAGAAATATTAATTGAATGTTATTAACATGTAGCAATAATGTATTGACGTTTGATGAACATCCTTCCATACATAAAATAATATTGATTGCACTGTTTTAATAACATTACATACAACATTAAATCGTTAGTTTAATGATGGTGTCAATTTTCATTTGAATCAAGTATTGTGTTATATATGTTGTAGCAAATGGTATGCCTGAAATAATGAAACACTATATATGTACACACTCACAATAGTATCATGTACCTATAGCCTATATTTCTAAAATCGATGCATTAAAACTATGCCATAAATTGTTGATTGACAGAGCACGCCATCCAAATTGTCATATAAGTTCGCATTTCTATAGCAAGCTGCTGTATCGAAACTGTAGAGCAGATATATTTTAATGTTGTCCTTTGCCTGCTACGTACCTTGCTGGTTACCATTTTTTCTGACTAATTAACAACAAATTAAAACGGTACAGTGACAGCGTGAGGTTGTTGTAGTATTACACGCATATGAATTGTGTTTAATTTGATAAATTAGTTGAAACAACACTTTATTCATAGTGCTATATTTTAACATATAATGCTATATCAATCGGAAAATGTCATATTGACCATTTGATATACACTGATTGATCAACACATATAAAACAAATCACATACATTGTAATATAAGTAAGAAATTGTTTCACTATATATGTTCTTAAAATAACGTGTTAAACTCTTTACACAACCATCCGTTTTGTATTTTTAAATTGCTCCATTGCATTATATCTACCACGTTCATTCAGATATGTCTTAATACAATATGTCGCAAAACATTTGCATATATATTAACATTAAATACATCATTCGTATCTGGAAAGTATTGCTGATTGTTATTTTAGAATATAAAGAAATAAACAATGTACTACATTGTCAATATAACTTCTATATTTTAGATATTATGACATATATTTTGGACTTGTTATAAATATGCAATATGAAAATGCATTTAAAGTGAGTACTTAAAGGTGCCGAGAGATTGCTGTAATTACTTTATATTAAATTTAATAAATGTTGGGGAAATTGTTGCGCAGTTGTTTTGCGTATGTGTATTGTAAGTACATACGCATGTAGTTTTACAACTATTGCACATTAATTGTGTATTACAAGAAAAACATATGTCCAAACCAACTAAACTATAAATATCGGTCACAGTTTCTCTGAAAATAGGTACTTATATTGTACTACGGCCACCTCTGAATATTAAGTAGTCAGTGACGTTCCAAGATAAGGTATATGGAAATAATTGGTGATAGTCTAGCAGATCTCAGGAACCATGATTATGTGACTGGATCAACATTTAATTAATAAACAAATGTTAGAAACAGGCGAAGCACTCCTTACATAAAAACAAACAGACAAAAACGGATAAATATATTATATCAAATAAACAAATAAAGAGTACAGACAACCTTGTATTCAATGTTTTAATGGATTTCCACATGGTCAAATACGCAAACAGTTTGTGTTGATCATGTGTGAAAGTCGAATTAATTTAATTTATGTAACATTGGAATGCAAAGCAGCATCACATGATTTTGACTTTAAAGGATCGTCTGACGTCTACAAGGTATTTGAAACAAGAAAACGCATTACATCTACAGCTAAATGGAATTATTCAGAGTTCGTAAATTGTAATATACATTGCTATAAATGGCACACGACCCATGTCTGTATCAACAAGAGAAATTACACTATAGAGGGGCAATATTCAGCGAATAGCTTTGAATTGATTGGGAAACGATACATTTAAGGACATTTATTGAAAGTAAATATATACATATAAAAAATTGATGTTGTTTGCTTGTGTAGTTGACGATTTTACAGAAATCCGGATAAGCAGGCGATTTCTAATTATTAGCATTTGCAATTAATAATCATCTCACAGATGTATCGAAAACAATATTTGGTAGTGGAGCAATTGCGTAAAAAAAATGTGCCATTTCTGAGTAAAGCACCAAACTTGGCACAACCATAGAAAATGGTTAACTGATTATATTAACGCTGAGATCCACTTTAAAAATAGTGAAAAAAACCAAGGCGGCCACCTAAATGGTCGCCAAATTTGACAAAATCCATATTTGTCTTTATATTTACGGTATTTTATGATATTTGATAGCTATAATGACTAATGGTATCAAAACATATTTTTATTTGTTGATCGAAATGCTTTGATTGCGAAAGAATATATCAAAATATAGACTTAAAATCTAAAACAATAGCAATAATTTGAATATTCTATTATAATTTTGCCCAAATATTTTATAGATGTGTTACAAAATAACAGTGACACACTTTATAATCATATAAAAAATAATGTTTCTAACGGTAAAGAGCAAAACATTGCATCAAATATGCAAAATACGGTGGATTTTATTAAATATTAAATATTAAATATTAAATGTAAATAAATACTGATGTGACCTTATATTTACATTATTTAAAATATTGTACACTAAAATTTAAAGAAATGTATTAAAGGTCAATAACTGAATTTAAAAAGATTGTAAGATGTAATAGTATTAAGGTGAGTGATATGAAAAAAAGATAGATTTTGTATAGATATATAGGTTTATAATGTAAAATATACTACTAATGCCGGTTATGTTTTTATTGTTTTAATGATTTGCTGTACTGATTTATATAATTTCTATGCAATACACGTATTAGTAGGCCATCCAAAAACAGAAAAAACTTTGATGGCAAATTTGAGTAGAATTTGGCATCCATGCTTAATGTTTCCTTAGTATGTATACAAACCTGTGAGATTGGATGCCAATCATGAAATCGCCTCATAATCTCAAAATTAGGTCAAAGGTCGACTGGGTGCAGTAATTGATATATAGAATTGAGGAAACTGTCTTGTTAAAATATTTGTTTATTTATTGAACTGAAAATATAGAAATATGTCTGTTGTAAGCAACCACTAGGAAAATGAATAAAACATGTTAAGAATAATGTTGTCAAATTGAGGTCAAAGGTCAAAAGGTGGGTAAAATTTATGAATTTTGAATTTCTTGTGAAATGTAAACTTCCACTAGATAAGAACAGGCAAGTATTTTAAATCAAATGAAGTGAATACATAAACAAACCTTATGAGAAATTAAGCATATTAAAATAGAAGGAAAGAGCTTCATGAGGAGTCGGACAAAACTAAAAGCGGTATAGAAATTGTTAATATTCTCTGATATTGCTCAACAAAGAAAGCTAATGATCTATAGTCGTTTTAATATACACTAGTATACTAGTTGATACGTTGTTATATAATAAGGATATCTTTTAGAATGCAGAAAGTAACTATTCGGATAGCATGCATCCCAAAAGCTTTAATCATAGTGTGACTATCATTGACTATGTATCATTGCAGTGATGAATTGGGAAAGTCATCGAGTTAAACTCACTTCATATTCAGAGACAATAATTCAATTTTTGTGGTAGAGTTCCTAAATCATACAACCCTAGCAACTGGCAGAGGTACCAAGGACAACTTGTGTTTCAGCACAAAACAAATTTCTACATTTCAGCTAGCATTTACAGCTGACAAAGATATGTTTAAACATTTAAATGTTTGATAGACTCTGAAGTAGTTTTCTGTCATCCTTAACAACCTGAACTTTCTGCATGTTTGAAACATTATATATCAATGCAAATGTTTTGTTTTTTTTTCTTCAAAGGATCATACTCAGAAAATGTCAAAAGTATCCATTTGTTTGATCAAAATTTGAACATCAGACTCATTAAGATCAGTTCCAAAAGGCAGACAATCATATCTGGTGTAGGTATGGTCTTCCTCTGCATCACTTTATCTTTATAGTGACTTCTCTAACAAATCCGACTGAGTTGTCAAAGTGACACAGAATCTTTCTCTGGCTTGAGTTTTGTGTGATTCTTTTTTTCCTAGTGTTCATGTTACAAATGTTTTCATCCAGCTTGTTGCTTGGTCAGTGTTCAGTGATTTTGCTCCTTTTGACTATAAAAGTCCTATCTTTAAATTCCCCACACATATCTGGTGCTGTCTTTCGAGAAGCTTAATATCATCTAAGTAAACAGGTCTTGATTGCCGCATACAAGTTATTTCTTTTTAGAAAGGATGGCTGATCTGCTGTGATAACGACGTTGCTTTGACCAATATGATTTGATTTTTTTTTTCAAATATATTGATAACAGTAGTAAATGTGTTCAGTTCATCTAAATAGGATTGTAGTATTGGAACCATTCCTATAGTTGTTATTGGCAGAATATCTGGACTGCTTAATTCATTGTAAGCTCTCCAAGGCGGAACTGTTTGCACATCATTTTGACTATTTTGCTAAAATCTATTCAAATATTCCGAATATATGCTGTTTAACGTGTTTCATTATTGTTTGTGTGCCAACTACTTGCATTTATATTGTCACGTCC
Source organism: Panopea generosa (assembly GCA_029582155.1). Classification (NCBI taxonomy): domain Eukaryota; kingdom Metazoa; phylum Mollusca; class Bivalvia; order Adapedonta; family Hiatellidae; genus Panopea; species Panopea generosa. Next base: position 14,885,561 of record CM055898.1, read on the forward strand.
ATGTATTGAATATAGCGACCATCATTGCTTTATCTATGTGGATAGTTTTCATAGTATCAGCAGAATCATGTTTACCCAACTTTTAAGTTCTGGTATTAGTACCCACATAATAGTCTCTAGAGTTTGACTGTATTTCCCAACCACCATATGGTGCTGTTAATTATGTTACTTTCATCTAACGTTGTTTCAACAGCACCAATATTATCACAGGACATAAACAGATCATATCCATTTTCAATATACATCCCAAGACTGTCATTTGCAATTAAGTTGTCAATTCAACTGATAATATTTATAACAGTGTGGTTGACAGCATGAAAAAGATCGACACTCATTTCAGAACGAGCTGTCTTGTAAAGAGCAAACCCAAGGCCAACATCTTGAGATTGTGTATGCCGTTAGATACGCCAAATACTATATCTTCTGGCTGGTATACAAACGTAACAGTTCTCCGCATAGGTTCTGACTTCAGCATTGCCATCTAGAATAATTGTCATACCACCAAATAGCAGGCGAGATAGAGAAAGAACATTCCAGGAATTACCTTGTCTACATAATCAATGTCTTTTCCTTCCCGAAGGGAATCATGCCTATCTCACCTCTTACTTGTTGAGCAGCAGTCAACACTTTCCAGTATAAGTATACTTTCATATGGTTCTAGAATACTTGAAACATTATCAGATAAATCAGTATATGACCCACAATCAGACGCATATATGATGGTCTAATAAACTGTGCTTTGTGTCAGAAGCTTTTTTGACGTCTTCATAGAACGATCCTCATATTTGCTTGGAACAGTCTGATTTAATACCCGCTTCCTTTTAAAATAGCTACTCCAGTCGCCAACAATAATCAACGGAGCGAAATCCTCAAAATTCTGTCATTACTGTATCATCTTCGATAGTATCCTCATACTTCACAATTAGTTTTTTAAACTAAGACAGACATTTTAGAATGTATTTTACTTCGGACGCAATAAGATCATATACAGCCGCAATACATAGTCTTGAAAAATATCACTCATAAACGGTATAACTGTTTTACATCTTCCGACTGAAAATGCAATACAACAACTTGAATCAGTTTGTAATATTTTGCTAAAGTTGCAGAACGGATAGGAGCATCTTTCAACACTTCTTCGACACTACTAGTAGAAGGTCCAGGAGATCCCGTTTTTTTTAGTTTATTAATTTTGTTTTTGGAAGTGAATACACTATAACAAATTTTATGCCATAAACAGTTTCAATCAAGTGTCACGATCAAAACTGTCATTTCTGTCAAGAACTTCTATACTGGAGGTAACAAGTATTTTCTTCGAATCTCAGATACTTTGTGTGGCATCTTTATATATGGTAGGACAAGTTTTACTAGTTTTACGTACAATTAAGGTAATTTGATTACATCATAACATAAACTCTCTTTATTTTACATTTACTTTTAATTAAAGGTATATATATTCGTAATCGTTATTTCTCCTTCAATCGCATTTCAATTGGAAAAGAATACATGGTTAAAAATATGCATCAGTGTATTATCGCATTGTGTAGAACATACGGACGTCCAAGTGAACACTTAACTTTTAGAGTTAATTTTGGTATTTATCTTCAAAGATAGGTATAAAATTCAAGGTTAATAACAAATTGTAGATTTGCAATAAACAACAACTACTGAAATTGTCTACATTTTAAATATACTTATTGAACTTTTGACTCGTATAAAAACACGCAGAAAGACAGACATGCTTCAATATCCTTTAAATAGTTGCTCCATTGTCCTTTACACTGTTTCATTATTAACTATAACGATCACACCTATCATAATGTATATGAATTCTACAGATTGATGAACACAGCCAATTCTGACAAGATAATCAAACTGGCAAAGTTTGTATTTGAGATGTTTAATAAAATAACTCTTTACCTCCAATCTTAAAACAAAATGACTTATAACATAATGACTTGAATTAAATCTCGAAATTGTGTATTACTTTTTTCTTTTTTTTTAATTTTTAAAATAAGATAAACACAAACATTGATCACGAGCAAAACAACAGAACAGTCAATACGTTAAAAAAAAAATATATATATAAATAAATATATTGCATCCATTTTATCAAAACTGTATTGAAATTATAATATTCGTATTATGAATTTTTTTGTTAGATTTCACGTTTTCCGTATGTTTAAAATTGTATTATGGGCCGTTGGCCTACATTACTCAAATAAAATGTTCTATATTTGTCTATATTGTCTATTAGACTATTAACAACATGTCATTACAAAAAAATATATATAAAACAATATAATTGTAACATTATTGACAATAATTTATATACAATACCGTTTTGTTAATTTTTGCATCTGATTGACCTTTGGCCTCAACTGTGACCTTAAAACGCAATTTCATGAGCGGCATCCATCATCACACGATGCTATACATATTTAGGAATAATGTTATGGTACTAAAACAATTCTACTAAAAATTGCCATCAAAAGTTAAAATAAGGGTCATTTTGCTTTTTGGATGGCCTACTATATCAAAACTCATCAGAAGAATACAAGAGACACATGTATATATACATATATAAGTTAAGGAGGATGGTGTAGCCTTTCATTGTGTTTGATGTCTCAAAACTACCATTACAAGCTGTTGTGTGTTTATTGATTTATACATTTAGAATTCAAAATCACGCTATATGTAGGAAGGATCAGCTATATGTTTAATCATCGGTAAACGTACCCTTCTACCTCAATCTGTTCAGTCTGCTCGTCAATCTATTAACATCACAGGGCGTCGTCTGTCATCTGTTTCAATTCCGAGCAAACAACCTTTATTACTTGTGATTAGCCTCCAAGAGATTCAATAAAAATAGCAGGTACGTTCAAAGATACAGTAGTAGTATTCTTTGAAAAAATTCACATTAGGAAGGCTTCTTTGAACAATATTGGCAACTGGCGTAGAGGTTATGACTGCATTAGTACTCTAAGAAAGGCAAATAATATATCAGAGGGTCAGGTCATTCAACAATGCCATCCACATAAAGTGTATTTTTCGCCTATCAAGTGACTGCTTGAGCATTTCTCATACTTATGTAAAATGATTTTGGATTAAGAAACTAAAATACAGATAATGGAATCAGTAAAAACATTTCTTCTTTGAATCACCGCAGAATTTTTAAATGATATGTAACCTTGAAGTTTCCTCAGGTCGTTGTAAGAAGGCAACTTCAGCCTAGCCTTGTTGAACTTTTACTTTGGTTCTTTGTTGGAATGTATGACATGCTTTTGGTGGACGAGATAGCAAAACAGTTTGCAAATGACAAAATTGTAGTGAACAATGAACACATCATTATTTTCTTGAGTACAAACAGACCAAACACACAAACTTATAAAATGAGATTGAGGGATGTTCTTATAAGGGTGGGGGTATTAGGGAGATTGGGAAAGCAGTTAATGAATTTTAGACGACACTGGAAAATAAATGAAAAATAACAAGTAGCAAATGTTGAACAACACAAACAGATCAAATGTGTTAAATTAGGGCCTGAAGTAAATTACCTCTTTGAGATTATGGGAGCAATGGGTAATCCATTTTAAAGCACCCTTGATATATGTTGGTATATGACACGGGTAATGATATAGGTTTAGTTTATAACAACTTATACAGCTAGACTACGAAGTAAGATCAGAATTTGTATGTATCACTCTGGGGTGCCTTTTCTAGGAGGAACCAGAGTTATTTTTGAGAGAATGTCGAGTTTGGATTCGAATTCTGGAATAAGCAGCCAATGATATCCAAAGCACTACTACCCGCTTGTCAATTTTTGTGCAATAGGCAGAAAAAACACCAGTTCCTCTTCATCAATAAAATATGCACATTGGATCAAATCTGACCTTCAAACTAAACCCAGTGTATAACTAAGAAAACACTATATGTTATTCTCGGTGACACAGACTAAGTGAAATACATAATCTGCCAGAAATCTCAAAAATATGGTTAAAATATCTGAAACTACGTATAAGAAGAGAACTCTCTGAAGTAAGCAGATTGATAGGGATGAGTTCGTGTATGGCAGTCTTTAGTATGAACTACGATAGGAATAGGGATACAAAACGAAAGCCATATGAAGCTCCAAACTACCTGGAAGCATTTCTCGGTGTTGATAACGACAAGAAAAAAATTCTGGCCAGTCGTACAATAATAGGTAAAATATGTATTTCAAACAAGCATATATTTGGTCTGCCACAAAATGTATATGAACAGTCATATTAAAAAGCAGTTGATACATATGTCCTGGGATAAGCCATTGATTTAAGTTGACAAACTGATATGAGTGTGAATTAGGTTGGATTTTCTCATATGCATACCGTTTCATATCAACTTGATAAAGAGAGGATGTGGTCCCTGCCAGCATTTCATCCACGGTGTGAGACCAAACTTCATCATTATTTTGTGATAAATGAAAACTGTAGAGTAGGGGAAACCAGAAACAATAGGGCTTTTGCAACTATATTTGCTACTTTTTCTAAAGAATCCATAAAGGTGTAATGCCATTTATAGAGTGATTTGTAGTTTAAGATTAGTTTACACTTTTTTTTCATTAACACCATGGGCGTGGTGTACGATTGGTTCGGTGCTCTATCACTAAACCATGTGCTCTACAAGTGATTTGTATTTGTCCCAACAATGACTTCTTCAAATGTAAATGGGTCCTTAAAAGAATTGTTCACACATAAAGGTGACCGACCTTTATATCTACAGCTCAGCTTTTACGAACCAAACGAACAGCTTATTGGGTATTTTCCTATTACTATTCCAAGTCCAAAATTAGCTTGGTAAAAGTATGGGAACCAATATGGTCGTCTCTCTTCATGCTGACAAATAGTGATTCAAAATATGTAAACTTAAAAAGGCTGATGTATTGTGCATATCATAGTAAAATATCAGTAGCTGCTCGATATTTCTAAATTTAATCTTTGATTTGTTTTGTCTTTTAGAATATTTTGTCACAATAAAATTATTAGAACTATTAAATGTTAGTATATTTTGATAACATTAGTCATAAAGTGTTAGAAGATGTCATAAAATACTGAAATTTATAAAGACAAACGTGAAATTTGTAAAATTTTGCGGCCATTTTGGCGGCCATCTTGGATTGTCTGCTTTTTGAAAGTGGGTCCTGGTGTATAAATAATCCGTTAACCTTGTACTAAAGTTGTGCCAAGTTTTGTGGTGTTTTTCTAAAAAAAGGCACAATACTCTTAGTATACTGCAACACATTGCCCCACTGTATGTAAAGAACGATAATTTTAATTGCTCATTTATGTATAAATGTAAACATATTTTAAAATCGTGGTATAAATCTTAGCATTTTTCTAACCTTGATTTTTGGTAGTATTTCCTTTACAATATAAAATCACTCTTATAACAAAATCTGTTCAGATGCTACTGCACTGTTAAATGCATTCAATAGTTTGTTTCAGTAACATATATCACTGTATCTTGTTCATAATATGTACTGTTCATAATTTAACATAAATGACCTGTTAATGAGAATACCCATCAATATGTGTTTTGATTGAGAATTGTAATTGTTAAATAGTTCTAGATTTCATTTCCTAGTGGTATTTTTTGAAGTCTGGAAATGCCACTTCTAATATGAATGAGTATTTGATTCCTTTTAGTTAAAATAAGCTACAGTAAAGTAAAGGCTTATCAAGCGTCCAATATGATTTTTAACCGCAACATATAGTCGTACAATATATATTATATTATCTAAACGCTATCGTGAGTTTTGGATCGTAGGAAATTCCCTGATTTGTCACTAGGTTTAATGTTCCCCCTATCTGAAAGTATGACTGCATTACATCACATTTATAATCAACCTTAAACAAATAGATCCAGTACATTACACAATTTTAGTGTACAGTCAGTATGTTTTATTTTGCTGATATCTGCTTAATTTATTAAATGCAAAACTAACCTCACATAAATGTCATTTGCATTTTATAAATGATTTGTAATGATACAAAATAATACGGCAACCAAAGCAGGTCATTTTCAATAAGTAAAATGTAATCAGAGACAATAAGTTGGAATCAAAATGGGTATTGCGATAGAACGATAACTAAGTATTTATAAATGTTATATTTCGTACCTTTTTAAGGAGTGATACAAGTTGACTAATATGATATTGCACATAAAGTTGGTCTAGGAACAGTTTCCGTGCATTCTTTAGTGACTTAAGAGCTAGGTAAGACCAAAGTATGTGCCTGATGGTTTCCAACTGAACAAAATACAACAAACTGTCGCTGAGAGTAAGATACTTTTAAGAAGGTACAGAAACTATCATAAGTGTTTATTTGAGTCTATAACGTAAAATGGATGCAAAATTAATAATCAGGAGTCCCCGACCCAAACTAAGGCTATGGTGTGGTCTTCTGCCAAGAAATGATGTTTCCATCATCGATGTCAGAGGTGTTGCGTTGTTCTAGTCTGTGCAAGCTGGAAATACATATTTATCACAGTACTACGATAAAGTACCATTTTATGTTATAAGTACATTCAAAAGTTAACATATATACATATTTAATAATACTAATATAGAATAATACATATTAATTAACCCCCATAAAATTCTTAAACATTACAGGTGCTATGACGACATCTTATGCGCCCTATTCGCAACAACTATCCAGAACTTCACCCTGAACCATGAAAATGTTCTTCGCAACTTACGCAACGTACTCGACATGAACGCGTTCCCCTGAAAACTATTTTTTACCATCAACGCGGAATTGCGTGGATAGAGATTTAACGACGTCAACAATCTGCCCGAACGCATGCGGAAATATCTATTGGACTCACAAGATGTGTTATAAAATGTTGGTACATCGATGGCGAAAGTGTGTTTCAGGTCAGTATGAAGGAGAAAATTGTGAAAATATTAACAAGACAATTATCTTGCTTTTAAGGTAAAACGTATATGTAGTGTTTGTTTCTGCCCCGCTCACGTTGACATGACGTTGCTGTAGTTACTATAGAATGTGCGATATATGTGCATTCAATTTAAGCAATGCTTTTGATGAAATGTACGTTGATGTCCCTATAGTCATAATATCACTATTAAAAGAGATGTCATGGCATTTTTCTGGAAACATTTCGAACATACCTCGTATCTGTAATATTTGCATTTAATTTTATTTCAGTTGCATGTACTGTTTCTGATGTTAAAAGTATATACATAGTGTAACGATCTGAACAATCTAACCATCGCATTGTCACCTAAAATATATTTAGTCCAGCCATATTCTTCTCTACCGTAATTTAAAATGGGAGCAGGGTTTACTAATTTATCAATTAATTTAAGTATGTGCTTGGGAGTGATTAGTTAATGTGTAAATATTGCTGTTTTGTGAAATATAGTTGTTTTTGTCTGGTGAACAATGAAATAATTCGCAAATTTCTTATATGCTGACTTGAAATAAAACTAACAGCTGTCTGAGAGTACCATTTGCTATCTAAGTGTTCTGATACAAAATTTATCAACTCAACATGCTTGTTATTATAAGACGACTTTCTAAATACGGATTATGAACCTGCTGTCTTCACATAATTGTGCATAATATATGACAGTATATATAGTTAATATACACGATATAGTACTGCGTAAAGTTCCAGTGTCTAGACATGAAAACAAATCCGTGAATCAAATATATCAATTATCCCATATTAGGGTGTTCGTATTATTTTTAATATATGTCATTAACTGTAAAACTGACATTTAGGTATGCGATTTCAGTTTCAAATCAAGAAATGAAAGATTTATTTTCATTAAACACCATTAAACGCCAACGCAGACAGACACTATTGATGATCTTGTAATTGTAATTGTAAGCATAATATCTTGACCGAATTTATCGCCTACATCAATGACGTAGGTGATCTACGCCAATGTAATCTATATAACCGAATCATCATAGAAGATGAATATATTGATTGAAAACGGTACATAGCAATACTGTCAACAAATTATCCCCAAATTAGTATGGAAAACATATCCAGGATCGTCTAATTTTTTGACACACACTTAACTTCTCTAATGGACTATATGTCTAATTTGGCAAGTCATTTATTACTGAAACTATATATGCATGACATTACTGGATAATCAAATGACTTATGCAGCCTGTTTTATATAAACAATGAATACATTAACAGACGTACAAGTAGTGCTCGTTTCGTAGACACATACATTTATTTCATTTGTGTTATTGTTATGTATAAAGTATGGATATCTTTCCATATATCATGAACGTAATCAAAATATATCTTTTTATTTTTTTTTAATTATTCCATCAGTTTGATTTTTTCATTCGTTTACTTTATTAATCATTTAAAGCTTTTGGGCTGTTATATTTTAATTTAGTAAATGTGTATAATTCATATATGGATCTAAACGGGAGCTTTCCTTAAACATGAACCACGTCTTCTAAAATAGGTTACTAAGAAGATAAATTAATGTAAATAAAACACAAACTGTGTGGACTTGTTTAAACCTAACAATTTTAAATAGAAAGTTAATGTCATATTGGTATAATAACGTTAGTTAGTTAGTTTCTTATCGGCTGACATACTGATCCAATAATTATCATCTTGACCCAAGATTGTAGTACGTCTTGTGTCAATATGTGTCCAGGGACCAAGTACAAGGTTATATGAAATTTTTAAATATTAAAAATAATTTTATCAATTAACCCTTTCTGACCTGGCTAATTTTATTTTTTTATGTTTATGTTAATAATATAGAACTGCTAAGTACAGGTACGTAGGTTTTGTATTTTAGTTTAGAAGAGATATATCATAAACGACAGCATATAGTACGTTCTAGTGCATTGTATAACGTAAAATAGACATGAATACTTTCAATGGTACATATAAATACATCTCAACATTGCACTGCTTTCTTCTAATCACAATTTTACTTTGTATGAATATTTCTGATTGAAACAATCAGATAGTCATATTGACCGAAATTATTTGAAACTGGTGATTGTATCGACAAAGTGTATATGCGAAATACCACATTTACTTGCTTAGAAATCGTAATATGTTTATTGTTTGTTTAAAAAACAAATATTTGAATGTGAAATATAACTTTTAAGCTCTAAAATCATTATGTTTAAGATAACATTTACTTTCTCGGAGAGAGTAAGAATTTTGCATGGCATTGCGCTATTATGAATTTTCAAATATATATATCTCTGAAAAAAATATATAATAAGTTAAGATACTGTATGTTTTAAGTAGATTTACAAATGTTTCGTTTCCCTAGAAAATTAAAGGATACATTATGCAGAAAAAAAGAGAGGACAAAGGAAACTAGAAAAATCACTGACATATATGGTTTGCGTTAATGTCTTAACTTAAATGGTATTTTGCCTTTGATAAGCAATAAGGCGTTGAAAACTGAGACTGGATCAAAGAAGCTTAACCAAAGACAAACGGTATTACAATTGATACCAAATGTCACTCAAACGTCCACAGGCATAAATGTGTCTGATAATTTTAAAATTCCTATGGTTTGTTTTTTTGTGTTTTGTCAGATATGAAACTTGATAGAAATGTAGTGGCGTTGTAGGTGTTACCTTAAGTATTATATGTCATTAGAATGTATTGGTGTGAATGTGCGACAATCCCATCTGTTTAAACAATGAAATCCATTAATTTATACACCTACGTATTGTTTATTCAATCTAATTTAAGCAGCAGCGTTGTGTTAATATATATATCTATAACACGTGTTTTTTTATGATAAAGCTTTAGTCTACAGGGTATTTTAAAAGTCACGCGTGACGACATGACAAAATATCCATATGCGAGTGTTAAAATAACCCTATGTGAGGGCAAAAATTCCAGATTAATGTTTGTGTTTTAATGGTTTAGTATAAATGTTTAACGACTTATGAAATATATGCCAAAACCTGTCTATTGGTGCAATCACACTTGCATCCAACGATGATAACCGTCAGCAACAATTAAAATGGCAGAAGGGGTCATCGCCTCTAGACCAACCGATAGCACAGAATAGGAGTGATGATTGTGCCAACGAATTGCGTGCTGGCACTGTGCAATTTGTGGAAGATATCAAGGAATTATATAGAATCTATTCAAGAAGTTCTTGAAGACATGAAGAATAAAAATACAAAATGCAAAACAAAATACGTGAAAGTTGTGCGACTGGCTTAGTATCTAAGTTACACGAAATCCCGCTAGAAGAACTAAACATGCATTCAGCCAGTTTTCTTTCTTGCATTTTACTCCATGGTGCAGGTGTATTTTGAATAAACCCCACTTTGTAAAATGATTTTAATGGACACCGCGTCGTCATGACTCGCATAAACAAAAGAGCGATAACTCAAAGGGATGTAACTGTACCCTTTTTGGTTTAAACATATTTACATACATATAAATCAGTATAAGTTTGCATATGGATATGAACGGAAAATAATTCTTATAAAGAGTTATTTTCCATTAATTATCTGCTATCTGCTTAAGGGGCACGCAGTGGGGTTTATAAAAAGTGATAATGATGTAAAGCTACTCTATATGAATAAATAATTTAAACTAAAGTAAATAAATAAATTGACCAATAAATAAGTAAATGGATTGATCGATAAATAAACACATGTGACTAGTTTTGCTAACATATTTATATAGTAACATGTAATAAAGAGGCTATTAACTGGGATTCGGTCCTCTGTAACAAAATAGTTAGGTTGTTGTGGCCTAATTTAGTAATGTCAGCTACTACGTGGCCATTGTAGTGATAGAGGCTACATTTAGGTCAGGTAGCGTGGAATTGTTAAAACGTATTGATAGATCAATAGGAGCAACATTTTTAAGATATATTTACATTTAATTCTTTTATTAAAGAATAAATAATGTCTGAAGTTTAGTTCATCAAATTCCATTAAGTATTAAGAAAGTTAGAATAATTAAACAGGTTTATTTATCATAAAACTAATTTTGGTTTACATTTACTTAGTAGCGTAAAATTCGCATCGTACGATGTGAGAGTTTTTGTTTCACGATAAACACGAAATTCACTTAGATATATGGACTGTTTTGCTATATATGCTGTGTTATTGAAGCAATGTCCAGTTAGCAGAATCATCTTTGGGTGTAAACCAGCTGAGTTCTTTTTGTGTTGAGTAATTATTTTTAATGGGTATATGTTGTATAATTGTATATTCGTAATTTTATTCATGTAAAAATAAAATTGTAAATTTTACTTTGTGTTTGATTTTAGTCTACCCTTGTGAGTTGTCGGCCCTTGGACATTTTGCTACAGCCTCAAATCGCTTTCGTGAGCCAATATCACCAAGAGGCACGCCGATCCTAGTTAGTAACCTATTCATATTTGAAAAAGAATGCTTCTATTGGGAATGATGGTGATATATAATCTTGTTTCTTATTTTAAAATGCATTGATCTCATGTTCAAGGTCATTCATATTATAACTTGAGTGGCATTATTAATGTGTGTATTTTCACTTTGTCAACAGCGCACACACCGGAAAGAAAATGAAACTTTGGTCCTGCGTTACTAATTATAATTGGGGTACAGCAGACGTCAACACACAATAAAATGTAAGTTTACCGTCTTTTGATTCTGTCTCATGAATGACGCACCATTAATATGTTTCGTTCACTATAGAATAAAGAAGAAAAAAGCACATTATGTACATTCCTTTGTAATGTTTAACAGACAAAAATAGTATTACAGGCGTTATGTCTCCTTTAAGTCGATCGTGGAATGACCGTGCATTTATACATACATTCTATAACGCATCAGTATACTTCATTTAATACTAATTTCGAAAAAAGAAGTAAATTGTCATTGCATATGAGTAATTATTTCATTGATTTGATGTATTTTTCTGGGGATTCAAAAAAGGCTGTTGACCAATGAATTATGGGATCTCGTCTTGCTCTTTTTTTCAAGTGATAATGTTGATAAATTAGACGTGGTACGAATGGTACGGTAAGTTACTTTAACTTATTATTTTATTCGATTAAAAGCTCTATTCCTTACATTGAAAAATATAACTAACTATATAATAAGCAATAAGTTTCATTAAAATTTATGTTAATACAGTATAAGTATAACCACTACTAATTATAATAAGAGTATGTTGTAGGCATAGCATCACCATCGGAAACAAGAATGGCGACTAAAAATATTTCGGTTTTTTTTTCTTCTTTAAAAAAGAATTTTCCGTATTTTTATCTCATTTTTTTGTTTGAATGATAAAGTTGAAGTAATTTGAACACGTTGTAAACAATGTCATGTTTGAATTGTGAATTTAAAACAATAGTGATGTTTGAAAATTGGGATATGGATTTTTGATTTATGACGTCTATTTTTACTTTGTCAAAAGTATACACCCTGAACAAAAAAATTATCTCTTACATGTAAATGCTACATGACCCGCTAAACGTCTCATCGTACGAGGGGGGATCAGAAAGTTCGTAGACTTTGGCCATAACTTTTTAATTTATCCTTGTACTCTAATAATTCTCAGGGAGTCTGTGCCGCTATATATTTGCAGTAATTTTGCAAAAAAAATTGTAATTTTTCATATTAAGTTTAACTCTATGGTAACTATGGAAACACCGATTTTCGAAGTCAGGGCAGTTTTTGCTTTTTTTCCTACTTCTACTATTCAAACAAGCGTGGAGTTGCCAAAACGGGTTTTATTTTTAAAAAAAAATTATCAATGTGTGCTGTATTATATGCTTGTTTACACCATTTAAAAAATGGCACCAATTATGAGCATCTCAAAATGACATCAATATTATAAAGATACGGTATGTCATTTTGTTTGAAACAAAATGACGTCGTGGCACTTGGAAATGGATTAGCATGCGGAATACCACAGTTGCGTAATGTTCTGCTCCCTGTCAGGTAATACACCTGCTCACAGAAAGAAACAAAAGTATATACGGTGAATCTAATGTTTTAAGGTCTCTAGTGTTTAAATGTCATATAATTAATATTTTTGTGATGGCCGGGAATCAGTCATTATAAAAACAAATAGAAGTCGATTTGAAAACATATCTGATTTAAAGCATGTTTTACAGAATTTTGTGTGCAGTTTACCATCTTCGGATTTTGTTAACATGTTCATTGAATGCAAAAACGTATAGTCCATGGAGGTATTATGAGAAAGAATGACTCAGTAAATTTGATACAAAAGCATCCGTTTGAATAATGGGGTCTGTTTTTGTTGAATAATATAACGTCATCATTTTGACCCGACATATCTAACTGCTATGCTTTGAATAGTGCCTTATTTTCTTAATAGTTGACGTATTATGCTATAATTTTCAAAATATGTCCCATATACATTAATTTCAAATACAATAACACTATTGTGCATTGTATAATTGATATAAATAAGTTTTGACAAAAGTCTTCGAACTTCCTGACCACCAACCACACCCCCCCCCCCCCCACCCCACCCACCTCGTATTATTGTAGGGCAGAGGTTGACAAACACCTGTAAGTGTCTCTGCTTTCATTTTGGTCGTTCCCTGAATTATGTCAAACTTGCCAACTTTAAAATAATGAACAAAAAACATTAATGGGCTAAAGCCTGTACGCGCAAATAAGTCGTCATCAGCAAAGAACAGCACACGATCAGCGTCATGGATAGTCTTGTTTTTAAAAGTATGTCATAACTTACTTATAAATGCATGACGGGCATTAAGGAAACACCGTGTGTACAACAGTGTACTTATATTTCCATTAAAGACACAACAATACAAAATGCAATGTGTTAGAATCTAATATATGTATATAACAACTACATCATTTTGTTGCATAATTTTTAAATGTTTACTATATTTGGCAACATTTAATCTGCATTGATTTCCCCTATTTAAAATATAAGACTTTCTTATAGTCAGCCTAAGTAAATCATTAGACACATTGAATATTGATATAGCACTTATAACAGAACATAAGCTTTTACCACATATGAGTACATTTATGGACAGTATTCATTTTAATTACTATAATCATACCTTGTGCGATTCCTCTTTTGATATATACGGTTCATTAAAATGCGGTAAAGCGGGTGTATCTATTATCTATAAAAATGAGTTACAATTCTCAATTCGAACAATGTACAAAATCGAAGATGATAGAATAGCAGGAATTGAGCTCACATTAAGTAACAGTACTAGGCTATTCTTTATATGTACTTATATGCCTTCCTCAAATTATTCTACATTCGACTATATGAAAGTATTGAATTCTATTCAGGCAATTCTTGATACATGCTCTGAGCAAGGAACGGTTTTCCTGGCAGGCGACATGAATGCGGAGGTCAAACATAAAGATGATAAAAATGCATCATTTAGAGATAAGCGATTGTCAAGATTTTTAGATAACAATTCACTTACTTCTATAGGATTAAGTACATCAAATAATGGTCCAAACTACACATACAAAACTGCAGAAAAAATGCTTGACCATATTATTGTACATAACTATAACATGGATATTAATTACACAAATTAAGATACTTGATGATGATTTAATCAATGTATCGGACCACTATCCCATATATGTAAGTGCCAATGTTCAATTTAATACAATACCAGAAAATCCAAATTCAGAAAAAAATTGCGTGGCATAAAATTAATGAAGATATAACTATCCTGTACCAATCCAAGCTATCTTCAGCATTACATAATATTAAAAATGACAGTTTAGATATATACTACAATGATCTGCTGTTAATAATCAATAATAGCGCTGACGAAACTATACCGAAATCAAAATATAACAAACATGCTAAACCATACTGGGGAAAAAACGTACAAAAAGCTCACAAAGATCAACGAGCCGCTAGAAAGTTATTAATAGCTGAGGGTAAACCACGTGGTAGAAATTTCAAAACGTACTCAAATTACAAAATGTTGAAACGAAAATTCATCAATATACAAAAGAAAGCTATACAAAGCATAGAAAATAAATTGTATAATGAACTAAACGCAGCAGCAGACTGTGATAACAAATTGTTTTGGAGTCCTGTAAAGAAGAGAAAAAATAAAAGATCTCCAACTTGCTCACAAATAGAAACGGACATAGGTATAGTACGAGACCCTCACGGGATATGCGACTGCTTTTCTGATTTTTATCAAAATATATACTCACCTCTAGAATCAGATAATTTTGATGAGGAATTTAAAAAAGATATAGAAAACAAAATTGCTAAAATAACGCAGGACAATGTAGCATATAATGACAATCCTATATTAGAAGCAGCTATAACGGGCGAACATATACAAAAAGTAGTATCAAGTTTAAAAAATAGAAAGGCTGCTTCTTTTGATAACATATTTAATGAGCATTTGAAACTTAGTGGACAATCTCTATTCAAAGCTTTAGCGACACTTTTTAATCGAATCATTGTTGAAGAAAAATTTCCAAAAAAACAGTAAAAAGGGTATAATAATCCCAATATTCAAAAATAACGGGAAGAGCAGATCCGATACAAAAAACTACAGACCAATAACGCTCCTACCTGTTATATATAAGCTGTTTGAAAAGATTATACATACGAAGTTAGTTAGCTGGATAACAAATAAAAATATCTCATTTCCAAATGTACAACAAAATGCTTATTAAAAATATCGCAGGTCAGTTACAGCCTCATTTAACCTTCAGGAATCTATACACTACAATATAGAATTAGGGAGCAAAGTATAGGTATGCCTGTTAGACACAAAACAAGCCTTTGACACCCTGTGGTTACCTGGAATATTTTATAAATTGCATAAATTTGGAATACAGGGAAAGATATGGAGGCTAATTCTAAATGCCAATAGTAACATGAACAGTTGTATCTACATAAATGGCATAAAGTCGGATTGGTTCTTGATAAAACAAGAGGTCCGCCAAGGAGGAACGCTCTCAACTTTTATCTACAATCTCTTTATAGATGGCCTCTTAAATGAGTTAGAAAGCAGCAATTTGGGAACGTGCATTTTAAGTAATAAAACTGGTAATTGCACTCTTGCAGACGATCTTACACTCTCCTCCATATCTCCTCTTAATTTGCAGCAGATGTTAGACATTGTGTATATTTACTCTTCTCGATGGAGATACATAATTAACCCCATTAAAAGCAACATCGTAGTCTTTGGTGACAGATCGCGTGCCAAAAAGTACCCTGAATTCCACCTGGGACAGGAACATGTTAATATTGTTACTAATGTAAAACATGTTGGTATACACTTAAATGACAAGCTAAACCAGAACGACATGATTGATAATGCAGTGATTAAAGCCACATCGTCGTTTTACTCTATAATGCCTATCGGTCTTAACGTAAACGATGTTAATCACGTAGTATCAGCATCACTCATTCATAAGATATGTATCCCAGCTCTAATCTACGGTTCAGAACTTTGGTCCAACCTATCTGTCAAAATCACTGAATAACTAGAAATATTTTTTCGATTTTGTTCCAAGGCCATTCAAGGTTTTGAGAAACGAACTAGAACAGTGATGTGTCTGAGTATGCTGGGTTGGTATTCTATACTATCAGAGATTGATAAAAGAAAATTAGGATTTCTTCAAAAACTATGTACCTAACCACACGATATACTATCAAAACGCATCTTTAACAGCCGTCTGTCAATGTTTGTTATTAGATCTAATAATAAACAAAGAGGTTTTATACCTGATATTCTAAAGCTTCTCAATAAGTATAACCTGACAAATTTCATAATTAATTATATTGAAACTGGTATATTTCCAAACAAAACATGCTGGAAAAGAACGGTAAAAAATGCTATCCAGTTGTATGAAAATAAACAATGGTATGAACGAATGGGCGCTGAAGGTGTATTTGAACGGTTCATGGCATTACAAACTGTTATCGAACCAGCTATTGTATGGACGTGTACCTCGAACAGGAACTCCTTGAAAAATTCGGCTATTGTAAGCAAAATATGGACAGATACTCAGCCGAAAATCGCGCGTGTGTGCCATTTTTGTGAACATATTTACCACGACGCAAACTTACATATAATAACGACGTGCCCATTGACGCAATTGATCCGTCAGGACTTCATAAATTATGTGTTTTTAAGTTACGGAAACAGAATTGGTCACAAATTAATAAATATTGACAAAGAAAATATGATGAGATGCTTGCTGGGACAGGCATCAAAGGACTTCGATAATAATGCTGTGCATGAAAGGTTTTGCCTGGACACATTTCAATATATTGCAAAATGTATGCTTTTGATTGAAATAATTATTTGATTACTATCTGATGCCAGTGCATGTTGTCATGACATGTCATTGTATGCGAATGTTTACTGTCTTCTGAATTTTTGTTTTCATATATGTGTGTGTGTGTGTGTGTGTGTGTGTGTGTGTGTGTGTGTGTGTGTGTCTGTCAGTGTGTGTGTGTCTATGTCTGCGTGTGTGTATCTGTGCATGCGTGTGCAGGTGGGTATGGCCACTGGCAAGCGAGCGAACGTTCAGTTATTCATTATTGCCTACTACAATTTGCTAATGTTCTTGTATTTTTGTTTTCATATTTGTTGTTTGTCACCTTATACATATGTTTGCATTGTGTTCATGTACCATAAAATCTCTGTAACCGGAGGAATTAAAGAGAATAAATAAATAACATTTTTTTCTTCTTGATTTTAACGTAAAAACAGTTTTAATCAAGATTTTTTATTTTATTATTCTTTGGCGCCTGCTATTATCGTTATAGCTGTAATATCAATCACTATTAAGGATTCTTAATATAAACGATAGTTACTTTAAAAAGACAATCTTACACAGAACTTAAATGAACACAAATCAATGGTATTAATATAGCAGTTTTACAAGCACTGACACAATCAAGTCTCTATCAGATATCCGCATTGCGATTTCATTGAGCGCTACGTAAACATGCGTTGGCTGTTGTCGATATCTTCCTAGTGTACTGATTACTCACGCTTAACACACACGATCATGGTCAGTTTGCTTCCATGGAATCTTGTTTAAGGAGACCAATATATACGCCGTGTATTAAATAGTACTGGGAATTATTAAATGCGACAGCAGATAGTACAAACTCTGCAGTATGTCTTGGATAATTTACTTGGGTTGTCTTGTGTGTTTATTCCAATTCCAAGTAGCAAGAGGATACTATGACTATATTCCAGGTAAGCAATACTCATGTGTTGATGTAGTAAATACGTGGTTGAAATAAATATAGATATACCTAATTTACAGACGTGGGTAAAAATTAGCAACTTTATAATATACTAATCCTTATACAACACGATCATGTTAACATTTGTTAACAGATCTATGAAATTTTAGAAATGAAAATTAGACATAAAAAGTATTTGAACAGTCACTATGGTAAAAAATATCAAAACATATTTCTTTATATATTGAAAAAAGTTGAACAGCTAGTAAATTAAATAAAATCAATGTTTCTTTTAACAAGCTTTTCTATTTCGATTCAATTTTTCGCTAGTAATCGCTTGTTGTGAATGTTATTTTTCAATTTCCCTATATGGTGTAAGATGAAAAGCATTATAATAGATCATTATGAAAGAGAGATTGCGAACATATTCCTTTAAAATTGATTTAAAATAGCCATTATATGTGAAGATAGTAATTAAACCTCTGTATTTGAAAGATAAGACTCTGATAAGTATCTGATATTATAAGCCTTTATACATGATACACAGATATCTCAGAAAGATATCTTTTTTTGTCTTAAGAATTTTTTTCTCAGATTTTATCAATCAGCGTTGCATGCCTGGTTCATCAGACGGTCAATGAATAATTAGTTAACACTAACTAAAAGTGAAATGAGGTATAAAATATTAATGTCTTATAAACACTCCCTTAATGCGTTCTCATTTGAACGCATATGAAATAAACTGCCGCAAACAACATAGACGTGTCAGATTGAATGTGATATAACACCAATGCAGTGAAGTTGATACGTTATGGAAAACGACAAGTTGTTCTTTCCAGATATTCGTTTTCCCACTATAATAATTGACACTGCTGTGTATAGTATTTATTGTTTCTTGATGTTTTGTTGTTGTTTCTGGGTACGTTATTGAATGCACTTTGCACCGTTCGCACTAATGTAGCGAAATAATGGTTTCATCTAAAATCAACAAGATGGGTGTGAAAATATCTTTTAAAGTTCCTCTTGGTGGACATGTTTCAATATAGTGTTAGACAATAGTTAGGAACCAGATGATAAAAAACAATTATTCATATCACTTATATTGCAGCAAGTTCATTGATATACGTCATTGTTTAAGTTTTGTCTACGACAGTTTAGATGTGTCATTATTTACGAAGGGCATTTGAATCCCTTTCATGAATTGATGGGGAATCCGAATTTGGAACATTTCAAACGTGCAATGTTTGTATATTTACATTGTCTCACGATTGTCTGCTTCTGCATTTCAGCTACATGATTATGTTTTTATTTCATTTTAACCTGTCGGACAAATTGGTCTGCGGAAAGTTTTGTCAAAGACAAGCATTAAAGTTCGGTAAACCAGGATTGTGCTAAATGGTATGATCAAAGTTTTGTATCTTAACATCCCAAATTTGAACATTTTATGATATATTTCATTGTTTCTAAAAACAACTTATGTTCGGATTATGGCGCCCGGTTACAATCGCCGAACCAAAGAAATCAATAAAACAATAAACCGAAGAAAATAGCTAACAACATTGTTGAGTGTTTTGTTGGGTCACATGCACTTACATATTATTGATCTCTGTCACTATTATAGTAAAAATAATCCTTAACAAATGCAGGATTGGTTATTGACCTTTTTGAAAACATCAAGCAAGTTTCCAGTGTACTCTTATATATTTTATTTGTGTACTGATTTTTTTTTTCGAAGCTACCTACACAAGTGAAATCCAAAGGCGCCAAAAACGAGTGTATGGATCATTCGTCTGGCTACATGCAATGCATCTCCACGCATGGAGAGAATTTGAATTTGAACATGCACCACTGTTTTAAACAGTATAACTTTTAATATCTAACGGAGTTCTAAATTATTGTATATTTAAACAGAATACGTACATGCATCAGTACGAATGGTCCATTCACATGACGTTAAGACGGCACAAATATGACGTTGAAACGAAACACATATGAAGTAAAGACGAAACAACTATAACGACACTGTTATGAAGTTGAGACGACACGTTTATGACGTTGAGACAAAACGACACTGACGATGAGACGACAAAACTATGACGTTGATACGACACGACTTTGACGTTGATACGACATAACTATGTCGTTGAGAATACACTACTATGGAGTTAAGACGACACGACTATGACGTTGGGACGACACAACTATGACATTAATATACGTATAGCACTGCGTGACAGTCTTCATTAATATAACAAATAATTTATCATCTAATAAAAAAGCTTTTAAATAATGTTTCGATTATTTCATCAGTAGGTGTAAATATTTTGACACAACAAAGATATACTATTACATGAAATGACGTCTTGACATGACGTCGCGCATGTATGTTTTAATTATACATCAAAAGATATATCAAAAACTAATATTAAGTTATACATTAGCAAAAGTTATACATTAGCAACATCACAGAATCAAGTTAATACAAAACTTCTTAGGGGAAATCTCGCACACAGTAAACATGAATAAAATCATGATATACATTATATATATTAAGCAATAAATTAACATGAATAAACACAAAACAAAATGTATAATAATGTGTTTTATATTTCTGTATTTGATAGATTCACAGTTTTAATTGCAATTTATAAAATCCTATAAGGCAGAAACATTTGAATTATATTTACATTTTTCATGGTGGTCTTCCTCGTAAAAAGCTATTCTCGTTAATATCAATTTCTAAAGAATTGTCGTCATTTACATCACTCGTTCAACATTTTAGGAAAATGATAGGTTGATGTATTTAGATATGATTATATTTTTAAAGTATAGATTTATTTCAAAAACACAATAATGATATTGTAATTGAAAGTATAATATTGATAAATACTAAAATATAACAGATAAGAATACTGTTGTTGTATGGTGTTTAGCGTCGCTTTCAACAATTGTTTCAGTCATATCCAGACGGTGTCTACTTGAGACAGTATTCTGAGCGCTGTCACACTGGAGTATCATGCCGCAGGCATAAGGTATGATACCCAATCCAGTCACATTATACTGACACCGGGCCGACCAGACCTGGAACTCTCCTCTAAATGCTGAGCGTCAAGCAAAGAAGCTTCTAGTTCCATTTTTAAGTCTTTGTTATGACCCAACCGGAGATCGAACCCACGACCTTCCGCATGCGAGGCGGTCGCTCTACCACTAGACCACGCCGCGGTATAAGATAAGAATACGGCGGGACTAATTCAACTCTTGCTAAATTATTGCATTTATTACATTGACAAACTAGTAACGTGTCGGCTGCAGATTTGGCCCACCTATATGGCGTTTTTGAATGTAACACGTCAATTTAATCTATGTAATAACATTATATCACCATTATAGAAGATAAACTTATCGATTGAATCAATAATGTCAACAATCTGTCTCCATATGCTTTTTCTCGTACTAGTACGAATATTATATCCATGTTCATCATGATTTTCTCAACCACAAACAATTTCTCTGACTGACAAAATGATTGATTTTGCAAAGTCACAAATTATTGAAATTCTGTGTGTTCACTGAAAATCAAATATCCATTTTATCAAGGTTTGGATGATTTGACATATCAGACATTCGATTTTATTGTTACTAGTAATAAGATGTATTTATCCATTTTAAGAATATACTATTCTTTTAAATATATATAGCGTTTTTGCTTATATACTCCTTTAATGTTAAGATTACAATTCCTTACACTGAGATAGAACCATACCTTGTTACATATCATTGGAAAACGAAATGAAATTAGGTCGATGTGTTACAAGGACTTCAAATGTAATCCATAAAGTATTGCTGTAGATACAATAAAAGTATACTATTATGCAAAAACGTAGATAGGGCACTTAACGTTTGACATGTCGCTGAAATTTATAGATTGTGTTGCAACTTCATTATTATTTAGTACACATACTTGGATAATCAGAACCGCGTATAAAAACTGAGGCGGGATCAAACATGCATGACCAAAGATGACCGGTATTAAAACGGATGCGCCAATGTCACTCAAAGGTTCACAGAAGGAAGGTCAAGTATGATAATTATAAAAAATGTGTTTGCCTGTGTTACATGTGACATTTCGAATTGTCAAATAAAATGGTAATTGAAATGTATTGGAATTGTAGGTGTTACCATAAACGTGTTTTATGTCATTAGTGTATGTTGGTATGTGTGGGTGTGCAGGTGCGAAAAGCCCATCTGTTTCAACAATGAAATCCAATAATGGATACACGTCTGTATCATCTATTCAAGTTAATCTATTTAATTAATTCAGCAAAGTTATGTGAAATGTATAAAATTGTTTAAAGTGACAAGCAATCATGCATAGATGATACAGTCCATATTTCATGTTTTGAACTGCTTATAACCGTCTGACATTTCATAGTGTTTTAACAAATACAATTGTATAATTGTAATGAGGTAAAGTACCAGTTTAATATTTCTGATTAGCAAACTCATAAAGAGTTATATTAAACTGAATAAATTCGATATCCTTTAGAACTATTTGACAAAAACTGAATCAATATTAATAACGTTTTGTTATATATGAACCGATGCATTGCAATCGTGATTCCCAGTTATCTTTATTGTTACTATAGTGGTGTTAGCAATACTATTACCTTGCAAGATTTCACGCTGCTTTTCTTTTGTTGTTTATTGATGTTGTTGTAAGCTGTTACATAGCTGAAAGCAAATAATTATACTTATGTCAAAAAATGTGTAATAAAGGTCAACGAATCAAGTGCAGGCAATCAAAAACTTAATGTTAATCCTTGTTTAGAGTATTACCATTCACACCTACTCATGTGTTAATGGAATGCTTTACTTTAGAAAATATCTGAGTAATTGTACTGTCTGAGAAAATAAGACAATATTTTGGTATTACTTGAAGGTCTATAGTCACAGAAATAGAAGATAATTTGTCGAAGGAGAAGCCATTGAACTCCACAACCAAAGTTGTTAAAGGCTCCAGAGACACGAAGAATATTTGAAAGAAAATGATATGATCACAGAGAATAGTTCTCCAATGTTAGACGATTTCATCCCTCCAAACAAAGATAATATGTGCTTTATACTTTCTCCTGGCATGATAAACTGGTACACAAAAATATATACAGTTCAATTGTGGTATGATCTACGTATTATCCAGTTTTAAAGATCGAAACTTAAACTGTTTAAGACCAATTCCTAAATTCACGGAAGCGTTCAAAATTATGGAAGTCAGAAGCAAGGGCTGGTGTTTACCCAGTGAATATGACCAAAGTTCACTATTTGTCATTTAATCTCCAAGTTGCTTGGATTAAGATATAAGATATTGACGTTTATAATTATTACTAAAACAATTAAATCACAAAAACACATTTTAACCGTTTATTCACTCTACTGCGTTGTACGAGACTGATACTCACTTGTGTACAGCACGTCTCATCGCATATGTACGTCAACACAAGCAACAGTATGCGTCGTACAAAAGCGATTTAACTGTGAGACTATGATCGAAAAGCCTATGTTTGCTTCACCATTTTGCTATGTATTATATAATTTGTAATGATTAAGTTAATGTAAAACTCTTTTGAAAACAAATCAAACAAACACTTACGCAATGGCAAACATTGATTTTGACGTTTTTAAACCGCGTTTCACTGTCCTTCGTATGTAGGTCATCATCTGCTACCGTGTCGTTCATGCTTTCCTGGACTGAACGTGGGGGTAAGTAAACGGATCAAATAGTATGCAGTCGAATTTGCGTTATCTCCACAATAGAGAGGAGTTCGGTACGCTGCTACAATAACTTTTAACTTCGACAAGGTTTCCCCAAAAACTAAAACTATTGTGAATTCAGCTAAAACAACTGTAAAGATTGTAGATAAATCATATTGTCAATCGACCTTTTTTGTTTAAGAAAACATAATCTAATATCATAATGGTTGATCAAGTATTTACAAACTTAGTAAACTATGGACTGACGCTGCATGTGGGAGACTTCAGTAGGCTCAATTAAATAATTATTTTTATCAATCTTGCTGGAGGAGTCAAAAGTGGCAAGACACCAACGCAAACCGCAATGTGCAACTTTTATTAGACAACGTCTATCATAGAACGAAGCTCTCTAAAATGCCTGCTTTTTATCATTTTGTTTATCAAATCAACGGAGAAATAAAAATATAAAAAACAGTTATGTTTAGAATTCAAAAAGACATCATAAAAACAATAAGCTCTTAACTATCATATTTCTGTTACCATGGGTTGTGCAAAACATCGGTGTCATATGAATCTACTATTAATTGTTTATTTTCATAAACCCAGGCTTTCTGTGTTTTATACACACGTGCATGTTGGCATATTTGCTTGATGATATTCATGATTGGATCTTTCTGTTTACACTGCATATATGCTTATGTGTCGACAACAATAGACAACAAACCGTTTTTCTGACAAATGTCTTAATTTGAAAGACGAAATTAAATAATTTCTTAAATGAAGACACGGAAGGAAACTTTTATATTGATCACTCGCATCGATAATGTGTGCATAACTTGCTTTGGAAAATAACATGAAAAATACGATGAAGTAAATAATCTTATAATCAGGCTGTAGAGTAAAGACGAATTATGGATTAGGGCATGACTTTTTTACTGACCTTTTAGAGAGTTTTAGGTATTGAGCTGGATTAATGACGCCCGGCCTTATACAAATAGAATTTTTATTTAGCTCATGTGCCGCCTAAACGCCCACCATCAATTAACCACATCGTAACTATAGAAGGGCATATATTGTCCGTGCGGTGATGGTTATATATTAAACTGTCAAGTACAAAAAGGTAATTGGATAATAGATACATTGTAGTAGGATTGTTACATGTATTGTGAATGTTCGTTATTGGTTTAAAGCGTTTGTTTGCTTTATCAATTATTTCATAAGAGTAATTGAGCAAACAATCTAAATCTAGTACTTAAATCGCTTTGACTATAACATGGCTGTCTCATATGGTATTTAGTGCATATAAGGTATGTCGTTCAAACTCGCTTTGAAATATATTTAATAACGTATGGAATTTTACGATTTGGATAGTTGCGCCTTGTAATGTATTTACGTGTGACCATATGGTGTTTTAGTGACGAATGTACTGAAATCAGCGAGACGACAAGACCCTCGAAATCGCCAGATAAATGATGGAAGTCTATATTAAACACATTTTTATTTTTATTTTAGTAAACAAAGTTGACATCTATCTGTTGTAATAATGTAGTTTAATAAATCAAATAATCCGTAAACGTTTGGATTATGTATATTATTTATGTATATCTAAAAAATGTATAAGTGTTGTGTATTATAACTGAAAACATTGCATATCTCTAAGCCTAAAACAAGAAAATATATAACTAATAGGAGAAGTTACATTCAAATTACAAATCCACCAAGATATCATGAAACAGTTAATAACACGATTATGTAGTGTGTCAGATGTAAATATTGATATACTGTAACAGTAAATAAATATTCACCGTGAACTTATTTTTAATCAATAAAAATGCTCACAATGTACTAATTTAGGCACGTTTCGATGAATTTATAGATATTGTCAGTAAATAGAAGCACATATCTGACATTGGCATGACGATTAATATGGACATTCCGAGGTTTAGATGAACAATGTATATCAGGATCAATGGAATATGGAATACATGAATAATTTTACCATCAGTCTGTCTGCTTATGGACATTCTTATATGAGTCGTTATATACTTTTATACACTTCTTTCTTGGATGCCATTCAATCTGATACAATAGGAAGGAGGTCTGATTATGTCAATATCGTATAAAGAAAACGACCTGCATAGCTATACATTGATGCCATTCGATACCGTAACGGCAAATGTTTTACATTTTCAAATTTGATTTCACGAATCCTCCTAAATATTTAGCTCATCATTAAATATATAACTTCACTTGATCTGACACCGGCATCCAATGAATATAGATATATGTGATAATAAAATATATTCCATAATGAAACAGTGGTTATGTAAGAAATAGTGTTCATGTAAACTGGTCGTCTCTTAGCCGTCCATGGCATAGAAAATGACCCTTAAAACTCAAACAAACGAATACGTCCATGTTATTCAGTACATATGTACGTTGTTTCTAATTCCTGTAACAATTGATTAAACGCAGAAAGCACTGTCGTGATTCTTTTACAATTAATCAATAATGGTGACGATGGTTGGGAGATCAAATATCATTCTTAACAACATGCTGAATATAAAATTTCGTTTACAGTCTCACATTGTTTGAAGATAATGTTCATTATAGCGTCAAAAACTAGTTAGAAATGATATGAGATAACACAGTTATTGCTTTAAATTATAATGAAGCATTTCCTTGGAAATCTGATAACCGTCATTTATATATTTTGATTATGAGCAAGTGCTCACAAACATATCAAGAGCTATAACATTATATGACCTTTAATAATTTCTTATTCTATGATTTTATTAGCGTAACTTATAAACTTTTTTGACTTTCACGAATAAATATTAAAATTAAAATATTTGATTTAAATAAATGAAACGTCTTCTCGTCGCAAACACCTTTCCGACTTGCCCTAATAGATAAATTACGTCGATTTGTAATTTTTTAATTTATTCTCGTTTCTTATAGAGGTGATCTGTTAAATCAATCATTATGGTAAATATAACATTTTCCTGAGTTGTGTGATAAAAAGAATCTAACATTCGTGTTCATGTAGTACTGAACTTAAGACGATGCTCGGTAGAGCATCCCATAAAACATATATTATCAACTCGTTAAATAAATTCAATAATAAATTCGTACTTATGTAAGATTCATTTCATCCAATATATAGATTTATGAAATACATTTGTAATAAAACATTTTGTATTTAAGAATGGTAATCGTCAATTATTGTAATATGATATCACCATTTTAACGTTTTAAATAAAAATGCAATTTGATGATCAAATTTCTCAAGAAATATCTTCTTTTTTTTTACTTTTTACCACTTTTTGTGTGTAAAGTTAGGTTTAATGATGACGATAAAACGATCTCAGAAGGTAAGTAATATTTTCAAAATGAGGCTGTTCTTTATCTAGGGTATACCTCTCTATATCCGTTTATTCAAATGTACACTCTTTTCATCGCCAACCTTTGACGTCTAACACCACTATTACATATCCCATAGGGCTCCATTGTAACATGTTTGTCCAAAACTGAGTGAAAAATTTAATTCTGCAGCATGTGTCTGGGCTCAAATTTCTTCACTGGTTCAAGATATGCAATTATAAAGAAAAAAAAGTATACCTTGACCAGGTTGTTTTTTTTAAATTCAATGCTTTTGTGAGACTTATCAACTTCCAGAGTAATGATATGTCAACTATTCGCCCTAGATGCAGTTCGAACCAACAATTCTGAAATAACACAGAATTGTCCAGAAAGCTGGTATCAGCATCAAATTTTCAGTGGTGATTTCTAAAATACTGACAATTTAACTCATGCTAGCAAAAAACAATACATTGCAGTACAAAGCCCAGAAAAAAGAAGAAAAAGAGAACTAAAGTTTTATTTCTACCTCTTTAATCTGTAGGTCCGGAGTATTCAAGGGAGATAATAGTGGTGTGAGTCCTTGAGATAAAAGACGGAGTCTAAACAATTCAACAAGATATTTCGTAAAGATTACAATGTTAAGATAAGGGTAAGATTAAAATAAAATGCCGATAGACAATAAAATAACCCTCTCGCACAATCATTAAATTCTGCATTTCATACCGTTTAATCTCTATCTAAAAATGCTACGAAAGTTAATGTGTACAACACATATAAAGAGGGAAGGTGATAACAGAGGTAACGGTTACTAATTTTTTAAAGAAATACTGCCAATATTCAGAAAAGTATAAAGTCTGATGTTTATATAGAGTCGATGATAAATGACATATTTCGTGTCTCTATATTTACAATAGCGTTTACGCTGATCTCAAAGAAATTATCTGTGTGATCTATCTATACAAGTATAGTTATTTGTATAGTCCAATATAGGGTGATAATGATGGCGATACAAGTGTACTTATGGATATGATCGATTTCAATGTAGAAAAGTAAATTATTAGAAAATGCAAATTGCCGATCTTGCTGAAGAAACAAAACATGGCACATGTGACCTCCCATCTCTTATATCCCGGGTACACGTTTCAACAGAGACCGGTTCTACATGGTTCGTTTTGAGTTGTGCTTTAGCATATATATTCAAGATTGGTAAATAGATCTACACTGAAAAATATCGATTATATTTTTACTTAAAAACATGTGTGTCCGTTTATATATTGGGTTGCGACCTTAAATGCACCCCCTCTCAACTGAAATCCCTGAATCGCCCCTGTATCGTTACAGATTTACGTACTAGTTATCCATCAAACGATTGGAGTAAAAACACATAAAACAATTACATCGATATCACCTTAAAATGCTGTAAATGTTATACATTAAAATGAGCACAGGGTCAAATCGATAATCAGTACTTAGGGAAAAACATCGAACAGAGTAAAAACAAAATCACTATGACTGTTAATACATCCGAATAAAGAGAATTTTTGAAGAAAAAAACTATCACTTGTCGAAGGCCGCTAACACTGAGGGCACGAAACAGTCATTCCCTCCAGCTGACATTGTATGTACATGGCAGTTTATGTATTTGCACAAAAAGTATTTCCTTAAAATTCGGACGCACATTAAGACTACGTAAAATCAATGCATGATTGTCTGTTAAATGTCGTATACATATTTTAATAACGCTACTCAAAATTCGGACGCACATTAAGACTACGTAAAATCAATGCATGATTGTCTGTTAAATGTCGTATACATATTTTAATAACGCTACTCAAAATTCGGACGCACATTAAGACTACGTAAAATCAATGCATAATTGTCTGTTAAATGTCGTATACATGTTTTAATAACGCTACTCAAAATTCGGACGCACATTAAGACTACGTAAAATCAATGCATGATTGTCTGTTAAATGTCGTATACATATTTTAATAACGCTACTCAAAATTCGGACGCACATTAAGACTACGTAAAATCAATGCATGATTGTCTGTGTAATGTCGTATACATATTTTAATAACGCTACTCAAAATTCGGACGCACATTAAGACTACGTAAAATCAATGCATAATTGTCTGTTAAATGTCGTATACATATTTTAATAACGCTACTCAAAATTCGGACGACGGTAATGGAAAAACAAAAGTGGACCAGCTATTGGAGTTAGCTATTCCGTTCAGTATGCAGACTAATACAGACTGTGATGGATGAGCCTCAATAAAGTAATGAAGCTCTCAACATCGCTCTTTAAAACTTTATCTGAACAGTACTTAAAACGCGACCGTTCTTGTTGTAATTGTTGTGACCACTATTAGAATTGGATATTATAAATCTTAACTACTAAGTATATAAAATGACATTAAACCTATATTTTATGTATGCGTGTTGAAATACAGAGAAAGACTTAAAAAACACAACAATGAGATAAACAGCAATAAAATAGAGTTCAGTATGGATTCAATTAAAATTTATTTCATTTAATATCAAGTTTTTACCTTTCATAAAAGACAAGTTCTTACAAACAGTATTCCGCCGACTGTAAGACCTCAATTGTCATGATAGCAACTTCACCCACCCCCTGACCAAACCTTATTAGTGTCCACTGAATGATATGGAACAGATATTTAACTGAAATCAACACGTATTCTCTATTTCTTGTATTAAGAAATATACTCGTAAAAAGGCAATATGCTATAGTTTTATTAGACGATTGTCCAGATAATGTCATATCTTTAAAATTTATTTATTAATGTATAGACATATATTAACTTGTATAATAATGAGATTTATGACAAGTTATATTAATAAATCAATTTATCTCAGGGTTAAACTACTTGAGTGTTTTCAATTGAATACCCCTAGTCGCGCATCAATCAGTAGAACAATGCAGATAAGTATCCCTTGTTAATAGAAGGCACGGCAGTGTCCTTTGTCTCGCAGGATCCCAATCAGAAGACGATGAAATAATATCTTAAAAGTTCAATTCATTCAGTTTATTGAATTGCTATACATATGATTAATATTCAAATGCCCCAACGGGCCAACACTTATTCAATTGCCCAAACAGGCATACAATTAATATTCAGTTGCCCCAACAGACATATAATCATTATCCAGTTGCCCCAACAGGCATACAGTTATTATTCAGTTGTCCAAACAGGCATACAATTATTATTCAGCTGCACCAACAGGCATACAATTATTATTCAGTTGCCCCAACAGGCATTAAGTTTTTATTCAATTGCCCCAACAGGCTAACAATTATTCACATGCCCCAACAGGCATACATTATTATTCATTGTCCAATTCAATTCAAAACGATTACCACGCCCTGTGCAGATCAGAGGAAAAGTAACGTCTAAAGTTAATTACGCAGCTCTGTGCTTATATTCATTGGTTAGGCATTGCTGACTTCCATATTCAATTGTATATTGTTGATTTCGAGTTTACCGCAAAATGAAAGGACATTAGAATTGTTAATCAACATGGCCCTTCACCGCCACTTAATTGGGGAAGCGAACGCATTAACGGTTATCAAAAATATATATTTTGCCATAGACCAAGTTTCTTCTTGCATCAATCAACACAAAAATCAAAAAAACATATTTATATATATATAATAACACCGTGCAAGCGTTATAAAAAATATGACAACATTAGCTTATTCACAATAATTCTGACAGATTCTAAATATAAACCAATTACACACTTAACTGTTGCAGAGGTGTAAAGAATCAGTCACTTTTTGTTCAGTATATAAAATATTGGGCAAGTATACGTCATTAGAATTTTATGGTCTATTGCTCAACAATATTACATACACCATATTATTGTTTGTTTGTTTGTAATTATATTCATATTTGCATTTCGATTAAACAATAGGAATACGCATTTCTAATGTAAGCGATGCACACACGTGTGATTAAGGATTGGTATTGCATGTTAACCAAAAACGGTTATTGAAAATAAGACAATTGTAAGAGATGTTTCTTTCAAATGGCATATCCAAGCAACAATATAAAAAAGGGAAATGCTAATTTTGCCATATTTCGTGCCTAACATAATTTTATAATTCTTCAAAGCGTAATATTGTTTTTATTCTGGTTTCAGATTTCTGGCGGTTGTACACATTAATATTTATAAGCAAACCATCAACACTGATATTTGCTTTGTTTTATACATTAAAAATAAAAAAATAAGGAGCTCTACCTATAAATAATATCCATGTTACACGTGACTTTGTCAACCATCAATATGTTTCATTTCTTCTAAATGTATGATGTTTTGATGTACAAAGCACAAGATAGACAATATAAGATCAACTGAAGAGAAATAATTTAAAGTGCATGCAAGCCATAACAACATAAATATAAAAGAATAATGATAAAAATGATACATTGCTAAATAACTGTTTGGCGCATGGTCTAGTGGTAAAGCATCGAACCAAGAATTGTGGATCCTCTGCCATGGCTATGTGTAGTATCCTTGAACAAGATACTTTATCTGCATATGCCATGAACTGGTTTTACCCATGAATATATCGAGTGTGAATTGTTTAAGTTGTAGGGAATGTATTCAAAATCAACGTTAAATAATTAAGTTTAAAACTTCTAAACATACACATTTTTCACATAATTATGTTATACACAGTAGCAGTGAATCTGCTATCCCTGATTTCTTTCTTACTATTATTTTTATCTTCATAGCTCATACTTTACTATCAAATTATTTAATTCATTCCATTAAAACGTGTCATAGGAATATACAGTATAAACATATGTCAATATTTATAGTAAGTTATTTAATTTTGCGATAGTCAATGTTTTGTATTCATATATTAACATGAAAACAAAGTAATTAGCACGCCGAATACATTATTGGCATAAAACAATCCGGATTGTTACTCCATGACATGTACATGATTGCATTACAATGCCTTGTCATTGCAATAAAAAGCTCTGTTTTTCAAATAATGTATTTAATCCATTAAATTGACATGTTCCACTATAACATTTTATTTTATAAATATTCATGAGCGTATACGCAGCAATATAAATCATTATTCCTAAGCTTTGTTAAAACACCATCATGTTATTTTCCTTGTGCATGAAGTGGTTTGCAAATCATGAAGTATTATACGACATTTTTAAACAAACATTTATCGAACATTTCATTCAACAATGATTTGGATCAGTAGAACAAAGTTTAGTACTCAAAAATTATAAACAGTTTAAGAATGAGATTTATCTCGATATTTTGCCCTGTAATCTTAGAATATTTTACACTATATTAAGATAATTTATCAATCATCTTACAATACAAACTAGACGATATGACAGAAATAGAATTCCTAAAAATGAAAAAGTATTACTATCATAGACCATCTGTGTTCAAATATTTAGGATTACTTAATTCAAACATATTATATAATATTTCAAAATACATGTATATAAAAGAGGCATTAGAATCATGAAAACATTGCAAACTAGCAAAGTGTTTATCCTCATTTCATTTATTAACATTCATTAAATATTTTGTTATACACTCTAATGAATTTAACTATTGCTGTAAAGTGACTATATGTTTACAATGATTGTATATTGTATAAATTATGATGATGTACTTTGTACCAATACTAATAGAATATATGTTCTGTTCTGTTCAAACTAATGGCAGTATACTTCTAAATGAATGTGTTCATTACAGCCACATCAACTTCACATTAAATCAAGACGTTCAACGAAAAACGTTATCATTTGAAACTGATATATAAACATTTGTATAACAATTTAAAAACAATCAATTTTAACTAATTAATGTTTATGCAATATGTATGTAATATACTACAGGATTCGTTTCAATAGGGAACCAGTCTTTATAAATAGATGCGACACGTTCTGTTTGTGAATTCAACATCAAAAGGTTTATTAAGAATAATATTAATAATAGTTTTGCGTAATTGGTTTATTTATTTTATCTCGTGTAAGATTAATACAACAAACAGCTATGACAAATGTATAGAGATGGGATATCTGGTTTTATTTCTTTGTATGACGCTTATTCAAATCTTGTGTTACTCTTTTCTCTTATTAACAGCATGTTTCGTCGTGATATAAGAGACGTTGGTGAACCATTATCATGGTAGAGATTGCATTTATTGTTATTCAAATGGAAACTACATCCTTAGAGTAATAGTTTATACACATGCAGTATAATGTATTAATCGATTAATAAAAAACTCACATATATAAATGCGCAGGTAGTTTTCACAATCTCGCATACCAATCGCACAGTCCGCGTTGTCATTACAACATCGTCTTTTTAAAGCGAGGGATTTCCGGTTACACAGGTGGGGGAGTCAAATTGGTGAATTTTACGGTAAGTGGTCAATATTTTCACAAAAATCGTTTTACTTAAACTTTGTTTCGAAAATCGAAGAATATCATCCGATGATCAGTTAAACAAACCTATAGTTGACGGAAGTTAAACTGAATTAGTCATTTAATGAATGTGTGAGCACTTTTGAAAGTGCTTCAGAAAATGACCAATTGTTGCACCTGACGATTATCTTCAATCTGTCATATTTTCAAGCAGACAAGCGCTGTTTTTAAATAAGAACTTTCCCAGTGTAAACCAGGGGTGTTGACGTTGTTCATTTCGATTTAGTGTGTCCTATTTATTCCATGCAGTTTTCCATGGATCTTCATATTGATTGAATTCTTAAGGACTAGCAGAACATTTTTGATGTTGTCAAACGACTCGTCCAACAGTTCTCTAAAGTTATTGGTAGCATACATACCAATCTTTGTTAAAATCTTGTGTAAAAGGTAGTTTTTTGCTTTGACTGATGTTTTATTTGATGTTTTAATGCAGAATTTGGTTTTACATAAAAAAACTTAATGGTATTGCTGCTCAAAGTAAAGGTGAGAAGTAAAGCTTTATTTTTGTATTTCGCTAGAATAACAAATCTTATGCTTTATGTGAGTGGTAATTTTTTTTTATTTAATGCATAATTTAATCCTTTTTCCGTTTTATTTTAAAAAGTTCGACATCGTTTTGATCTAAAAGATCATGTGGCCAATATCGCTCATCTGAAATAATTGATAACAAGGGACATAACTCTTATCTCACTGACATATTAGGCTTATTAAAAAAGTGCCATTCTGGCATAAATGAATTGATTGGTTGGTTCAAGAAACTAGACAATATGTTATGTACAAAACAGTTGCTACTCACTTTAAGCATAAACAAATGAAAGAGCAGGAGTGTACACAAAAATGAGGACGGCCGACGTTAAGGTTTGTGTTAACCATGAAGAAACAAGATATTAAGCGGATATTTAACGAACTGTTTCATTAATTAAGCAAGAATAAGAGTATACGAAGCAAATAAGCCTGAGCAATCACGGACAGTTTTTTTCTAATTGCATAGCATTCCTGCGTTGTAGGGTATCTGCTTGCTTTGTATTGTATTTTCTTCGTAATATTGCGTGGACCGGCCGACATATTGCGTAACTTTCCTCGTACGTAAACTATTTTATATGGTATACCCTCGAAAAGCACTTATATAAAAACAGGTTTTGTCTGCTAGAAGATATGACAAAAGAAGATTGCAAGGTGCAACCATGTGGTCACTTTTGCAACCACTTCAAAAGTGCTCACACATTCAGAAAATGACTAATTTAGCTTAACATTCGTCAACAATAGCTTTGTTTAACTGATCATTCGATGACATTCTCTGATTTTCGAAAAAATGTTTAAGTAAAAGGCATTTCATGAAAATATTGAACACTTGGCGTAAAATTCCTTAAATCGGCACTCCCGCCTGCGGAACCGGAAATCCTGCGCATTAAAACGTCGATGTTGTATTACAACGCGGGCTGTGCGATTGGTAGGCGTGACAATTGTAACGTGTAACATATAAATCCTGCTTCTATATATGTCTAGTGGCATGTTCTGATTATAAAGTATACTTGCTTGTATATAATCCAAACATCATGCACGTACTTTCTCCTCGTAAAGAAAATTAACTATATTCCCCATGTTTTATTTTGATATCTGAATTTGATTGGATTAACCTCATACTTAAAACAATAACAATCGGCAAAATATTTATATTTGCCAACTCATTTAATTAATTCAATAATTAATAACACCCATGTAAGATCTTCTATTTATTCCACGTGAAGTAGATATTTTGTTCTCAGCTGGAAATAAATAGCAATTAACGTTTGTAAACAATAACGGTGTTTACTTGTTGAATATCACGTTCTGAAGGAAGCGTCCTTGACAGGTCGCCAAACGTTACCCTTTTTTTGTATAGAATCGTCTTAAGGATTGTCAATACCTTCAATTATTCAATCATAATACTGTTTCTTTAGATACGTATATAATGTCCATACATCTCAGAAGATAATGACCTTAATCATTCGTATAATAGTCCATACTAATGAGTACAACGGCTGTCTATATAAGCATACATGCTTGGAGGTGTTGTATGTTATTTCTCTTTAACGATATAAATGCCATTCCGTTATTATCGTGGATTACAGAATTACAATATTTGCAGTTAACTGTATAATACTGCTGGCACTAACTACTTTAGTGCCATAAGTAAAAGTCTTTAGATGTAATATGTTTCATTGTATGCATCAAAATAAGAAAAAATGAAGATTAAAAGAAATATAAGCGTTTAAAAAAAAATATTGTTTAAGATTTCAAATGCTGCAGAATATCATTTCTGCCATTCATTGCTTAGGTGTCCCTGTGCTTAAATGGCCTGTTGGGAAGCCTGTGTACTACAAATTTCGCTCTTTTATCATATTGAGATAATGCGAATAGAAGAAACCACACAATGCTATTCTACTACAAATACTGAAGTCTTGCCTAAGGTACAAATCAGTGTTCGATTTATGTTATGACATTGTCTTTAATTCATTTAAAAAAGCATCTTATTGCCTAAAAAGGACAATATGAAATTCAACACTATGACGTGTGAGAAAAGAAAGTTTACAGTGTTTGCCACTTACAAAATAGTTTTATAGTTCTTTTAGTAGGAATGCTAAGTATATACTTTAATTCTGATATATATAGTCGGTCCCGATTAGCTCAGTCGGTAGGGCGTCTGAATATTATTTCAGGGATCTGGAGTTTGAATCTCTCCCCGTCCGGCAACAGTCTCCGTTATTTATTGCTTTACGACATCATGTTTCATTATCATTCGTATCTCACCGCTGATTCAAGTGGAAAAGTTATCAGTTACCTACGGAAATGGGATGTGCTCTAGTACTTGTTAACCTTTCAGGATCCTAGAAAATAGTGGTTAGGTTAACCGATCGTCTGTTAGCCCTCTATGTTACAAAAATGACGCTAAATAATCAAACAAACAAACAAACAAATCGTATGCTATATATAAAATAATAAAATATGAAAAAATGAATTTAATGATTGATATGTGCTGACGAAAACAATATCAAAATGCCAATTGTCTGAATATAAATACTTCCTAATATCGCTTTTATGCCGGTTACGTACTTAATGATTGATATATTCTAAGATTACGCGTTTTATCGCCCATCTTATCTCTGTAAACCCTACTATAATCATAGACAGTAATCTTCCAGTGATTATTTTATTCACAGCATCTGTTGATCATAGAATGCATATTCTGACATTTTGGTTTGTGAGTTGTACGAGGGCGATTTGAAAAATATCAAGCAGTCGTTTGTTTTACTTTGTTTAAAAAAATCAATACGCATGTAATATAACATCGTAAAAAAGCACACAGCGCCCTCTACCGACCCGTGCAAAGATTGCAGAGATTTAGCGTGCCAGATATATGTAAAATGCACATGAAACTGTAAAGTGACTGATGTCATAACCCATAATAGCTGCAACTTAACGGAGGAGCAAATAGTTAACTGTAAAGTCGAAGTGAAAACAAGAATTGGATTTAGTGTATACAGACACGGCGCTGTCATTTTCAAGT
Source organism: Panopea generosa (assembly GCA_029582155.1). Taxonomy (NCBI): domain Eukaryota; kingdom Metazoa; phylum Mollusca; class Bivalvia; order Adapedonta; family Hiatellidae; genus Panopea; species Panopea generosa. Next base: position 14,922,956 of record CM055898.1, read on the forward strand.
ATCTGAAGGTAGGTGCGTTTGTTTTAAGATGGACGAGATCGGATGTAATATGAAGCCCGGTCAAGAAGACCCCTATTTTTGCCTTTTAATATAAATAAATATAAATATAAATTTAGTATCGTAAAAGATTGTTTGACACAAACCTTTTTCATCTTTACTGCATGTACCATAGATCCATGACCTTGATCCCTGTGACTTTATGTTAAATCCACACATTAAGCGTGCATGATGTCGCCGTTTTGCAGCGCCCGCACACTTTTCCAGACTGAGTGGTTATTAATCCCTAAGGCGCATTTGTAGGATTGCTGCATCGATTACACAAATGTGTTCAAATTAAAAGAGAGTATCTTGAGTGATTGAACAAGTCATGTTTCAACAGGCAAGCGTATCCACCACTATCCGCCGCACTGATTAGTACTTGTAAATGACCCTCGTAAGTGGAAAACGAGGCAAATGTTACTGTTTATAATCAATTGTAAATCTTTGTCACGGTTTTCGGGGAAGTCTGCAGACAATGCATCACGACATGATTTTTTATCTGAAGTAAATGCACGTTTCTTTAAACTTAAAACAATGATTTTATTGGAGCATTGGGCAATGATAAAATTGAATTTTTCATGTTAACATATATCCGTGTATATAAAACATACAATCAAGTACATGTAGTGTCATGCCAGTTTCAAAATATTGAGTGATAAGATAAATAGTTGTCGAATGTAATGATCTGTTTATGATCCAAGCAGGATAGATCAAATAGTCTTGGCTTGGTGTCTCTTGGTGTTTGTTTCATCTATCGCTGCAATTTATTGTTTGTTAAACACTGGTGGTAATATCATGAAGTGGCAATCACCTATGGTAAATAAAATTATAAGTTTGTCTTCCATTGAATAGTACGCATTTACAAAATGCAACTGCAACCTACGTTTGCTTATAACTATGTTATATTCTTAATGATATTATGTGTCAATGTAAAACAAATAAATTCAAAAACCATAACTATTTCAGTTATAAAATATACCAAGTATAAACGTTTCCATTACGAAAACACTTGCAATGTTGTGTGTTTTATGGTTCATTGCAACAAGTAGAAATAGAGCCTGAAAACAATTAGCTCAAATGTGGCGCGATGCTCTAAATATGGACCGTCATGACTAACGTTTCCTATAATAAAATTCCAGTCAATGGGAATTCGTATCATGAACTGGTTTGAAGATTAATGGAAATGAGCATTTCTGGATAGGGATCAATTACGTTTATCAGCATCAATGGATAATTAAATTGATGAGAATATTTTTACAATAAATTTTTCGTTGTTGAGTGTCGAGTTTATAACGTTAATTTATCATAGAAAACACGCTCTTGAAACGCTGGTGGTACTATTATTGAATGAAACTAATATATGCATATCGTTATTGCACCTTAAAAACTAGATATTGTGTCACTTTTTAATATAGAAAGCCTTGGTCAATGTACTTTCCTCTTTATGTAATAAACATAATTTCTTATTGAATGCATTAATTTGATGTAAAAAAAATCATTACGCTTGAATTAGTTAAATACACGTCTTCGTGCAGTTATTTAAGCCCACGGAGGGCATATCCGTTATGAGACAATTTTTACGATTGGGTGTCCTCACTTTCAACGTCATGAACATCGTTTGTTAAAAACCAGAACCTGGTATCTAAGTTTTTTTGAAATTGTTCAGGAACATGAAAAAAACGTTTTCAAATGTTAAAAAATCCATATTTACACAAAATTCTTAGCAATTTGACTCATCAATACATGCTTTAGTAATATACATATGTTTCAAATTATTTGTTCGTCAAATGATGACATATAAGACTTTTGGCAGAATAAATTTAGTTAAAAAGCAGTATTTATGAATCGTCTAAACATCTTATCTACCTATAATATGTTCTGGTTTTGAGCAAAATGAAAAGTGTTCTTTATTTAAGCCAACCATACCCTGGTATCTATAGATGCATGTATTTAGCATATGTGAATAACAGATATTTCTGAAAATATTTTATGCCAGAACCTAGTATATAAATATACCAGTCTTTAGCTTTAAGGACATGATAACAAATTGTATATGAATGGAGAGGCAAAATGTTATATTAACCAAAACAATATTTTGGCATTAACAAAAGCAAGAGTTAAGTACTATTTTTATTTTGCTATATAAGAGTATACATGGATACAATGGTATGGCAGTACAACTTGATAACAAAAATCTAATAAGATAAAGACATAACACTGTAAATTGCCATATGCTGTTCTGGTTGTATCATAAGTCGCAGAAATACTGAGCCTTTTTAAAACAAAACATGTTATCTGGTGGGTTGATAACATTTATAATCAAATTAAGGCATTTACATGCATTAGCAATTAAGACTTTTTATCACACACAATGTGATTATATTTCTCGTAATCTACAGACATGCAATTCAGGTATATAAGGCTTCAATTATGTTTTCTTTTAATGATGAATGAAACATTTACACATTTATTATACACACATTTTACATACTATTACCTAGTATTACTATCAGACCTCAAATTGTGCCTTTTTGCAATTCGTGGTTCTGATATCATCATAATCATTTTTTCCTATACACACTGGATATTTTTAATTTCAAACAGTTCAAAGACATTAAGTTGAGTATTTTTAAGTACATGAACACTGAATATTTAAGTAAACGTTTTTTATCACTGTTCAACTGCCTTGTCTTCTACCATTACATGTATATAGATCTATGCTGTTACATGGGACATGTTTAAATTTTAGCACTCGTTGAAATTGGATGGTATTACACCAATCTTTCACAAAGCAATCGTGTCTTTTTTCTTGACACTTGATATTTGTAATTTTGCTTTGTATAAATACAACAGTTGTTCTTTTGACTATTTACTATGCATCATCTTCACTTTCTGATGTTCCCTTAATTCGTCAAAATCATATTTGAAGTGGCACATATCTTTGTCATCTTTAATGATTCGCTCCACTTTATGCCGGTTCATTTTGTTTTTGCCCATTTTCCGTGTTGTTGTTCTGGGTGTTTTATATCTGACATTCTTTGAAATCCATACTTGTCTCGGGGTCACTATGTAGTAAGGACTTTTTTTTGCAGTGTCATAGATAACACAGTGTCCCACTAGCTTGTTAAAAAGATATTTGATTTTGCCTTTTTTTACTTCAATAGCTGCGTACATACAATTGCATATCATGTGCATTATGCCCACTCTCAAGGCATTGATGGTCATTTATTTTGATGTAAGGTATTGTTTTTACAGAAATACAGATACGTGTGGCCATGATCTGATTTCTGTTTTGCCTAGGTTATACACCTGAGTATGGAATTACATGTTCAACTGAAGATTCCAAACTTAAAATATTGAAATGTTTGATTTCTGATCAAAGATAATATGCTACCCTTTTGTCACCTGCACCATATATAGGCAAGATATAACACCATTTGTTTATGCAATACATCACATTTACTAGTGAACATGGTGTGGACACGACTGATTGTAAGGTAAAGGTTGTTTGCTTCTCTGCCTTGCAATCTTGCTATCCTTGTGTTTTTGTCCGGGGCAAATGTTACAGCATCACTATCATTATTTTGGATGTACCGGTTGGTACACTTAATTAGAATTTGAAATATATTTTAATATTTTTCTTGTAGGCATTCGCTTTGGATTTTAGTGTTTCTTACTATCACTTCTATCTCCAAGTTCACTTTCCGTTGTCTTTCCAGCAGTTTCGGTTACTTCTGTGATATACTTCTCTTTTATGGTTGTTGTATTGTTACATAGTTTTTTTCTGAGACATCACTTACATTATGCGACTTCTCTTTTATGGTTATTGTATCATCAAGTTTGTTTTCCTCTGTGGCAGCCTTTTATTACCCGTCTTCTCTTTCATGGTTATTGCATCGTTACATTTATTTTCCTCTGTGACAGAACTTACATTTTCCGATTTCATTTTTACGGCTGTTATATCATCACGTTCGTTTTCCTCTGTGATAGCACTTACATTACCTGACTTCTTTTTAATAGCTGTAATATCGTAACAATCATTTTCCTCTGTGACAACACTTACAACGTCCTTCTTCTCTTTTATGGTTGTTATATCGTTACACTCATTTCCTCTGTGACAACACTTACAATATCCAACTTCCTTTTATGGTTGTTATAGCATTACACTCAATTTCCTCTGTGACAGCACTTATAATATCCAACTTCTCTTTTATGGTTGTTATATCATTACACTTATTTTCCTCTTTTACAACACTTACAATATCCATCTTCTCTTTTATTGTTGTTATATCGTTACACTCATTTTCCTCCGTGACAGCACTTACAATATCCAACTTCTCTTTAATGGTTGTTATATTATAACACTCATTTTCCTCTGTGACAGCACTTACAATATCCATCTTCACTTTTATGGTGTTATAATAACACTCATTTTCCTCTGTTACAACACTTACAATATCCGACTTGTCTTTTATGGTTGTTATATCATTATACTCATTTTCCTCTGTGACAGCATTTACACTATCCAACTTTTCTTTTAAGGTTGCTATATCGTTACATTCATATTCCTCTGTGACAACACTTGCACTATCAAAGTTCTCTGTAATGGTTGTTATATCATTATTCTCATTTTTCTCTCTGACAACACTTACAATATCCAACTTCTCTTTTATGGTTGTTATATCATTACACTCATTTTCTTCTGTGACAGCATTTACACTATCACACTTCTCTTTTATGGTTGTTATATCGTTACACTCATATTCCTCTGTGACGACACTTGCACTATCCAACTTCTCTTTTATTGTCGTTTTATCATTACACTCATTTTTCTCTGTGACACCACTTGCAATATCAAACTTCTCTTTTATGGTTGTTATATCGTTACACTCATTTTCCTCTGCGACAACACTGACAATATACAGCTTCTCTTTTATTTTTGTTATATCGTTACCTTGGTTACATCAATTAAAATACCAAACTTTTCTTTTATGGTTGTTATTTCGTTACATTCTTTTTTTTTTTTTTGTTACAGCAATTATTTCATTTCCAGATATGATTTCATTTTTAACCAAAAACTGTGTTATCTGTGTGGCAAAGGTATAATGGTCGTTATTATTATCATATGGCTTCATCTAGAAAATTATTTACTGATATTAATTCTATATTTTAAACTAACCATTTATCATGCTACTATAATATGAACAAATGCACGATAACCACAAAAAATGTTAAGGTGACCATAGTAATAATTAATATAATTATTCAGTATTCGTACAATTTTAATTAATGAATTAACTAATTGGTTGACATATACAGGAATAATTATTGCAATTTTGGTATTTATCTATAATATCTATTTCTAGTACAACAGATACTTATCTAATTGCATTTATCTATAATATTGAGTGATGCATAAAATTACATACCTTTACATTTCATAATTTTGTGTCACTTTTTAAATGTTTCTAGATTGTGTTCATACCGTTGCTTATCATCAACACAATAACAGTCAGATGGAATCTGATATACAAGGTTATCAACACCAATTTGCACTTCTTTGGTCAAATACTTACTTTTAAAATGTTTCATTTACATATGATATGGACTGGTTTCTACCACACTATCCTTTGTCACTATTTCTCACACAGCCATACAATTGTATTGTTTAATACCAGGTTATGGCTGAATATTGTTTGCATTTATTTACTAGTAGACATGTGTATTCCCAGATGCTAGGTTTTGGCAAAATGATACAGATGATTATAGTTGTCACATGTTAAAGCTGTAACCTGTCATAGCCATATACTTTGTTCTGGCTCTGGGGATTTTACCGATTTCTTCCTGGTAGTTAAAACCAAAATAGTGTATGCACAGGTTATATACTCTGGCATGCAAATGAGTTGCATAAATGACAAATATACATAGTAACTTCATCTACAAGATTTTGGCAGGTGAAAATCAAATTGATTTCAGATACAAGGTTTGATCTATAATCAATATCTTCAAAACTAATTAAGATATAAGGCTAAAATTTTGAGACAAAATGTGTTTACAAGATATCATACTAATAATTTGAAAACCTTATTTTCGGAAATTTGGGTGTATACCAGGTTCTGGCTTTTAACAGACGACGTGTTTATAACGTCAATAAGTATTTTTTTTTTTTTCATTTACTAGTGTTCAACAGATATATCCCAATTATAGTTATACGAACATTACATCCAAATTGATTCACAGGTGATTATAAAAATAAATGAAATGATATGTTTCCTTATCGTTTCATTATATTATTAGTATGCTGCCTAGTCCAGTTAATTAAATCGCTGGCGTGTTTGACTATAAATACAGAAATCGTGATTTGGAATACAGGCGCGACCACAGTGTCTTATTGTCATTTGTCATTGTCATTTGGAAGGTTAGTAGGATCCCAAGAAAGGGTTTAAAGATTAAATGATCGCCTGTTGGACTTTGAGGGTATGTTATGTCTCTAAATCGTCAACTGAATAATTTGACAATATATGTTAATTTGTTTTTCTTGTACATGGTGAAAAGCCTAAAATTTTCATTTCTGATGACATCAGGAAACCTTGTTAGTGTAATAGAGAAGACGTTTCTCCCATTCATGCCCATTGAGGAAATCTCTGTCATCCATTCACGTGACAGCTTTCTCACAAGACCTTACAAAAATCCGGGACTAAAACATTTCCTTATCTACACATTCTATTCATATTTATTCTTTTATTTTAACGTCAACGAAAATATTGAATATTAAACTTGATGTTTGTATGAAACTAGATATACGTAACGTTAGAATAAGGATGGTAGATGAACAGATATAATTTCTGGTACATCATTTTAGTATGCACTTTAAATTGTCAATGTTGTCATATATATGTTAAACATGCATTTAAAAAGTAGAATACGTTTTTTATGAACGCCATTATCGAGGATCGATCATTTGAAAATGATTAATTGGATACAAAATATAAATCAGTTCGACAATGTTGGATATAAAAATATCACCCGCGGAGTCAGTACCACATGCAGGAAACTCGACAGGACTTCACCCCTGCATGTAATTTTGATCCATCGGATGAGATATTTCTATCCATCACCGACCCTCAAGAATCCCGAGAAAGAGCGGTTCGGTTTGCCGATCGCCTGGCAGGGTCTTTTCTATCTCCTTGGTATCTATAACGTCTTAAAATGCATTATTAACTATAATACATAGATGTTTAACAGTGTTTAATACTTAGTTTTTAATAGACATACTTTGTATGTTAATAGTGTACAGTTGATGAAAATAGAAAAAAATAATGACACAAACTACATTATATGTTTTTTTTTTAATCTATTGAAACAAACAATAAATACCTATTACAAACTTTGAAATGTCCAGCAAATCAAAAATAACCGATAAGTACGGCGTATATACACTGTATACAGATTTTCAAATGTTTTGCGTCTCTTTTTTAAATGGATTTTTTTCAAAAACAGTTAGTTTAGTTTATATCTATTTATTTTAGCTCGATTGCGATGAAAGCTCAGAGCTCAATATATTAACCGCTCTCGAGCCCGCTGTCTGGGTAGAACCAGTACTGAGTGTTGTTTAATGAGAGGCGCCGGGTCGACCGTGGTATCGAACCTGCAAATTCTGGCGTGAGCGGTTAACACTCTTTTCATTAGACTACCGCCCCGGTTAAAGCTTTACGAAAGATTAAAGTATGTATGGTTAGAATTTCAAAACACATCACATTTTACGACAATTTTAAGAAAATTCATTTAAACACATAAACCGTCACACACTCTCAGATCAAAAGTACAGATTTTGTCAATATCAGGTATGACCTCTGTTGGCAGCTATATAGCTAACGAACTTTGTGTTATGAGATGAAATTCCATTCTTGGAGAAATGTTGCTACCAGTTGCGCTATAGTTCGTTGTTTAACCGGCAGACGTCAAAAACTCTGACTAAGCATGTCCCGCTCATGCTTTATGGGAACCAGGTCTGATGGCATTGCTTGCCATGGGAGGACATTGGTACCATTGGTGTGCAATATATGCTGTATTACTGGTGCAGTATGGAGCAATGCGTTGCCCTGCTGAATGGAATATCATACCAAAAAGGGAAAAAAAGACAGTGATGCTATCAGTGCGATCAATTTGCCTTAGCTGTATAGCTGCAAATTGTGGTCAATGTCCGACATTGGCTAAATCTATACTTATGTAATTCGATGAATACACGCTTCCATCTTTTATCAACCGTTAACCGTTTTCGAAATAAATGTTGCAAAACATTTGGAACTCAGTATATTCTGTATTGCATCGTTTTCAATACTAATGTTAATAAAACTATAATGACAAATTAGACAAGTATTGTCGCAAGAACTTCTTGGCTGTCTTAATAATATCGTGGTTTAATGGTAAAAGTTATGCTTGGGAGTATCTCTACATAGACATTTATGATTTATGGGTATTGACTCGTGTCACTATAGCTATCATAATGTTGACGTTGATCTAAGAGATATTGAGTTCATGGAATATTTACATAAATTTGATTAATTGTATATTCTTAACTTCTCGTATAATACTATCAATGACAAAATATATCACATATTTTTCTCAAAGTGACATTACTGAGCAACAACAGATACAACATATCGATTACCTAGCCCCTTCTATTTTTTGTTCAACTGGGTCGCTGTTCATATGTTAAATAGATACTTAATTTTGAATCCAGAAGTTGTATCGATTATAATAAATGTCCTATTACCTTTCCTAGTTTAATTGACAGGGTTGTCAGCCATGTATATCGTGTTCAAATACACGTGTTTAATTAGGCAGATGATTCATCGTCGTGTTTTCTCACAGCTAAATGATATACAAACATTACTTTCATCGCCTTCCAGAAGTAATCACGCACTGACGGTTTGTTTTATATTATGACACGGAATTATGAAATATACAGTAAATTGGTAATGGAAGATCTATCACTAGCAAAGCCACGTTTATTACTATTTTAATATTTGTATAATATGCAAATGAGATGGCTCTTATTGAAATCGGAATCACGAGATTTTTCAGGTATATATAGCGATAACTGTGATCAAACCATCAATCGTCCTTCAAAATGTTGTAAAATACAAGTCAACTGATTAGTGTGTATCACTACTATACAGCATAGGAACTAAGCTCAATAATATAGGGTTCGGGTCTGAGGTAGTATTCCTTTTGTTTTTTGAAACATAATATATCCATCAATGTAATACTGGACATACACGTGTGTGACAAATGTATGTTTTTTTTATCATACAAAATACAATCATGCTGATATTAAGAATGATATTTTGAAAACGTGTTATAACCTACACGACTGAAATATATAAAACGCGAAAAGTGTGCGGTGTTTACCAACATATAAATATTATAAATCTGTACATCCTATTTAAATAGCACCCTTCATAGGTTTGCTATACTCGTTTGCTTTCATATATTAATTTGTATTTTGATATAAAATGACGGAAATAAAGGGTAAATGCCGATACAATAAGGATATGAAATACTTCCTCAAACCGCACTTCCGGCTACGTCTTTAATGATTGATAATTCCAAAATTATTCTGTTACGGCAATACATACTTCTGTCAATGCGGAATTACACTCGGAGAAGAGTGGAAGTGGAAACATGGACAATACTACTATTATTTTCAGACTGTTTATTACTATCCAGTATACTATACTATGGTATACTATTATACAAACAATTTCAGGTTCATCGTTTTGCCAGTTACGAAAACATACATACTTATATAAACGTTTCAATTATGAACTGACGATTTATGTATACCCATCTTGATCCTTGTGTAATGATATTAAAATAAACTCTAAACTTATGCAAAGTGAATCCTTATAATGGCGATGTTCTAAATAAGGCATGTATCAAACATAGTTATGTAACATATATATGTGGAATAACAAATCCGATATATATGTGATGCAGATGTATCAACAACAATAGAATAAGGAATAAGTATATGATTATATCATCAATTTGTCTAAAAATAGAATTTTAAATTTGAGAAGACGAATAACAAATCTTAATGTGCATTCAGAAGGAAGCATGTACACTTGGATTGGGTAGACAACTTTCCTGATTACAGATTTTCTATAACTAACTAAGTCATTAAAAACAAAAGTGTGTTTTGGAAAATGTATTTAATGTGATTTTGTATTAATTTAGATGTTACTGATCTACAGTATCATCAAATATAATGGAGTACAGGGTACAATATTGTTCTGCATTGAATATGAATACGTACACAATATTAAAATTTATTGATAAAGCCGTCCATAAAGTTATTGTTCACATAACATAATGCATAAATGTAACATACATATAGCAAAAGCCTTTACTATGAACGTATCTTTACACCAAACATACATGCAAAAAAACAATCTTGGTTATCTTTAAAGAATTCGTTTCTGTTTCATGAAACATAAATAAGAATATATATATCGCTCGGTATATAAGCTACTGTAATCTATAAAGACATCATGATAAATGGGCATATATTCATGTCTCTATTGCTATCATAATGATTGACATTGATCTAAGAGAAATTAAATGCGTGGGATTCGTAAATGAATGCCAATTTTTGTCTAACTTGTCATCTTGAGTTATTGTCTATGGTGATATCACTTGCTACTTTTTTATAAGAGTATTAAAGGGAAATAAAGTTTCTTAAGGCAACATGGGTGGTAACTATTATGATCGGACAATTCCAGCAGTTCCAATCTAACAGCCATACGACCCAAATTTTCGCTGTGTGTTATAGTTTTTCATAGAAAGTTAATATATTATAACAGTATGAGCTGTATTTCAAAACAGTCATGCATTACGATTACTCTGAAATATAGTTGATAATAATAACATCAACCTTAAATAAATATTTTCTATGACTTATGATAAGTTTTCTCACCAGTGTAGGCCATGTTCCGAAACATGAGCTATTTTGAGATAATAGGAGAATGCTGATTTTCCTTTCAATTTAACAAAAAAGCGCAAATCGATTGATACGGTCCTCTGGTTAAAAAATATTGATGTCTTCTAAAAGAATTGCATCATATGTTTTACGGTGCAGGAGTGCAAAAATCCCATAATATTTTATATCATTTATCGTAGCCTTATTTTTCTCGAACGCATAATTCCGTTATTTGTTCTTACTTAACTCAACATCTAATTGAGGTCAGTTAGTTATTGGAAAATGACGTTATTCTTATACCGTCGACGCCACATGCTGACAGAAGGAATCTTATATTTTATTTATAACATCTTTGAAATATATTTTTGTCGTTCTTTATAAAGATGAAATGAAAAAGAAACTGTATGTATGCAATATGTGTGTTATGTGATCTGGCTGACAAACATCTTATAATGCTCGGCAAAGCATCGCTTGATATATGTTTTTGCCAACTCGTTTAATGTATTCATTAACAAAGTACATTTAGCAAGATATTTTTGTATATTATATATATCGTATGCATTGTTTTACTACATACGTAGACTTTGATAAAAGAGATTTCTCTTTTTGAATGGTATTACCAGACATGAAAAAACATAGCAATTGTATTTTGAACCTACAGTGAATAAGTAAGACGAAAGGGAAACAAGCAATAAACACATTCTCTTAAATATGTAAGAGAAATACATGGTAAAGACACCCCATTAGATACGAAAGAAAAAATATACATACTAAACAGCCCCCCCCCCCCCCCCCCTCCCACACACATACACACACACATACACCTAAGGTACGAAAGAGAAATAAAAAAATAAACACTTCCCTTAAGAAACGAAAGAAAAATAAAAAATAAACACATCCCAAATGATACGAAAGAGAAAACAATAATAAACACATTCCATATGATACCAAAATAGATAACAAAATAAACATATTCCCTAAGATACGAAAGAGAAACAAAAAAAAACCACATCCCTTAAAATACGAAATAGAAATAAATTATAAACAGATCACCTAAGACACGAAAGAGAATAAAAAAATAAACACATCCCCTATGATTCGAAATAGAAACAAATAATCCACACATCCACAAAGATACGAAAGAGAAACAAATAATAAACACATCTCCTATTATACGAAAGAGAAAGAAATAATAAACACATCCCCTAAGATACAAAAAAGAAACAAATAATAAACACATCCCCTATAGTACGAAATAGAAACAAAAAATTAACACAGCCATTAAGATACGAAAGGGAACAAATAATAAACACATCTCCTATTACACGAAAGAGAAAGAAATAATTAACATATCCCCTAAGATACAAACGAGAAACATATAATAAACACATCCCCTATGATATGAAATTTAAACAAATAATGAACACATCCCTATTGATACGAAAATGAAACAAATAATAAACACATCCCCTATGATACGAAAGAGAAACTAATAATTAACAACGCCTATGATACGAAAGAGAAACTAATAATAACACATCCCCAATGATACGAAACAGAAAAAAATATTAAATACATCCCCTTTGATACAAAACAGAAACAAATAGTAAATACATCCCCTATGGAACGAAAGAGAAACAAATCGTAAACGTATTCCCTAAGATACGAAAGAGAAATAAATAATAAACACATTCTCTAAGATTATACAGTCCTTCTCGAATATTGCCGAATACAAAAACAAGTGCATTGATGAACAAATATACTATCGAAATCCTTATCCTGATATTTACGAGAAACGACAAGATACTTAATACCTCACTGGACTGCCATTAGTCAACACATAAATAACACAGTTGACACTAATGGCGCAATTGCACAACCTCTGATAGAATACAGACTATAAGATATTCCAAGTGATTATCATACGAGAGCCACGAGAACATGCGTTGGCTGTTGTCGATATCTTCCTAGTTTACCAAATATTATTGTTAAAAACATACGATCATGGTAAGTTTACTTCCATGGAATCGTGTCTAAGGAGACAAATATATACGCCGTGTATCATATAGTACTTGGGGTTATTAAATGTGACAGCAGATAATACAAACTCTGCAGATGTCTTAGATAATATACTGTTGTATTATATGTTCATTTCATATAGTATGTTGATATTATGATTATGTTCCAGGTAAGCATTTTGGTTAGTGTTTGTTTTATTTAGTTGTAATATCACAGAGATTTTGAAATTTAAATTGAACGTTATTGCCTAGATAGGGGATTGTGGAATACACTATAACTGAGAGAAAGGGATATATTTAAAAACCAACGTGTTTTATTATCAAGCATTTTGTGGACTATTTTATTGATTGATCATACACGACACAATTTTTTAATTAAAATTTAAATATACATTACCATACGTGGTGAATGACGGGTGTGGTAATTAAATAAGTATATAGTAAAAAAACTATATATAATATGCTAAATATGCTAGCACCTCGTTAACAGTATCGGTTATTGATACACTAATTATATGTGTAAGCAAAAAAATGATTGACCAAAACAAATGTTATAAATGATTTATTACACGGAATTAAAGTGTAAAATTTACAAATATTAATGTATACATTATGTATTAAATAATGATTCAAGTGATTGTACTCCTCTTGTGAATTTGTGAATAAGTTGAACCGTTATTTCTTAATAATAAAATGTATATTCTTAATACATATTTCTAAGCTTAAAAATGTTAAATGGAAATAGGAGTAATGTATATACTCCCATAAATGTTTTCTGTCTATTTTGTCAATATCCGCTTTAGTAAAACTTCAAATATCACACATTGCGTTCAAATGGCGTTTTTATCTTAAATTGTAGCCCGTGTCATGATAAAGATACTGTCCTTTCTTATTTGCTGGATTTGAGTAGTTCCAAACTGTTTCATATCTTAAAATTTAACCGATTAAAAAAACAACATCAACAACATACTGTGACTTTGTTATAATATAACAATATATTCTCCTACACAATCGAACCCATTACCTTCCGCATGCCTGGCGGATATTTTATCTCTTGCTAAAACTGAGTTCAATTATATTTATAAAAACAAAAATTATAATAACAAATTCCTTATTATTAATAAAATGATTGTTATTATTACCATAACTATTATTATATCTACTATTATTATTATTATTATTACTAATATTATAATTGTCATCATCACTATAATTAACATATCTAATTTTCTTATGATAATTAATACTATTACCATAACTATTATCATTATTATTATTATAGTCAGCAATTTTATAAATATTATTAATAATATCACTCAGTATTAGCATTTTGATCATCATAATCATCATCATTATCATCACTGTCATCATCATCATCATCATCATCATCATCTTCTTTATCGTTATCATCATCATTGCATATAAATGTGTACATTTATTTTCATCATATTGCTTAATCACAAACAAAAAATTTAATTCATTTCATTGAAAAACAATGTGAAAATATTAATAAATTTCGAATGGATCGAAGTCGCTTGTATGGTAAAGATGTAAAACAAAATGCCAAGTAAGTTTTAATTGGCATTTTGATTTAAAATGCTGGAAGTTAAATTGTCCATATATATATATAAAACCTAAACTTAACTAAGTAAAACATAAGGCAAAATTAAATAGAATCAATCAAATTGGAAAAAAAGTATATATATATATCTTTGAGATAATAGGGTGGCAGTGGGTAAATTTAAAATGCCTCGTCAGTCTTCCTCAAGCTTACGGTTAGAACTGGGAAAGACTGGTACCTCACTCTATTTATAAACAGTTAGCGTACATGTACCAGTATATAAAAATAGAAGTTGAATATAATTTAGTAATCTACAGGCCGTAATAGAACATACATCTTCATACATAAATGAGCTTTATCTTTCATATAAACTTCATATTGTTGCGTACTTTATTAATTGATCCATAGTTCAGTTACGACAATAAAAAGTGATGCATGTGCTCATATGTGGATTTATTTCTGTGTTTAATAACATTGGTTATTCCCGTCGTTTATCTAGTTATGGCATATATAAGCAATATTGTAAGAATTGCACTGATTTTAAATCAAATGGAAACCGCATCCTCGAATCCGCATTTAAAACAAAACCATTGCCGGATTCAGCTAGCAAAAATATTTGACAATCTAGTGACTGCAAATTCGACTATACACTGGGACATCAGTCTCTGTGGTGATTTGGTCTTAAGAATTATGCTACAGCCATGAATCTCTCATATTTTAGTATGTGTGGAGGTCATCAGTGACTTTGGGGGTCCTAGGGACGATGCAGTAACAAGATAATCACATACTACACACATATAAGTAAATTAACAAACAGAGAAAAAACAAACTACTTCGATTCATTTATCACACAGATGTAAAACAAACAGACGTTAAAAGGCATGTTAACCGCTCACAAACATACTGTAACAGCTAGAACATTGTGTTTCTATGAATTGTTTGTATATTTACTGTTTCGGTGAATTTGTTATCCTACTATAATAATGCATATAATGACTTAAGCATCGGTTACTACAATCATGTGACATAATGTACTCTTCACATTTTCTGAATAAAACCACATTTAAAAAGTTTATATCATTGAACAAATCGGTTACATGAATTGTCAGCTAGATTATTCAGAACAGGACTTATCAAGTATGGTCATTTTAGCTAATATCCTGCAACCTTTGGCGGTTAATAAGACCAATTGTTTAACAAAACAGTAAATACGTTTATTTTAGTTGGAAAAAGACAATAACCGTTTAACTGTTAACAATTACGGCAAGTGTTTTATAGATGTCATACCCTAAGGGAAGCTTATGATAGCGAGCTGGATGACGTTTCCCGAGTGTAGTTTAGACATATCTAAAAGCGGTCTAGACCTTCAATCAATTGAGCATTATACTGGATAATCTAATATATTCCGTACATTTCAGTAGATCCTGGACTTGTCCGTGTCTGTAATAACCTATATGTGTTGATCATCACGAATATCTGTATAAGCACGAATATGTAATGGTTTGCGTCATTACCCTACAACGTACTGAGTGCCATGTGTAAGCCATAACTGATAAAATAATAAACTCTGCAATGTAACATGCGACCAGGTTGTCAGAACTACTGTACAACCAACCAAGCTCTCACGTCGTCGTCAACACATAAATCTAAACAGCGTAAATAAAGGACATCCTTAACATGCAATAATATACGCAAACTATTTATGTGCAAGCGAATAAAGAGTCTTACTGAGACATAACAAAAGTTCTGGAGATAGTCTTCTTATCATCTTCAGTTGAAACTTATTGATTTACTTTAGTTATGGAACACGTTATTAAAATGTATACAAATCACGCTCCGATTCCTCCTATGTAGAACAAGTACTAAATTTTGTTCAAGGACACCGTACAAAGCCGTGAAGGAAGATCAAACAAAGTGCTCTACGATCCTGATTTCAGTGCTCTACTACTGGATCACGCACTACACATATAGTTAACTTTAAAACGTGTTAATACTTACATCATGAATCTATGTACTAAATATTGGTTTAAGATAATACAAAATGTAAACATAAAAAAGTAAACGGTTGTTTCGTTTTGCTGCTTCTTTTGCTTGTTATATTTAGCCCATGCTATATGAGGATGACGAAAACTAAGTTATAACTTAAAATGCATTTTCTGACTAAAACAACATCAATAATATTTCAATATATCGTTTTTTTAGCTTTAAAAATGCAATTAAACTCAGCGTCAAATTATCAATTTTCCTATTGAAATCACGCATGTCACGTTGAATGGAATATTGAATAAATAATATGGCCATCAGTTTGTCCACTGATGAAATTACCAGTATGGGCTGGCATACAAGACTTACAGAGCATTCTATCCTGGATATGAGTCATTAAGAAAGAAGCTTTTCATTGTTACATATCGTGTTACGATCAAAGTGCTCAGAAACACAGAGCGGTTAATGCATTCAGATTTGCAATTTTAGAAAGTTGATCAACGTCTCACACCACTATTATATTCCTCATACGACTACATAGGGTTACGTTGTAACATTTATGTCCAAAATACATTGACGAAAAAATCTGCAGCATGTGTCGGGAATCAAATTCTTCGCTGGTCCAATATCTGAAATTATAAAGAAAAAAAATAAATATTCAACATTTATATAATTATTATGAAATCCTTGTGCATTAACGCTTAATCAAAGCTAAATGTACGCCCATATCTGCACTAGTTCTGAAATAAACTAAGCTTTAGTGACACGTGGTATCAGTCAAAATGCTGCTATATCCTGTAAAAAATCAAGAATCCATACGTAAACAAATTGAGTTTTATAACGACAACTGTCTAAAATGTCTGAAACTTTCATAACTACATCGAAAAGTGGAAAGATGGTTGAAAATAGGATGGAAAATATTTTAGACAACATTCTTATATCGGAATGAGATGTTAACCACAAAATCAAACAATTCAAGCTATAACCATGTAAAAGTATTCAATTAGCCATTATACACATTATTTTCAATAAACAAAGAGCAACACAGGCCCTATAAATAATGCATACATGGCATACAATGTAAAATTATACATATTTACAGGATTTTCTATAAAAATAGGAAACAAACATAAACTACACTAAATTCAACGCAGAATTTAATGTGACGACAACCGAAAACGGCCAAACTTAACTGTAAACTGGCCTTCTGGCAAGATTGTTACCGCTGCCTTTTAATAGTTGAATAATAAAAAATAATACAATCTCCCAATTCACTATAAATATGCAAATTAGTTTATTTTACAGACGATTCTATTTTGTACGCAGAAATAAGTGGGTTAAGGCTTGATAACACATTTACGCGTTTGTAAAATCAGCATAAAATACACAATCTGAGCAATAAGCATGCTCATGGGAATTCAGTGTGATCTTGTGGTGTTTTCGATCTGAATTAAGGGATGGTAGCGCCACAGAAATATGTCAAAACCATAGCAAGGAGAGTGTGTAATAAATGTAATATGTCAAAGAGGACAGGTGTGAGAGACTGAACAATACATATAAACCTAAATCTATGGGCATGAAAATACCAAAATGATCATCTGCAGAGTAAACAAGCTTTCTGCCATGCATGAGCCATGATTTATATCTCATTTTCGATTCTACATTTAACAAAATATTAATTTATACATAAATAACACGCCTATCAAGAAATTTTACGTAGAAAGTTTTGGTCAATGTGTGTAAACTCTATCATAAATAAATGAAGAAGCCGCATATCAGCACTAATATAATAAAACATGGTAAAAAATCACTGCAATACAAAGCCTGCTAAAGGAAGAATAAAGTTTCACTCCCCCTACCCCCACCCCTTCATCTGTAGGTCCGGAATATTTAAGGAAGATACTAGTGATACGAGTCCTTCATTTTCAATACGCTTAAGGAAAATCTATTCCGTTTTTCTTCCCTGTATTCATTACTTCATAGCTCATTCATAAATATGTAAATGAAGTGCAAATTTTAATCATTTCGCATAATGTTTCAACACATCAATTTAAGACCTAAAATAACG
Source organism: Panopea generosa (assembly GCA_029582155.1). Lineage (NCBI taxonomy): Eukaryota > Metazoa > Mollusca > Bivalvia > Adapedonta > Hiatellidae > Panopea > Panopea generosa. Next base: position 14,941,609 of record CM055898.1, read on the forward strand.
TTTCAGAGGCAGCCTTTTTATACATTTTTAAGATCATTTATTCCCATATTAATTGAATTATGTATATTCTGTTGAAACAACATTCAAAAAGAAACGCGGATTTATATATCTGTTGTTCTAAGAAGGAAAAACTCACAATTTGGCTGATGACAACATATAGGTTAATGTTAGTATTATCAATAAAACAATTGCCAAACTTTTATTTGTACAGATTTATTTTATAAAATATAAGTTATTTATCTAATTTAGGCAAAACAACGTGTGCATGCTTGAATTTACATTTTCAAATATTATCTTAGTATGCCTTTGATTGTTTTTATCGCTCCATACCAAACGAATACTAACTAACAAACTAACGCCGTTCTCAATTAGATATGTTTAGGTATCACATTATAAAAATACTAGATCAATAAAAATGTATTAAACAACTCACAATATAGTTACCTGAAGTGAGGCTGTCGCTATGCCAATCATACACGTACAATCACGTTTAAACGCCGTTTGGTGTAACAGCGAAACGTTATGTTAAAGCAAAGCATCAAATACGTGTATGCTATTTCAATCGGGCGTTTTACATCACCCGATACCGTTATTCAATCTTTTACCCGAACAATGTGTTCATTTACTACAATATACGTGGATAAAGAAGCGTATGTTTTATGTTTTAATGTAATATTCAAGCACACTGTACTTTAACAGGCTCATGTGTGAATTTACGTGAATAATTAAATAAGTACAATATAACACTTCATTGTTAGGAATTATACAAGGATTTATAGATATTGATAAAGGCCTATGCGTAAATTATAGCATATTTGAAAAAAAAAACAAGACATAAATGTTCAGACCAGACTACGGCGAGCGCACCTACCTACAATGCAAACCATAGACACAATTTCAGGCCTATGCCAAACCAATACATTTGGTGTCGACAATGACTTAGGCACGCTCGTCTATTTAAAAAAGTTATCACCGTATATATATATCATGCATTGTGATTGAGCATCTGAAAGATCCCTAAAATTGTAAATTCCTTTGTTGTGAATTTAATTACCTCCCTTTATGAAATTAAATAAATATGAATTCACTGTATCTCTATGATCCAACGGGTTTATAAATCTGTCCTTTATATAGTATGTGAGTTGTCATGAATCCTTAACTGAATCTTACTCATATAAAGCTATCAGTTCATGTATTCAAATTTTCCGTCCAGTCCAGATGTGTTGCATGTAAATCCATAGTATATAAGTCATGGTCGACACCAAATGTATTTGTTTGGCAGAGGCATTGATTATGTGTCTATGGTTTGCTTTGTAGCTAGGCGCGCTCGCCGTAGACTGGTCTGTACATGTATGTCTTGGTTAATCACAAATAATTATCTCTTTATATATACGTAATCCGTTTAGAATGAACTGTAATACTAATTATCATTTACGCCTGACTTATCTAAGAACTAAACATCGTCTGGTAAATCAACTGACACTTCATTACATTCAAATGCATAACGCTCATTTCCTGTTTTAATCAATACAATATTTTAATTGCAACAAAACAACGTTATTCAATTCATATATTCTACACGCAACTTAGTGTTTTATTATTCGCCGTCAAGAGGCAGCGAGTATATTTGTGATACTCCAATGACCTTGCAAATAGAAGAAAAAGGACTGATAATTGAGTATGTGTTCTATTTTGTATTTCTTCAAAAGTTTGAATTGCATAAAAACACAGCTAAATTATATTAGAACTTTTTTAACGATTCTTTGAATTGCATGATATTTTATGAGCAAGCACTGTATTGATTCTTCTTTCAAATTCCTTTGATAAAACGTTTATTAACGTAGTCTCCCGTAGCCCCGGAATTAGTTTAAGGTTTATAAATTAATATCCTGAACTTTATTTTTCGTTATTCCGATAAATTAACTAATCTCAGTTGATATGTATTGACTATTGTATGTTTATTAAGAAAATAAATAAAAAGTGACTTTATTAAGGCCTTGAATTTTAACTTTTTGATTGCTTGGCGATTTTAATTAACTTCGGTTTAGTCTGACAAGCTTATGAAGTATATAATTTGCAAATACTCATGGTTTTAACCAATTGTTAAAATAGTTATGGTATACTGAATCTATAACAATGAACAAAATACAAAATCAACATCATTAATATAAGACAATAGTGTTTATTTTGCACAGTGCAACATACATATATATATTTTTTTAAACAAAACATAGCGATTTTGTCAGTATGGCGTTTTGCTGGGTAGAACCAGTACTTCGTGTTGATTTTCGAGAGGCTTGTGATCAACCTCCTGCGGTTTGGTCCATCACTATATCTATTTCACCTCCGCCCAGCTCTGAGTCTTACGGTTGTGGAGAAAGTATTAAGAGTGTTTATTATACTGATAATTTGGATTTCAGTTAAAGTATATAACGCACGTTCACCAATGTCATATATACTCATCAAACCAAACTTGCTATGCTTTATCAATATGCTCCTTTTTCATTGACTGTTTTGTAGGCTGATAAAAAGATAGTTGCACTTTCAGAACAAATAATTAAGAATTATTTAACAACAATAATCGGTTGTGTGTTAACTTCAAAGGTTTTTGTATCTGATATTTTTATGTAGCAGACTATACGCACTAAAACGCACCAAATGAGTACAAACTTTGTTATGACAACTTACGGCAAACTCGTTACATCGGGACGTCACACCGGCAAATCAATATCGTAGAACAAATAAAATACAAACCACTGGGTTCACCCATTTGTAAATGTTTTGTCAAATAAATCAGAACTGTGAATTTTCGTTATAAAGAAGTAAACCATCAAAAAAATTGATATTTACCCCATTCGACGAAATACCTCATTCCGAAAGAACATCTATCCTGCCAATTGTAAAACCCAATGGTTATTTATGACGCAGTTCCACAACCTCTGACAGAATACAGATTTTTAGATAATAATTGTTTTATTTTGTGTCCACTGCCAATCCTACGAAAGCCACGTGAACATGCGTTGGCTGTTGTCGATATCTTCCTAGTTTACTCACATTTAACGCACACGATCATGGTCAATTTACTTCCATGGATTCTCGTTTAAGGAGACCAATATATACGCCGTGTATTAAATAGTACTGGGATTTATTACAGTTGATTATACAAACTCTGTAATATGTCTTTGATAATTTACTTGGGGTGTCTTATGTGTTTATTCCATATGATAAGCGGGTATTATGATCATATTCCAGGTAAGCATTTTAATGACTTAGTAGTGAAATGTAGTAATTATGAAATGAAACATGAACCTTTTTTCAGAGGGAGGAAACGGTGACGAGTGTCATTGAATTTATGTAAAACATATTTTTACTATTTAGTATTTTAGGTGTATTTAGAAAAATGTCAACACTTTGTCGAGTTATAGATATTAAAATCATAGATAGAGATAGGTATTTTCAAGCATTGAATACCTTTTATAAGTTATAGCTTAGTACTAGATATATATATTTATTACCTCCACTGAAGTGAGAGCGACATGTTATTAAACAAACATACAGAACAGAAAGGTCACAAAATATAAACTGTCCATATTGTCTGGCCGGTTATTACCCTAGAATGATTAGCATTTCCATATTTGTTATAAGTACTATCTGGCAAAATGACAACGCAACCAAATAAATAACAGCAAGCTAGAGTTTTATTATTCCGTTCACACGAGGTTACCAATGAATCCCATTCATCAAAACGCCTGTCCTTTCATCTTTATCTGTAATATGTAAACAAAACAAATATAATAATAAATCAAATTACATGAAATTCTAGTTTATTATTTTTTAAGATTTAATAAAAATCAACCACGTGTGGTTTAATGACGTTTCGGAAGTGTCATGTAATTTACGCCTGCTAACAAATCTAATTAACCCGAGTTCTTTTTTAGAATCGTTCAGTTTTGATGTCGTCGGTGGCATTTCATTTACGTGAGTGTACACTTCAGTAAAGCCAGTGTATACACCACTTGAAAATAAGATTATCAAAATCATGAGTGAGTGAGTGAGTGAGTGAGTGAGTGAGTGAGTGAGTGAGTGAGTTAGAGCGGGTGAAACAAATGACAAAGCCAAACTCCTTGAATCCTTCTTCAAATAGTTACATTATAAAACAAAGTATATAATATTACATAGAATGTTTTCATGACAATTTACATTTTACAATTTATTTATGTAACACAATCAAAACTGAAAAACAACTAACAAACTAAAATTCCACACCAATAAGCGTCAGGTGTTACTTTCATTAATGGCAATTTATTCAAACTTAATTGCATTTTGCCCAATTCAGATTTGTTTGTAAATATGTTTAAAGAAACAACATTTCCTGCACGCCAGATAAGGGTATCTGCATTTGTACTGGGGTTAGATATTTATATCTCACCCTAGGGCTGAGATGGAATTCTCATGCTTTGATGTTAAAACCATTTAGATGACGTAACATATAAAATGTATGACGTAAATCATAAAATTAAACGTCTTTAAAGCTATAATTGTAAAATTTATAATATTAAATTAAGTTAAAATAATTATTCAGTATGTTTGGTATTCAAGAAAAAAGAAATTCATCGCTATTTCGGTTCAGATAGAGATTTTCTCCCTTGGGAAAACTGAGTTCGCGTGAACATGGAATTTTCTATCCGAGCCTCAAACATGTATTTTTTTATATTCTTATACCAAGCGGAATCGCGTTCTATATGTTTGCTTTGAAAGTTGTAAGTTTAATTCATAGACAAATTCCGCAATATAGTGCAGTAGTAATTTAGATGAGGATATATGTCTGCATTAAACATGATAAACTACGTTCTATTGATAAATAAAACCGTATCTTAGATAAAAATCACAAACAAGGCGATATCTTATTGAGAAATGTGTATTCCATTAAATGTTGTCGTCGATAGTTCTCTCTACCTCTTTTTGTCTCTCTCTTGGCCTCTCTCGGCCTCTCTCTCTCTCTCTCTCTCTCTCTGAGCGAAATATTACTTGACCTATACAACGTAAAGTATAGCTTTATATAGGAAAACATGTTTTCATCATCTAGCCATGACTTGATATAGGTGACTGGTAAAAGGTACTAAACATATATTCAGTCCATTAAATTGATTGAAGATTCATATTTGAATTTCCGCTGAGTGTTTACTTGTTATTCATTTGATATCGCCAACAAAAAGACAGAAACACCATCGAGGTGGTTGAACCAAACATGTATGTACACATGCATTGAATTTTGTAAGAAAGCAGAGTGAGCTGGGTTCAACGATATATCCTATATCCAACAAGAACATTCTTGAAAGTTTAACAAAGACAGTCTTACATAAATACATAGTATATTCAATTAGCTGTTGACATGCATTTGCAACGAGTTGGCTGTCTACAGATTAATGGGAGTCATTTCATCTGATAGAAAATATAATGGCAATGGTACCTTAATATCACAATCGGACGTTATTGTCTTCACTTTAATATTTACAAATCATATTACATTCAAAGATAACAGGCCCGAAATAGTATTTAAATCTCGATGTCTAGACATGAAGAATCAAAATAGTATTCATTCTGTAGCCGTGAATTAATTCTAGTTATTATCTAACACCATTTAGTTCACATTCCGTTGAAGGAAAGTCGTTAGACGTAAGACCGATATTAAAGAATACGAGTTCAGTTCTTAATCAAGGAACTTAAAGAGTTATGTTTATTCATGATTCACAGATATGTGATATTGTTTACGATAGAACAAAATACGAAACAATTTTTGTTTCTACCTAAAGCAATAATTGTTGATGCAATAATGTATCAAGTGTTTGTATGTTAGACATAACAGTCGAATATAAAATGTTATATTGAGCGTTGAGCCACAACATACGGACAGTATATTCCACAACAATAAATCACAATCATAACAGGTACTGTAGCAAAACATACATACAACAAAAATTCAGTAGCATACCCGTCGCTGAGAAGTTTAAATCTAATTTCTGAGAGTTTCTGTTAGACCAAAAGTAATATTTCATGCACGTATTTATATTTAAGCACGTTTTCAAAAAATGCTTAAACAAAAACTCAGATTGTCCTGTTTTATGTATCTATGAATACATTGTTATCTATATTGGTCGAATTATAAATCACGCTCTGTGATTACTCTAAAGACCTGTTCTATATAGATATACTGATTACTGATCAATACAACAGGAATGCATACTCTTGTTTATTTATGGTTTTGCCATGTATTAGATGAACTACAATGACCTAACCTACAATATTTCTTATTGCGTGCTTATTGTCATGATTTGATAAGCTAAAGCTCATTTAGTGACACAAGTTATAGATCATACATGTTAATAATATCTGCTTGAAGCATATAACTACCCAGTTTCAAGTCCATTGTCAGTTGGATCATCGAGACTTGACGGTCTTTACGAGGCTAATACTCAATTATATTGCCCTTCGGATTCGATCACTTCATATCAAATTATCTCTGTGAACAGGGTAATTGGGTAATTTCTAATCCATTTAACTAAATAGATAAGAGGTTCCAATAAATGACCTGTTATCTCACAGTTTACGCTTATAGACTGATCTGGAATAATAACATAAATAGATAAACACGCACCTTAACACATAGAAGCCAGACAATGTACAAACAAAAGTAATCGGTGTTTTCTTTTTAAAGAATTGTTCTTAAATTTTTCTAACATCGATTGTGACACAAGATCTTATAACTTAGACAAATCACTCTTGAAGCCTTCCTTGTTAGACCAAGTACTAAGCATATGCGGATAACGTGTCAGCCCACGAACTTAATATACGAGACCTGTTCAATTTATAACACTTTTGAATGACAAAATCAGATTTACGTACATGGTTTTAAACGATTTCATTGTAGCAAATGCTCAATTTGTGCCCCATGACTATAGTAAATCATTCTACACCTCCTTGGCAAGCTCGCAAGTGTCCTGTTAATGTATTTGCTCAAGTTTTCTTTATGCGTCTTGTGGCATAACCGACGAAACACCGTTGTTTGTATATGAGTAATTACATTCACATATTTATAACGTTCGTTTAAGTTCAAGGTCACAAAGCTGACATTTTAAACTCGCTTTTGCTCGTTTAAACTACACCTAGTCTAAATTGACATGTTACCAGATTCACATCTACGTTCTAACTGCATGACTTATCTCTCTAAAAATCTGTCTCTCACTGAATAACCAACTATGCTATCATTGGTCAATTAATTGCTACCTTTCTATTGGTCATTATTACGGACCTTAAAATCAGACCCATAAAACCTACTGTCAACTATACATCAAGATAAGCCTAAGAATATTATTCATCTGCATTAGCCTGTCATCTGTATATGTAAATGACATGGTTGACCTGAATACACCATAATACCACAGTATTTTAGAGCTTGTTTAAGTCCAGTAAGGGTGTATATTTGGCGCTTCTACAATCTGCTTTTAGAATTCCCCAGATTCCGTAGTCCATTGGAGCAGCATCGGGACACTTTGGCGTCCACTCTGCAGGGGTGATGTACTTTACTTTACGTTCGTTCAGGAATTTGATCGTCTTTCTGACTGTTTGGTTAGATGCTGAGTCCTGATGGAACATCATTTCAATTTCACGTCCAGGGAGTAGTCGCAGGATATCTTTCGTAATGAATGGCTTCAGCACTTTGTTGATGTTGTAATCGGCATTGACTTTAACACCTTTTTCGATGAATCTAAGTGACTTCTTTCCATAGAAGCTAACTCCAGACCACACCACAAAGCCAGGTGCAAATGCATCACGTTTGACGAACTTCAGTTTATGGCCGATCTGTTCATTACTTCGAATATAGCAAATAAGTATTCGGCCATAGCTTAGTGACGACGTTTCTCCATTTGTTATTGTAAAAACGTAAATACAGACGCCAAGCCCTTGCACGACGTTTCTTAATTTGTTCATCACTTAGTTTGTGAACGGGGCGCTTTTTCTCAGCTTAGCCTTCAGTAAATAAATTGATAATCCTATTGACAGTTCCAGCAGATACACTACACTTGTGTGCCATTTCTCGCTTGGTAAGTGGATTCACCTTTTTAATCATTTTTGCAATTTGCCGTATGACGTCGGTTGTGGCGGCTGTGCAACGCTTCTTTATTTTTACCTTTTCAACAGGTTTCCGTGATGGGTTTCGTGAAAGTCCCTTTGCATGATGAACTCGATACACATTTGCAATTGAAACACTATGTCCCATGGGTTTAAGGTTATTAACAATTTTTCTGTACGACATGTTTGCCTTAAAAGGCCTAAAATGACCCCCCAAACAACGTCGTCAATTTTACGCCTAACCATGTTGGCAATCAATCAACAGGTGTGTAAAGTAATGTCCACAGCCTTCATGTACATGTCATCTGCACTGGTTCGCACGGAGAAAATATTGAATTCATCGTGTAGTTATAGTGTTACGTTATATATTGAACATGTATCGTAAAGCTGTAACTGACATGTTTCAGTTGTCACAATGATATATACCTTTACCTGCTTGTTTCTATTCTCCTTACGAGTTTTCCTATTTTCACCCAGAGAAATACTTGTCCTGTGTCACAGTTTTATTATATATAAGCAATATGATCAGACTAAACTTTTATTAGACTTCACATTTTAGTTTTATGATATTTTTAAAAAGACACATGAATTCACTCTTAGTAGTTATAGAATGGAATAACATTCTTAAATTATTAAAATCATTTTATGAATCTTAGATATTTACGAAAATGTTAACCTTAATTACTCAAACAAATTGCCTTACTTATAGAAAACCCTTACTAGTGCCTCTATACATTATCATTCATATTAAACAGCGTACCTTTTGACAGTGTTATCCTGCTTTCTAAATATTACGAATTGAAAAAGTACATTTACAATGATTCTGCTTGCAGAAAACCTTATTGTAAGTAAGTATTCTAAGTACGCGGAAATTTGTTACCGTGAATAAATTCACGTGATACATCTGACGTGAAACATATATTTAGATAAGACAAACCTAAATTGCTCTATCTCAAATTACAAACAATAAACTTAACATATCAATATTTATTGCTTGTAACTGTTCAACTTCGTTTAACCTAGTCAATTAGCTTGCTTCAAAATAACAATAATATTGTAAGCAATCACGGTATTTACTCGTTACTTGTCATGCATTTACAGAAATGTATAGTACCTGGATCGATATTTCCGTCATCTACACAAATTTGTTTAAAAAAAGTCTAGACCTTTAATCAATTAAGTATTACATTGATTGATTATATAACTCTGTTATACGCATCAAGCTCGAGCAAGCGTTGCTTCGTTATAGCAGGATTGGCAAGAGTCTTGGTATGCAATATATCACTCTCTTCTATATATTGTTTGTGTTATTATTGTAAAATGATTGTATTTCCATATATCTTATATAGCTATATAAAGCGTTATAGTATTATATGTATACTAAAATGAAGTAATATGCGTTTGATTCAGATTTTAATTAAAGTAATAGTAATAGGTGAAGGACTTTATCATAAAGTAAGGAAGAAAATGTTTTCGTAAACGTTAGTTGACAAAATGTTTCAGTGTTGAATGAGATATATAATGAATATCTACCTATAAATTAGGTCAGAATATTCTGGCTACAAATACCAGTGTAATGTTATTTCAAAGAAATCTTAGTTCGTGTAAGTTTTAACAGTTTCCTTTAATACTAGTCGAAATGAGTTTTCAGCGTCAAAGTTTATTTGAAACCTCGGAAGTGCTAAAATGCTTTGAATGGAAGAGGTTTAACTGCGAAACAGATTATTTCTAGCTATAGGCCCTGTCGGAGCTGTATATGTTTGAAAAACATTTTAAACTTTTAAACTCAAGCTTAACCTATTACATATGGAGCAATGTTTAGTCCAAAAACAAAAGTTATATAAATGCATTTTCAAATAACAATATACTATTAAAGTAGGAACTAATCTCAGTTATATGATGTATGAAAAGATCTTGTCTTCTTTTACTAGCTTTGACAAAATATACATCTCTAATTTTAAAATGTTTATTACTGGAAATATTACCATGTTTGTACGTATTGTATACAAATACATATTTTATACAAAATTTTTAATGTACTTTTTAAAAAAAAATCTCACTACTGGTTTTAAATTCAATACAATATGCCTGTTGAATACTTCCTGATATCGTATCTCCTGTCTGTTACGACTTTATAGATTTGTATGTCGCAAGGTTATGCTTTTTAAGGCACAACTTATCTCAATACACTTACGATGCGGAAGGAATCACAGACAAAATAATATTCTAGCGTTTTTCACATTTACTGTTGATCTCAAACTCTGATATCCTGATATATTGATGTGTGCTAGCTGTAGGTATGAAACCATGAAAAAAGGGTCGTTATATACGTACAGTATGTGGGATAGTATATTTTGTAACAAGGAATTATTCAAGGTAGAAACAGTTGTTCAACTGAGTTGATGTTATACATTACCCTATACTCTTAGAATGCTAGATTAGGCGTTTATGCTCATCATCTTAAACTGCGAATTGGCGTTATGGCAAAAATCAATAAACTTTTGATATTGAAACTCAACAATAAATACGAGTTTCTATTCTTGATTTTTATTTATCTATGTGACATCATTGCGATATAAACGAAATTGACATGTGTGATGTACAATTGAATATCGTTCTTATAAAATGAATTTATAAAACGTATCTATCCATTTTAATGTAGCCTAAGGCATTATTGGTGTTGTTGTTTTTTTTTTGTTATTTACGTGATATGTTCAAGCATGTGAATCGTCACCATTTCGAACATACTAACCCGAACTCAACTGAAGGAAACAAAAAAATAGTGAACTTGGCATTCCGCTGTTGTATTGCATCGTAATTATCCATTATCGCTTTTAACATTTCATTTAATCAATGTCACGCCATGCACGCTGATGATTATGTCGTGGGTAGATGTCATGACATACCGAATAGAATTTTATTGATGTTGCATGTGATAAATGTCAATACAAAACATGTGTAAGAATGGCAGAGGCCACGTTTAAATTAAAAAATAAGTTCAAGGTAGTTGTGCGTAGGGTCCAGTGGTAGTGTTTCGGACCCATAATCGAAGTGTCGTGGGTTCAAATCTCCGTCACGGCTATCACTGATGATCCTTGGTAAGACACCATTTCCTCATATGCTTAGGTCTTATATAACCTTAAAAACTTCGACCGTTATAAAACATTATAACTTTCATTTTATATGAGCATCATTCGTTTCGATGGCAATGAATGTGTATCGCAACCCGGAACACATCGAATGTATGTTTAAAATCTAAACAAAAAACACCGTTAAAATTAAAATAAAAGCTTAAGGATGGAATGAAATAACAGTTAACAATTGGGTTACACGTAATAAAATGTATACAAATCAATGGCGAATATCTCAAGAAAGAATGAAAGACAATTTCTCTGCATAAAATGTGCGACGTGGTACATGACGTCGTTATGATTTGTGTCGTGTTCCAGGTGGCCGTTGCTGACTGTAAATATCTGATACAAAATTTTAAATGATTTATGCATCGAACTTTAGTTTTCTCTGACTAAAAGAGAACGAAATACACTTTCAAGAGTTAAACAAATGTTCAGCCTATCGAACAACCTTCGTACATGAACATTCTTGTGTGACAGGTGATCCAAGCGATATATTGCGTCTATGAACATTTACAATAACATTTTAAAACCAGACTGAGAATGATTTATATAGCCGTAGATGTAATTTATAATGCTGTGCTTGTATCAGTAATGTTTTGAAATTACCACGCAGGAAAAAATGATACGATGTTACAAGGAAAGTAGCATAAGTGAGAATTAAAACAAAACTTTCTCATCTTGAAAGGATGCAATGATAAAGAAGAGATCAGTGACATTTTGAAATGTCGTAAATTTAACAAAAACTTGAAAGAGGATATTTTATATTTAAGAAAATGCACTATATTGGTGAAAGTTCGATGTCTTTATCAAGAACTAAATGCATCATACCAGTTTAAGTAGCACGTCTGTCATCAGACAGTATCACCGAGAAGCATGAACATCGGTTTTTACGTGAGTGGTATCACAACATAACGTCGTAGTAATGAAAACGACAGTCGATAAATGATCATAATAAATTTAGGTCGTATTGGATTAGGATTAATGTTGAATTAAAAGACCACTCATCAGACTGACGAAAATTTTTATTAAGATATTTTACTCAAACAACTAATGTTATAAATATGAATACAAAACAACTTAAGCACATGATACAAATAGCTGTCAAACGGCAGAAGTCACCAATTACAGTGCATATGCTTTGTGTGTGTAATATTTATATTTGAATACACATTCAAACGTCTTAACGTGGATGGAAATATTCATCATGACAATATCTTGTTCATTTAAACCCATTGACACACGACCTGAACAGTTAATCATTGACATAAAAATCCAGTACAAATAGGTTAAATGAATAATGATTATACTCTTTTCAAATAAATATTTCCCATTTGTAGTTATAATTAAGATATCGTCGTTATCTAAAATATTACAAACTATTTAGTACAATCCAATGGCATTTATAATATGTATTTACAATAATCCTTCTTTGCTTGTGTATTTTTAATGCAAATTTTGCGGTAATATTTTATTGATGGTTATTTACAAACACTATTTTATTTAAGATTTTCAAAAGCAGTTGTTTGAATCATGTTGCTGAGTATAACTTGATATAATGATATTACCATACACACGTTTTACAGATTCACTACATAACTGCATAACATCTTGTCTTATTAAATATAGTGGTTAGATCGTGGCTGCTATATTTAGATGGGTGTAAATATAAGCATAGCATTGGGAAAACATTCACATACTTGAACTGTGACATTTTTCTGACTAACGTTCAGTGATTTGAATTTCTTTGCTTATATATATTATATATGGAACAATAGTTTATATTATTAATTAATGAAATATGAAACTATTTATCCAGGGTTTATATACCCATAACTGATTACATTTTAAAGAAGGATTACTCCACTTTAAGCGTAATATTACCGTTTTAAGGGGGCATATTATACGTTATATAAGATTCATATTCACATTTTACATACAATCAAATAGAATAAGGGGCATACTCCATTCAACATGCATCTATTATATATATGCAGTCATAAACAGTGATCTGATTGTCACCTTTCGTAAAATGTACTTTGTTGAAGAGATTATTACTCATAGGAACTGTTTAGCTTAAATGTTTGAGAGAAGTTTTCAATTCTGTTTTAAAAAATATCTTCAGCTCCATGTGAATGTTTTGTTATGTTCATTATCAATCACAAAACTAGTACAGATGGTTCTTATAACAATGAATATAAGAAAAATATAGAAAGTTCAATAATACAATATCAATTTAGAACCTTTTTACGAACTTTTCTCAGTTAATACTTAAATAACAATAATCGCCATCATCTTGGTCACATAGTCTAACATTAATCGACATTTGCATACAAAACTGACATCTTGGTTAATAAAGAAAATCGACGTAGAGTACTAAATTGCTTGATAGCCTCCAATTATTTATAAACCATTCAAACCTGACGCAGGCGACGCATTATCTAATGAATAGAAACTATACTCAGCCCATTCTTGCAAGAATATTTAGGACAGCATGTTATTATTGGGAACATGCGCTTTTAAGGTGTCACTTCACAGTTGAATTTTGTTCTTTTTTCATTATAAAATAAGGTCTAGGATTTCCATGTTTAAAAAAGAATTCCACAAAGATTTTTTTAAAGTATTTTTGGAATGTATACATACATAAACATGCACAATAACCGGTAGGTTGACCAAGTTGTTTTTATTTAAAAGAGGGTCGATGAAACCCTGAATTTTGTTGAAAAAAGAAGTTCTCAAATTCATATACATGCATATGTTGAAATCCTATAAAAGTCACTTTTTTAACACCAGTGATGTATATGCTATGCCAACTTCTGCTCTACTCATCTGCAGTAAGAAATCGCAACCACTATCAACCATTTTGAAAATATTTCAAAACCAAATTTCATAGGCCTTTTTTTAAGCGTAACAATCATGAAAAACGGGGCGTAACCGTGTGGTGAGAATTTTTACTGCATTCTTATTTTAAAATGTAGAGGGAATATCTTATTCATGAACATATGTAAACACGGCTTAACACGCAAACAAACTTAAAATTTGAAAGTAATTGTATTTATTCTCAGAAACGTTATAACAGCACAGGTGGGATGATAATTGTTTTGTGTACTGTTGAGGAATCACATCTAGTCTTGTCAGAAAGTGATGTTCATTGTTTCATTTCTATTATATTGATTACAAGTAGCTGAGTTAATTCGTTTACGTTAAATTGGAATTATCAGTTTTATACTGAATTACGTTACTATGTACCTTGAATACGTCAATATTCATAGCTTATTTAAAAACCTTTTTGAACTTCTACCCGTTCTTTCAAACAAGCCAAAGTATCAAATATTGTTTGAGAACATCTATAATAATTACATATGTTTTCCAATGTGCCTTATACCTTATTTCCATGTACATATTTAATAGATATATTTAATCAGTTTAACAGACACATCAATTCAAATACGCTGCAGATATGCAGCATAAATTAGATGCCTAAAATGACAACTATTAACATTCCAGTAAAAATCACTTTGGTGTTATATTGGTCTTATATATAAATTCGTAATATAATTTTATAGTTCTTTAATTTTGCATGCATAAAACTAATGCCTTGAAAAATGTGGATGTAAATGGAACTTATGGCTATGAATTATATCTAATTGGTGTGAATAGCAATTGTTACGGGCTAATAACAGAGTCATGTTTAAGTTATTTTTACTATTCATTATTTACATGCACACTAAATATAATTCCATCTGAAATCTTTTTTTAAAGTTGTTCACTTTTTTATACCGTTTTTATACCTTTAGCGTGATATTTTTATTTTAGCATTGTTGTTATTGTTGAAAAAGCGTCATCGAATGATGGAAAATTGTAACCTTCTTCATCTATTATAGGACTTAGTATGCATGATGTGTTTAAATGTCTTTAAGGCAAAAATCTAGAAACACTAACTATAGTTGACACTTTCATGAATATCTCTCTATCCCACTCTCTCCCATATTATTTCTCTCTCTCTCTTTCTCTCTCCTTTATTTTATATTTACCTAAGCACATTTGTCAGTCATCACCTATGTTACAGCATACTCGTGTGCATGCTGTCGTATTAATTAACACATTCTCCCATAGTGTGACAAATATGTTCAATATCAATTCAAAGATCAATACTAGGTACACTTGTTTCAGCTGCAGAACAATAAGTTAGGTGATTGATCGTTCCGTGGCTGTAAAACTAATAATTATATCATAATACTTTTGGTTTAATGTTCCTATATCATTAATTTTGAATATTGATTGTTGTCATGCTACTTTTATGGTTGTTTCCTTTGAATGTCCTTTCTCATGTTGATTATCAATTTTCCTATTGTTTAAGCTTATTAAAACTAGTTTTGTAAATTATTAACTACAATTAAAGACACGTACAGCATAGTGCCAATGACACGTATGCGTGTAGTGTTATTTCATGTGTTATTGTATCAATGTGCAGCAACGTCATATTGTAATTTATGTCATTATTACTTTTATTTATATACTTCAGATCTTTAGACGTTTTTTTTATAATTGCAGGAAAAGACACATCAGCTGTTGATGATTATCTCGATATAGATGCCTTAAACACCTTCCAGCAAGTACAAAAGTAAGTAAGTATTCTCTTGAACATCTGTGTATACTTGTAATTGTCAAAACAAAACAAGTAAATGTAATCTTGAGTCTTAGTCACTAATAACAATCTGGTTGTTGTTATGCATATTCTTACATCTTACTGCTTAAATAGTATGACAGTATAGCTTAATAGATCATTACCATTTAAGGACGCAGATGCTATATCAACACAGACACAATTAACACAGTTTAAGTTTGTAATACGTACCATGCGATACATACATAAACACGGTCTAAATAATGAATGGTCTGTAAATAAACAGTAGGATAATAGAATCAACAAGAAAAACATATGATTTATTAAGATAAAAAAATAAAAATGCATCTTACAATATGTCATGACTATATTCAGTTAGTTATTACTGTGTGTTTACTTGTTTAATGATGTTGGGAAGGAATATCCGAGATATTCGTGTTTGTTATCGTATATTTTAAATTATGTTCTTTTAGGAAAACTTTTTTTTATTAAAAACTTACTTGTATCATTCCGAAATTTGACATTTTAAAGGCAAATAGTTAATTAAAATGCACGTAAACCAGGATCTACTTTATACCATCTGGAAGTGCTAACATAGGAAAAAGGAAAAATAAAAAAATAATTACCTCAAATTGTTTATTATATGTTCTTGTTACAAAAGTAGATAGAGATTGGGCAGAGTATTTTTGTTTTAAAGTAAGAATATGTAAGGGAACAACTTATTTTGCAGTGAACGAGGGATGTTCAGAAAGTTTTGAAACACTGTCTGAACTTCACATTATCCCTTTCACGATGTTTCTTTTTCAGAGATTATGTTATACATTTGTTGTTAAAGTCATAAAGATCAGTTCATATATACAACAGAATGATTAACAAACAACTAAATTCTGATATGTGTATCATCTTAAAAAAAAAATAAAATAAAAAACGAACACGGCATCATACCTTTATAGATATCAATTTCATTTTAAGTATGTTACTGTATTCAAAAAACAATTACTTGATTTTAAGATCCAACATACGTAATTAACACAATATCTTTATACAACCAATTCATATTTGACGCAGCAGCTGGGTTCATTTATTTGCATTTGAAATAATCGTATATGCTCATATTATGTTTGAAGTACTTTGTATTGTTTTTTTTTCTTCATAAGTTTCAACATTCTTTATATTAATTTGCAAGTACACGTGAAAGGTAATACGTGTTGGAATTGTACTTACCCTAATCTAATATATGTTTGGTTGAAATTATCGACACAAACAATGTGAGTAGTATTATTTGCGTATTTATAGTTTTAACTCAAGAATACTTGAAATAGAAATGGAAAATGACCTTTTAAATCAGAATCACTTTTGTTCTAAATCTATTTATTATGGTATGGGAACGATTTTATTACCGAACCGAAACGGAAACGCGTAGTAAACGAACTCTAGACGCTTACGATTAAACAAACGTTTTGTATATATAAGTTTTTTATTTACCCGCGCGCTTTGAACCAGTCATATGGGCGAGCAGGATAAGATGAATTTAAAAAACATAAAATATGATTACGCATTTCTATGATGATTATTGAGTGATGAATGAAGATGGTTTCAAATAATGAGAAGTGTCGACATTCAAACTTGAAGTTTATATTTAACTGGGTTGCGTTATCATGCAACTATTTTTTGTTATTTTTACATTTTTTTTATTTTTTTAGTCGGTGCTTACTATATATTTACCTTGTTTATACTCATGATAAGATTTAATGTGTAGATTACCGATGTTTTTAATGTGTAGATTAATTGAACAAAAATATTATCATTTCTTATTTTAATTGCTGCCATATTTTACATAAACCTATATATTTAAGGTTTATTATTAGTGCATGTAGTTGCTTATATTAAATGAGATGCACCTATGGTTGTTTACCATTATTTTAAGTCAGACAACGCTGCTCATAACACAAATTACTTTGCTTATATTGTCAGTGAGATTCCACATAAATACAAACTTTTGATAAAATTTAATTCTTTCTAAAATATTATCTGTAAACACTAATTGTGTGAGGTTACAATAGTAAAATATAATTGGAAGCTATCTTATGTAACCATATATCCCGATGTATTAATTTAGTAATTACAATATGGGAGATGGTCCAGCTGATTTTATGATCAGCCTGTGTGTCGACGGGTTTTAAGACAGTTAGTGCATGTCCGTGGGCATCCGAGGTTGACCATGTTGATACGAAACAATTGTATTATTGGTATTTTTGATTGTTAAAGTGGTAAAGACGTTGTTCCGCACCGAATCCATTAGTAAATTGAACTACCAATATTTATTTTATGTGAACGCCAATGAACATGATCTATATATTTCTGTAATGATATGAACATGAAATGATGATAATGAATATGTTGAAGGTGATTATAATTGATGATTGATATGAAATGATACTTTCTTCCTGTTTCCAAAACGACCGGTTCAAAACTGGGGTAAATATCTCTTAATATAATTAAAATGTATACTGTGTTATTAAAAGCTAACACATTTTGATGGGGACAATTTTGGTAAACACAGTATACTAAAATGTGTGTGGGGTAAGCCAAAAGGTAAACAAACATAAACAAAGAAATTGAAATTTTTAGAGAGCATAAATGAAAAGACCAGCCAGGATAGGAGATTTTTTTCTGATAGTTACCGATAGTAAATATATTCCGCTGATGTGTCTTCGATATTAGTATCTTCTGTTTATCCCTCGTCGGCAAAATGAGGTAGAATTTGAGATTCTAAAGCTTATCAGTATCTAGACCACTTAGCCTAAGCGTTCCGGTTGCTGATTGGATAAACGCTTAGATTATCCAATCAGCTACTTGAACGCTTAAGCTAAGCGTTCTGGTTGCTGATTTGATAAACGCTTATATTAAATCAGCAACCAAATCCTTCCTGGTCCGGTGCAGATGGAAGCGGCCATTTTATAAGCAAAATAAGTGAATATTAAATAATAAATAATTAAAAAGTGCGAAGTACGCCCTCCAGCAATGTAATTATCCCATTGCCTGATCTAACTCTGTGTCACCCCGAAGATTGAAGGACATTGACTTTAGATTTATCCATTACCGTCCATAGGAAAGTATTTCGCAAATGTTTACCGTGACATGCTTTTTAAACTGTTATTTGATGAATTTGATGGTGATCATGATGAAAATAATGGTTATGATGATTGATAATGATGATGATGATGATGATGATGATAATGATAAAAATGATGTTGTAGTAGTAGTAGTAGTAGTAGTAGTAGGGATAGTAGTAGTAGCAAAAGTATCAGAAGCAGCAGCAGTATCAATAGGAGTAATTGTAGTAGCTGCGTCAATATTTTATAGCAGTATAAGTAGCAGTAATAGTAGTAGTAATAGTAGTAGTAGTAGAAGCAGTCATAAAAGTAGTAGTATTAGTAGTAGTTGTTGTTGTTGTTGTAGTAGTAGAAGTAGAAGTAGTAGTAGTTGTAGTAGTAGTAGCAGTAGTAGTTATAGAAGTAGTAGTAGAAGAAGTAGTAGTAGTAAAAGTATCAGAAGCAGTAGCAGTAGCAGTAAAAGTATTAGTAGAAGTAGTAGTAGTAGTAGTAGTAGTAGTAGTAGTAGTAGTAGTAGTAATAGTCAGAAATATAAGCTGCAGTATTGATATCAGTATTAATAGCAGTAGTAGAAGTATGAGTAGTAGTTGTAGTAGTATCAGAAGGGGAGCAGTGGCAGCAATAGTAATATTAGTAATATCGACAAAAGTATACGCAGCAGTATTGATATAAGTATTAGTATTTGTAGTATAAGTAGTAGTAGTAATAGTAGTAGTAGTAGTAGTAGTGGTGGTAGTTATATCATAAGCAGTAGCAGTATCAATAGAAGTAGTAGTAGAAGTATCAGAAGCAGAGCAGCAGCAGTAGCAGGTATAATAGTAGTAGAAGATGTTGTTCTATATGTAATAATAGTAGTAGTAGTATTGAAAGCAGCAGCAATATAAGCAGCAGTATTCAAATTAGTAATAAGAGCAGTAGTAGAAGTATAAGTAGTAGTTGTAGTAGTATCAGATGGGGAGCAGTGGCAGTAAAAGTAATATTAGTAATAGCAACAAAAGTGTTAGCAGCAGTTTTGATATAAGTAGTAGTAGTAGTAGTAGTAGTAGTAGTAGTAGTAGTAGTAGTAGTAGTAATATCATAAGCAGTAGCAGTATCAATAGAAGTAGTAGAAGTATTAGTTGTTGTAGTAATAGTAGTAGTAATAGTAGTAGTAGTAGTAGTAATAGTACTAATGGTAGTAGTAGTTAAGTAACAGTAGAAGTTGTAATGGTGGTGGTAGTAGTAGTAGTAGGAAGTAGTAGTAAAAGTAGTAGGAGTTGATGTTGTTGTTGTAGTAGTAGAAGTAGTAGTAGTTGTAGTACTAAAAGAAGTATAAGTAGAAGTAATAGTAGTAGTAGAAGTATCAGAAGCAGAGCAGTAGCAATAGCAGTAGTAGTTGTAATTATAGTAGTATCAGTAGTAGTAGTAGAAGATGTTGCTGTATAAGTAATAGTAGTAGTAGTATTGATAGCAGCAGCAATATAAGCAGCAGTATTTATACTAGTATTAATAGCAGAAGTAGAAGTATAAGTAGTTGTAGTAGTATCAGAAGCGGAGCAGTAAAAGTAATACTAGTAATAGCAACCAAAGTATAAGCAGCAGTATGTATATAAGTATTAGTAGTAGTAGTTGTAGTAGTAGTAGTAGTAGTAGTAGTAGTAGTAGTAGTAGTGGTAGTTATATCATATGCAGTAGCAGTATCGATATACGTAGTAGAAGTATTAGTTGTTGTAGTAATAGTTGTAGTAGTAGTAGTAGTAGTAGTAGTAGTAGTAGTAGTAGTAGTAGAAGCAGCAGCAGTATCAGTAGCAGTATTAGAAGCAGTAGTTGTAGTAGTAGTTATAGCAACAACAGTAATAGCAGCAGTATTAATACTAGTATTAATAGTATAGTAGTAGAAGTAGTAGTAGTAGTAGTAGAAGTGTAGTAGTAGTTGCAGTAGTAGTAGTAGTAGTAGTAATAGTAGTAGTAGTAGTAGTAGTAGTAGTAGCAGTAGTAGTAGTAGTCGTAGTAGAAGTGTGATGGTAGTAGTTGTATTATAGTAGAAGTAGTAATAGTAGTATTTGTAGCAGCAGTAGTAGTAGCAGTAATAGTACTAGTAGTAATAGTTGAAACAGTATTAGCAGCAGTATTTATATTATTAGTTGTAGTAAAGTAGTAGTAGAAGAAGTAGTTTTATTAGTATCAAAGGCAGCAGCAGTATCAATTGTAGTATCAATTGTAGTAGTAGTAGTAGTAGTAGTAGTAGTGTGATGGTAGTAGTTGTAGTAGAAGAAGCAGTATTAGTAACAGTAATCGCAGTATTAGTAGCAGTAAAAGTAGTAGTAGTAGCAGTAATATATAAGTTAGTAAATAAGTTTTGATCTCGTGTGTTTTATTTACTATTTATAAATACAAATTAACTTAAAGTAGGAAAGTTTACATACGGTTACTTCGTTTAACCTTTGATCTGTCTCATAACATAAAATATGCCTGCCATTTACCTAGGCAATATGTTTATTGAAATGTATAAAATAGTCTCCAGTGAGATGGTGCTAGAGTGAAACCATTTTCTTTGACGAATATATCGATTTCTATAGCAGACGCCATATTTCACACCAGCGTGACATATTTTTATCAGCTCTTTTCATGAAATATATTAAAATACGCTTATAAAAAACAATATTTCAGTTTTTTAATAAATATATAATATATCTACTTATAATTTGTATTTCATTCAAGTGAATATGCGATATCAACGTATTCGCACTGTTCATCACAATGCTTTTGACATGTCTCTCTTGTCCTGTGCTGTTTACACAGCATTGTAATGAAAACTCGCAACACAAACTAATGTTGACATATCTACCCGAAATTACCCCTTGTCGCGATACGCATCGATAGTGGCGTGAATGCAAGTTGATATCATTAATTAAAACACAAGTTCTTTAAAGTTTCATGTTTGGTTTTAAATATGTACACACTAGCTGGGTACCTTATTTAGAGACGTAAAAACATTTAATTAAGTCAATGAACAATTCAACTATTCACCTTACCCAACATTCTTATTGTTTCAACATATATATTTACACGTATGTTAATAATACCGCAATTGAACACTTATATGAAATTGTGAATATACATTTACAGAGAAGTTTCTGAAATTGGCAAACACTGTCATGATGGAATTGCTATTAACAGGAGAATGTAAAGTTTTCGATCTACCTCGATTTCTAAATCAGAATATACAAATTGAATTATAACCGAAAACTAATATTCATAAACTCAGCTTGTATTCACTTCACGAAATTGTTTAATAATTAAGCGTTAATCGAAACAAACATTAACATATTGACCAAGTGGAACTGAAAAAAACGGTATGCATGCGCATAACACTAACTGAAATGGTAAAATGCTGTGCATGTGCAGAAAAGAAACGGATAAACAGTGCACATGTGCATAAATAAGCACAATATAAATCAATACGGCTTCGATTAATCCATTCTAACAGCTTTAATACTATAGTTTTATAATACAATTTAAAACCATCTGCTCCGTTTTGCCGTCAGGCAAAGTTAATATCTTTATGTCATACAAATATGAAACGATGACAGGATACGAATGTTGAACTCTGCCACTAATGAAATACTAGTACTTTACTGGGCATGTGACTGCGGCGTGGTCTAGTGGTAGAGCGTCCGCCTCGCATGCGGAACGTCGTGGGTTTGATCCCCGACCGGGTCATACCAAAGATTTTAAAAATAGTACAAGAAGCTTCCTCGCTTGACGCTCAGCATTTAGAGGAGAGATCTAGGTCTTGTCGGCCCGGTGTCAGTATAATGTGACTGGGTGGGGTATCATACCATGTGTCTGCGGCATGATACTCCAGTGTGACAACGCTTAGAATACTGTCTCAAGTAGACACCGTCGCGATATGACAGAAAAATTGTTGAAAGCGACGCTAAACACCGTACAACAACAATATACATCGGGCTAGTTAATATCGGATACAATCTTGTAGTTGATGCCTCATTAATATGTCGCTGTTGCAATACTTGTTCGCCTTAATAAGTTCCTAATCAAAATTATCGACTTTTTCTTAAAGCGTCCCCATCATTCTCGTTCATGTTCTAAGTTCAACTTAATAATTATACTGGATTTCAAACAGTTTCATGAGCTGTCGTATATTTTGCTTCGTCATTAACCATTTTTTATAAAATATCAAACGTCTTGTTATGCACAGAATGTCATATTGTAATAACAATGGAAGATTAGTTGTTGCAAGATTCAATGCTATAAAATGCAATATTATGATCAAATTCATGGCGTTGGTAATTTGTAAATTTTTATCTTAATTTTTTGATATATGGATCTTTATAACCTTAAACGTCTAAACAACACATACGAAATAATTAATTAAACACTTTTATTATAGAGTGATTATGTGTCGCAAATGAAAT
Organism: Panopea generosa; assembly: GCA_029582155.1. Classification (NCBI taxonomy): domain Eukaryota; kingdom Metazoa; phylum Mollusca; class Bivalvia; order Adapedonta; family Hiatellidae; genus Panopea; species Panopea generosa. The sequence goes on from CM055898.1 coordinate 14,965,031, forward strand.
CGTTAATTATTTTATTGTTTTTAAATATGCTATTAAAATGTAATTACTGACCAGCAAACAGTGTGTAAGTTTTCAACATGAAGTTATCAGCTAGTTGTTATAGTATTTTACCGATATCTTTCTGATAACATAAGAAAATACAATATATAAAAATAATTCCAATGTCTATATTACTATCGTTTTAATTTAAATAAAAAGAGTTTAATATAGACATTGATATCATATTTTCTTCCCTTGGGAGGATCCATAGTAAAATTCATATAATCAAAACTAATTACAACATAAAATGAAATGTATTTTTCAGCATCAAATCGCCATTACATATTGTGTATTTTTCAGTTGTTATCGAAATGTCTAATGCATTATTTTTAATGTATGGTGAACAGTTCATTATTTTATTAGTTGCCACATATTAATTTAATATTTTCACATATTTTAGACAGGTAAATCATCGATACCTCACCCATATTTTGAATATAGTGTCATATTTTTAAACAAGTTTAATATTGATATCCGAACGCTTTCAAATATTTTTTTTTTCAATCAAGTGTTTCACCGATATCCAACGCATATACAAATCTCAAACGTGGTTGAGTTGAGATATACGTCATAAAAAGCCGACAACCGCACTATTACTTCCTCAGTATGCTAAGAAATATGCTGTAACCGTAATTATATTAATTATGTTATTTAAAAATTGTTCACAATAACTTTGCAATATTAAAATTAAGCTATATATCAAACGTACATTAGTATATTAGTATAAAATTATATAAATTTCGTAAGGTTCATTTTAACTTCGATTGCTATCTTTTATCCATGGAATACCATATCATTTTGATTTCGCTGTGTTTTGTGTACCAGCGGTTTCCATGTCTGTTCTTTATATAGCATGAGTTTTAATGTATTATGTCTTTAAATCTAAGTATATTATTAACGATTAAAATTAATTTTAATGAGTTGGTTGATTCTTTAGTTTTGAGCACTATTTTTGCATTGTCGCTATGCGCACTCTAGTTTGGAATGCGTATTCATTTATAAATACGAGTTTAATCGATACAACAGACCTCAGGCGGAATCTAGATTAGACCAACCGTCTTCCTACAAATAACTTGTGAACTTTCTTAAAAATGTTTATGGACGAAATGGGTTCAAACCACGCACCCCAGCGATTAAAGATAATAGATACAGAACTGCGCTTTAGTATCTCGGTCACCTTTCATAATGTTAATATTGATTAAATACATGAACATGAGTAACACATATATGTACATCACCGTGTCCTTATCAGCTGATATTTGTTGTAAAATCTATCAACATGCATGTAAATGTTGAGCAACGGATAAAACAAGTAGCAATCAAATATAAAAGTAATGTAAACATAGACAATTATAAATAACCAACCAGCAGGATATGAAGCATTTTACGGACAAAGCCGCAAAAAAAAACACGATTACAATTTATATATAAACTTTGTTTAAAATTGAAAGAATTATAGATAGACAGTATCAAACTTGTAAACACAAATTCGCTACCTCATACTTCCCCCACTGTCAGATTAGAAGACAAAACACTGAATATAACAGTGTTTCATCTAAACTGTGTCACTTTAACCCTGTGGCAGACATACCATGGTAAACACAAGCTCGCTACCTCATACTTCCCCCACTGTCAGATTATAAGACAAAACACTGAATATAACAGTGTCTCATCTAAACTGTGTCACTTTAACCCAGTGGCAGACATACCATGGTAAACACAAGCTCGCTACCTCATACTTCCCCCACTGTCAGATTAGAAGACAAAACACTGAATATAACAGTGTCTCATCTAAACTGTGTCTCTTTAACCCAGTGGCAGACATACCATGGTAAACACATGCTCGTTACCTCATACTTCCCCCACTGTCAGATTACAAGACAAAACACTGAATATAACAGTATCTCCTCTAAACTGTGACATTTTAACCCAGTGGCAGACATACCATGTTAAACACAAACTCGCTACCTCATACTTCCCCCACTGTCAGATTAGATAACAAAATACTGAATATAACAGTGTCTCATCTAAACTGTGTCACTTTAACCCAGTAGCAGACATACCATGGTAAACACAAGCTCGCTACCTCATACTTCCCCCACTGTCAGATTAGAAGACAAAACACTGAATATAACAGTGTCTCATCTAAACTGTGTCACTTTAACCCAGTGGCAGACATACCATGTTAAACACAAGCTCGCTACCTCATACTTCCCCCACTGTCAGATTACAAGACAAAACACTGAATATAACAGTATCTCCTCTAAACTGTGTCACTTTAACCCAGTGGCAGACATACCATGTTAAACACAAACTCGTTACCTCATACTTCCCCCACTGTCAGATTACAAGACAAAACACTGAATATAACAGTTTCTCCTCTAAACTGTGTCACTTTAACCCAGTGGCAGACATACATGTTAAACACAAGCTCGCTACCTCATACTTCCATCACTGTCAGATTACAAGACAAAACACTGAATATAACAGTTTCTCTTCTAAACTGTGACACTTTAAGCCAGTGGAAGACATACCATGTTAAACACAAGCTTGTTACCTCATATTTCTCCCACTATCAGGTAACAGGACAACACACTGCATATAACAGTATATCCTCTAAACTGTTTCAATTTAACCCAGTGGCAGACATACCTTGTTAAACACAAGCTCGTTACCTCATACTTCCCCCACAGTCAGATTACAAGACAAAACACTGAATATAACAGTATCTCCTCTAAACTGTGACGCTTTAACCCAGTGGGAGACACCATGTTAAACACAAACTCGCTACCTCAAACTTACCCAACTGTCAGATTACAAGACAAAACACTGAATGTAACAGTATCTCCTCTAAATTGTGACACTTTAACCCAGTGGCAGACATATCATGTTTAACACAAACTCGCTACCCCATACTTCCCCCACTGTCAGATTACAACACAAAACACTGAATATAACAGTTTCTCCTCTAAACTTTGTCACTTTAACCCAGTGTTAGACAAACCATGTTAAACACAAGCTCGCTACCTCATACTTCCACCACTGTCAGATTAGAAGATAAAACACTGAATAAAACAGTGTCTCATCTAAACTGTGTCACTTTAACCCTGTGGCAGACATACCATGTTAAACACAAGCTCGCTACCTCATACTTCCCCCACTGTCAGATTTCAAGACAAAACACTGAATATAACAGTATCTCCTCTAAACTGTGACATTTTAACCCAGTGGCAGACATACCATGTTAAACACAAGCTCGCTACCTCATACTTCCCCCACTCTCAGATTAGAAGACAAAACACTGAATATAACAGTGTCTCATCTAAACTGTGTCACTTTAACCCAGTGGCAGACATACCATGGTAAACACAAGCTCGCTACCTCATACTTCCCCCACTATCAGATTAGAAGACAAAACACTGAATATAACAGTGTCTCATCTAAACTGTGTCACTTTAACCCAGTGGCAGACATACCATGGTAAACACAAGCTCGCTACCTCATACTTCCCCCACTGTCAGATTAGAAGACAAAACACTGAATATAACAGTGTCTCATCTAGACTGTGTCACTTTAACCCAGTGGCAGACATACCATGGTAAACACATGCTCGTTACCTCATACTACCCCCACTGTCAGATTACAAGACAAAACACTGAATATAACAGTATCTCCTCTAAACTGTGACATTTTAACCCAGTGGCAGACATACCATGTTAAACACAAACTCGCTACCTCATACTTCCCCCACTGTCAGATTAGATAACAAAATACTGAATATAACAGTGTCTCATCTAAACTGTGTCACTTTAACCCAGTGGCAGACATACCATGGTAAACACAAGCTCGCTACCTCATACTTCCCCCACTGTCAGATTAGAAGACAAAACACTGAATATAACAGTGTCTCATCTAAACTGTGTCACTTTAACCCAGTGGCAGACATACCATGGTCAACACAAGCTCGCTACCTCATAATTCCCCCACTGTCAGATTGCAAGACAAAACACTGAATATAACAGTATCTCCTCTAAACTGTGACATTTTAACCCAGTGGCAGACATACCATTTTAAACACAAACTCGCTACCTCATACTTCCCCCACTGTCAGATTAGAAGACAAAACACTGAATATAACAGTTTCTCCTCTAAACTGTGTCACTTTAACCCAGTGGCAGACATAGCATGTTTAACACAAACTCGCTACCTCATAATTCCCCCGCTGTCAGATTACAAGACAAAACACTGTATATAACAGTATCTCCCCTAAACTGTGTCACTTTAACTTAGTGGCAGACACAACATGTTAAACACAAGCTCGTTACCTCATACTTCCACCACTGTCAGATTACAAGACAAGACACTGAATATAACAGTGTCTCATCTAAACTGTGTCACTTTAACCCAGTGGCAGACATACCATGTTAAACACAAGCTCGCTACCTCATTCTTCCCCACTCTCAGATTACAAGACAAAACACTTAATATAACAGTGACTCCTCTAAACTCTGTCACTTTAACATAGTGGCAGTCATACCATCTGAAACACAAACTCGTAACCTCATATTTCCCCCACTGTCAGATTACAAGACAAAACACTGAATATAACAGCATCTCCTCTAAACTGTGTCACTTTAACCCAGTGGCAGACATACATGTTAAACACAAGCTCGCTACCTCATACTTCCCCAACTGTCAGATTACAAGACAAAACACTGAATATAACAGTATCTCCTCTAAACTGTGTCACTTTAACCCAGTGGCAGACATACCATGTTAAACACAAACTCGCTACCTCATACATCTCCCACTGTCAGATTACAACACAAAACACTGAATATAACAGTTTCTCCTCTAAACTGTGTCACTTTAACCCAGTGGCAGACATTCCATGTTATACACAAGCTCGTTACCTCATACTTCCTCCACTGTCAGATTACAAAACAAAACACTGCATATAACAGTATCTCCTCTAAACTGTGATACTTTAACCCAGTGGCAAACATACCATGTTAAACACAAGCTCGCTACCTCATACTTCCCCCACTGTCAGATTACAAGACAAAACACTGAATATAACAGTATCTCCTCTAAACTGTGTCACTTTAACCCAGTGGCAGACATACCATGTTAAACACAAACTCGTTACCTCATACTTCCCCCACTGTCAGATTACAAGACAAAACACTGAATATAACAGTGACTCCTCTAAACTCTGTCACTTTAACATAGTGGCAGTCATACCATCTGAAACACAAACTCGTAACCTCATATTTCCCCCACTGTCAGATTACAAGACAAAACACTGAATATAACAGCATCTCCTCTAAACTGTGTCACTTTAACCCAGTGGCAGACATACACGTTAAACACAAGCTCGCTACCTCATACTTCCCCCACTGTCAGATTACAAGACAAAACACTGAATATAACAGTATCTCCTCTAAACTGTGTCACTTTAACCCAGTGGCAGACATACCATGTTAAACACAAACTCGCTACCTCATAATTCCCCCGCTGTCAGATTACAAGACAAAACACTGTATATAACAGTATCTCCCCTAAACTGTGTCACTTTAACTTAGTGGCAGACACAACATGTTAAACACAAGCTCGTTACCTCATACTTCCCCCACTGTCAGATTACAAGACAAAACACTGAATATAACAGTGTCTCATCTAAACTGTGTCACTTTAACCCAGTGGCAGACATACCTGTTAAACACAAGCTCGCTACCTCATTCTTCCCCCACTGTCAGATTACAAGACAAAACACTGAATATAACAGTGACTCCTCTAAACTCTGTCACTTTAACATAGTGGCAGTCATACCATCTGAAACACAAACTCGTAACCTCATATTTCCCCCACTGTCAGATTACAAGACAAAACACTGAATATAACAGCATCTTCTCTAAACTGTGTCACTTTAACCCAGTGGCAGACATACACGTTAAACACAAGCTCGCTACCTCATACTTCCCCCACTGTCAGATTACAAGACAAAACACTGAATATAACAGTATCTCCTCTAAACTGTGTCACTTTAACCCAGTGGCAGACATACCATGTTAAACACAAACTCGCTACCTCATACTTCTCCCACTGTCAGATTACAACACAAAACACTGAATACAACAGTTTCTCCTCTAAACTGTGTCACTTTAACCCAGTGGCAGACATTCCATGTTATACACAAGCTCGTTACCTCATACTTCCTCCACTGTCAGATTACAAAACGAAACACTGCATATAACAGTATCTCCTCTAAACTGTGTCACTTTAACCCAGTGGCAGACATACCATGTTAAACACAAACTCGCTACCTCATACATCTCCCACTGTCAGATTACAACACAAAACACTGAATATAACAGTTTCTCCTCTAAACTGTGTCACTTTAACCCAGTGGCAGACATTCCATGTTATACACAAGCTCGTTACCTCATACTTCCTCCACTGTCAGATTACAAAACAAAACACTGCATATAACAGTATCTCCTCTAAACTGTGATACTTTAACCCAGTGGCAAACATACCATGTTAAACACAAGCTCGCTACCTCATACTTCCCCCACTGTCAGATTACAAGACAAAACACTGAATATAACAGTATCTCCTCTAAACTGTGTCACTTTAACCCAGTGGCAGACATACCATGTTAAACACAAACTCGTTACCTCATACTTCCCCCACTGTCAGATTACAAGACAAAACACTGAATATAACAGTGACTCCTCTAAACTCTGTCACTTTAACATAGTGGCAGTCATACCATCTGAAACACAAACTCGTAACCTCATATTTCCCCCACTGTCAGATTACAAGACAAAACACTGAATATAACAGCATCTCCTCTAAACTGTGTCACTTTAACCCAGTGGCAGACATACACGTTAAACACAAGCTCGCTACCTCATACTTCCCCCACTGTCAGATTACAAGACAAAACACTGAATATAACAGTATCTCCTCTAAACTGTGTCACTTTAACCCAGTGGCAGACATACCATGTTAAACACAAACTCGCTACCTCATAATTCCCCCGCTGTCAGATTACAAGACAAAACACTGTATATAACAGTATCTCCCCTAAACTGTGTCACTTTAACTTAGTGGCAGACACAACATGTTAAACACAAGCTCGTTACCTCATACTTCCCCCACTGTCAGATTACAAGACAAAACACTGAATATAACAGTGTCTCATCTAAACTGTGTCACTTTAACCCAGTGGCAGACATACCTGTTAAACACAAGCTCGCTACCTCATTCTTCCCCCACTGTCAGATTACAAGACAAAACACTGAATATAACAGTGACTCCTCTAAACTCTGTCACTTTAACATAGTGGCAGTCATACCATCTGAAACACAAACTCGTAACCTCATATTTCCCCCACTGTCAGATTACAAGACAAAACACTGAATATAACAGCATCTTCTCTAAACTGTGTCACTTTAACCCAGTGGCAGACATACACGTTAAACACAAGCTCGCTACCTCATACTTCCCCCACTGTCAGATTACAAGACAAAACACTGAATATAACAGTATCTCCTCTAAACTGTGTCACTTTAACCCAGTGGCAGACATACCATGTTAAACACAAACTCGCTACCTCATACTTCTCCCACTGTCAGATTACAACACAAAACACTGAATACAACAGTTTCTCCTCTAAACTGTGTCACTTTAACCCAGTGGCAGACATTCCATGTTATACACAAGCTCGTTACCTCATACTTCCTCCACTGTCAGATTACAAAACGAAACACTGCATATAACAGTATCTCCTCTAAACTGTGATACTTTAACCAAGTGGCAGACATACCATGTTAAACACAAGCTCGCTACCTCATACTTTCCCCGCTGTCAGATTACAAGACAAAATACTGAATATAACAGTATCTCCTCTAAACTGTGTCACTTTTACCCAGTGGCAGACATACCATGTTAAACACAAGCTCGCTACCTCATACTTTCCCCGCTGTCAGATTACAAGACAAAATACTGAATATAACAGTATCTCCTCTAAAATGTGTCTCTTTAACCCAGTGGCAGACATACCATGTTAAACACAAGCTCGGTACCTAATGATTATCCCGCTGTCAGATTACAAGACAAAACACTGAATACAACAGTATCTCCTCTAAACTGTGACACTTTAACCCAGTGGCAGACATACCATGTTACACATGTTATCTGTTTGTAATTGTTTCCCTATCGCATGTTCATACGTCATTACAGCTGTATAATAAAACTGCCAATAAAATCAAAATAACGAGTAATGTGTTAAATCGAAATAATACTCATGGTTATTTACTGTAAACGTGTGGGCGCCATTAATGATGACACTAAATGAAGACACTTTATTACAGATAACGTACCGGATATAATCCTAGACGGAAATATACGCTCGTATTTTACTACCTGATTTGTAAACGTGTACATATTATGATTTTTATTGGATACCGGTTATGAACACTAAACTATTTTTAGTGGTGGTTAAAACTTTAAATTATATCTGTTTATTGTATTACAGGTGTGTTTATTACAGGTGTGTTTATTACAGGTTTGTTTAATTCTTAAAAAATAAATGAATTGATTTGTCGAACATTCAAATATATTCAGAACTTTGAAACGCACGCAACCGGATGTAGAAAACACAAGACATAGTTTCCTTCTCTTCATGAGTTGTAATGTAACATTCGACACCCCTTAGGCCGCCTAGCTTTAGCTATATTAACATTCTATTGCCAGGCAACCATGCAATACTGAGACATCGGGTATTTCCGTATGAAGCCGCTCTCCGATACAAAAGAATCAGAAATTGTAACCACAATGACTCACGGTAGATGCGACACAGCACGCAAGACTGCTGCCGTCATAGAAAATTACTTCTTTTTAACACCTCCAATCATTTTATTCATTAAATATCGTCACGATTTAGTTAACAACACCAATAAAATGATTATTACACGATTTAATGTACATTATTATGAAGACTAAAGCAATATTAAAATTCCTCAATAAAACAGTAGCATTTAGATAAGTGTTTATAATGATGACGTTGTATGAACTATATGTATAGGGATATTAAGATAAAAATAGCTTATATTTTCAGTATAAAAAGGCGTTTGAAACGTGTACATGTTTTAATTTAGAGTACTGCATCCATACATGTGCTTATATATATATTGCTTGCATTGAACTGTTTGTACTTGTATGCAGGGAACACTCGGAATTGTAACGAACTACTCATGTTGTCGTATAGACCTTTTTACAAACATTCAACATACGGTGATATTAATATTGATATATTACTCTCTGAAACTTTGTTATATCAATTGGTATATAAATAGTGGCGTCACTCTATTTTTGAAGAAAACACATGAGTTTATTTCCTTTAAAATTGATATGTATTCTATCATACCGATAAAACAGAAACTAAGAAAACATGTGTCATGAATGGCAAGGATATGTGAAAATAACACGTTTTGTGTATTAACAAGAAGCATGCCCCTTCCTTAAATAGTAGATCAAATTTAAAGGTCAGTTTAAATACGTGAGCATTGTTATATCATAATTGCATCATGTGTATATGTACACTATATGTAAAAAATATTTCAAAGAAAAGTGTTAAAAAATACGCGTTGCCTTTAAACAAAGTACATGCCATTTTCCTTTCATATCATGTTCCTTTACAAACACGTATGAAACATATTTTATATAATATGCTCTATGTTAGGAAATTGGTATTCTAGATGATATACATATTTTGCTCTTTTTTGAGTTTCGGTGTCTTTGGAAATACCATTTCATCCGGGTTTGTTTCTTGTGTCGGTTCTACACAATATGACACATAAACATGAAATGTCATTCATTATGATAACACAAAATAGACTTGGTTCAATAATTCCATTATTAATTCTATGTTTCTGTTTTTTTTCCTTAGTTGAAAGATCAACTAATGAAATACTTTTTTTATTTACAGAAAATCATACCGCAACTACAAACGTTATTTATGCAGACGTTGGAACAGTCACTGTTCCCCTTGGTCTAACCAGCCTGGATATTCGTGTTGTTCCGGACTTTCATGCAAGTGTAATATTTGGATGCAGAACTGCAGATGCCTCACGAGACTCTGGGGGAAATAAGATTGAATACCCAAGTATTACGTCACAATTTCTGGATGTGACTTTATCAATGTCTCAAAATAATATACATGACCATTCCTGATTTTCTTCATATACTATTTTATTCAAGAAAAAGTGTTAAACTTACTCTAAATAAGTGCTTATATGAACTGGATTTACTATTTATAGACAAACCTAATTTACGAACAACATATAAGAAGCTTTGACGACCATTTAACCGAATAGCTACTATAAATGGAAACATTTTGCCATACTTCGGTGGAAATTTAACAATTTTGATTATATGACAAGCATTTACACACATGGTATTTCATATTCATGCTAATTGCTATAACACGAGATATCCGAATTACATGTCAGCATAGAATATCTTAAAACAAATGTCTACAAAACCATTGTAAAACAATTGAAACTTTCTAAATAAGAGCTATGTATGTATGTTCATCTTGTAACGTTTTAAATATTAAACAATTTATATACTTCACGAAATATGAGCACTTATATTCAAATCATTTATATAAATAATTTTAACTACTTAAATGCCGTTTTGATTCAAAAATAAAATGGAAGATATAATGATTTAATAAATGAACATAAATATTGATAGTCAGCGTGATTGTTGCCTATGCACTGCATTAATTGCATTTATAATTGCGAGTTAAATGTGTTGTAAATGTATGTGTGGTATTACTATGAACATCCATATTGCATGTATATTTTAAGTATGATGAATCTTTGAAGCATTCACGCCTTAAAATAAATGTTTAAGACCAAAAATATATATACATAAAAGCACACAATTTTCTTGAATAAAGTAACTATTCAATGTATTATCATTTTACATATATATTAGAACTTGTTTATGCGACTCACTTGTGAATATTTTACTCTGGTGATGGTTAAAAAGCAGTTGGCATATATGGATATATATCGACCCATTGAAACATCAATGTTCTATTCACCTTCATGTTTCATATACTTATAGTCCATAGATGGTATAGGGGGTCGATTTTTTATATCGTCACTAGAATCCAGTAACGCTGTGTAATTTGCATACATGTTAATACATTGTCTTAATGGAGCATCAAGATTCTTTGTGCTTTTATTTGTTATATGCTTACAATAGTTGATACCGTCAGATGTTGATATATCTATATCATCACTGAAATAAATTAATTTGCATACATGTGAAACAATATCTTCAGATTAGTGTTATCCGTAGTATGGTATCATATCTATTTAGTTCTAAATACAGTGTTACGGTGGAAATATTACTTTAGTGATGACTGCAGTTGAGTGTCGGCTTACACTTGTACAACCTCCAGGTCTCGTAACTGAAATCATCACTGGTGGTAAAACAGCGCAGTTTTACAAACATTAACCGCCTTAAGAAATGTGAAACACATCTAAACGCCATCGCCTTATATGACATTATTTCAATATTTGATCATTTAAAAGATCAATATGCAACAGTATGTACATTATTTAGTTTTTACTTTCAATTCACGTGTTTACCGTCAATAAAATACGCTGAATTTGCATTAGATAGTCTGATATATTGTATCTACGTTTTATATTACATTTGAAATTTCTTTGCATGCGACGTTAGATTCTTCGTATATATTGTAAATATAAGCTTACACGTATTCACAACATAGGTCAAATTTTTCGATGAAAATAATTTCTGAAAGCAGTTTTAATATCACCACGAAATGTTGCATTTTTCTTTTGATCAATTTAAATGCAAATTATATACATTAATGTTCTATTGAAGCAGCGTTGAATCTATAAAACGTTTAAGTATGTTTTGTCTTGTTACGCCGTTATGGTCATTTAGAATAACGCTTGCATCGTAAGAATTGAATTTGCCCCTATATGCCATTGAAAACAGTTGCAAGACTTTTCTATTTACTTTAATATTTAATTCAGTATTTACTTTACTATTTAATTTACTATCTAATTCACTATTTACTTTACTATTAGGTACTTCGTTGCAAGCAGATTAGTAGTTGAAGGTCATAGTATGAGAAACTTTAACAATAAACACTTACGTTGATTAAATAGTTTAGTATGAAGTCAATAACTTATAAAAAATATCTATCAATTCGTGATCTAATTTAATCATAAGTAATTCGCAATTAAATCAACATATGTGTACTTGACATCAATATTCATTTCATAAGCATATGTCACTAGTCCAATTCGCTGTCAGTGATAATGTTAAACAATATAATGTATGATAGACAACTATAAAGTATCAACTAAGTCCACATAAATACACCAGTTTTAAGAGTTCAGTAAATCTGTTCGAATTATTAAAATCATAACTGTATTTGAAACTAACCAAAACGTTACTGAAAAAAAGATCAAAGAGATGGGTTGATTGAATGAATGAATAGTTTGAGTCATTTTTATGCTATCGAGCGTTAACAGTTAGCCTAACAACTGTTGTCTGAAATCCTGAAGCGTTAACCAGTACTAGAGCACACACCATCTCCGCAAGTAACAGTTACATTTTCAACTTTAATCAGCTGTGAAAGACGAATGGTAAATGAGACGCATTATCGTAAATCAAGCATTACGGAGAAGGGAGCAGAATCGAACCCATGCATTGATAGTCAAAGAGACACTAGGCTATGAGTCTGTGCTCTAGAAACATGTACAGAATCTTCGAAAACAGTTTACACCGGATGCTTAGAAAACAACGTATCACATTAATAAAATTGCTGAAACACCACAACATAATTATTCATAGGACTGCCGTATTTTTAAGTCAAAAAAATCGTCATGTCAATGAGCAACTTAAGTGGGAAAACTCTTTTTTAAAAATAGAAACGCCTTCCAGCAAATATCAGAAATTCGCAATGAACACCTCCATTGAAATGTGTACCATCCTTTTTTAAATATGATCAAATTCCATAAATACGAATATACTAAAGTATTACAAAAAACGTTATATCAAGTTTTAAGAACACGTTTTAGGCTACAATTCATTTATATTTGAAATAGCATTGTGTACATACGATGACGTTTTATACTGGTATAACATTACCAGTATAGAATTAATATAAAGTTTACAAGACGATGTGTACATGTGTTTTGCAATGGCTGCTTAAGCAATGACAGATGTTCTTTTGACCGTGACAGACTGATCTATACAACTTAGAAGTACACATTTAGTTATGCTTATGACATCAGATGATATCTGACTGGATAAGGGAAATGAAGTGTGCTTGTAATAATGACAATAAGTAGTTAACATATTTAAGTCAAATATACTTGTAAAGATGTTTATATATTTGCGACATTTGTTTCTACAGAAACATATAACAATTACACATAACCGGAGAATAGCCATATATAGCTTTTTATACGTTACACACTGTCGACATGATAGTGAGTACAGAAAGAACGTATTATGTATGCAACATGAGACACAATAACTGCAGCATCATCAATACAAAGTATTATATATGTATGCACTTATCATAACCATAAACAAACCAAATACAATTAAGGGAAGTTCAATTTACAGATTACACAAAATAAAAGTTAAATGTACTCTGTAACGGAATTTTAAAGTTTGAATAAGCACACCGTTTTTCAAATATATATTATGGTCTTAGACATGAAATCATGACGACAGTAAAAACATGATGTATTTTGTATTAGTTCTTATAAAGTTGATAACAGATTTTCATAGTACTGGAACTATCTCAAGAACGTCGAACTGTTTTAAAATGAGGTTTTAAATAAACTTAACTGACCGTATCGATTATAAACTGTCCACAACTTAATTGTTTCCTTTAATTACAATGCCATTTTGTGGATTATTTTGTCACACCGGTCGCATAATGTAAAACTGTACAGACAGCAAAACATTGTCATATAGTAATGTATGATTGTGTTTAAGTTAGTCTTCCACTGAAATGCACATAACAGGAAGTCTTGTTCATAGTTGTCAAAACTGATCTTCACCATTTCTCATTATTCATTTGGAAGTATAACTTAAACATGCAAATCAAATATGCTTAGTTTTCTGCCGTTAAGTATTAAATATTCCTGTTGTAAAGTATTTACGTATCTGCTAGTAATGTAAATGTTCGTTCATTAATCATTGTCACGTTTTGAAATAATAACCATTGAACATATGGTAATTTATTGTTATGCCGTGATAGAATATGAAAAACAAGCGATTATTTACGTTCATGATTATTGTTAATGTTATATTTAATTAACTAGTAATCAAATTGGTTGTTTAAACGACATGACTTACGGGTCATGTGTTTGCGTGGTGTAATGAGAAATGTATTAAATGCCCATTTCAACACATTTTAGACTATGTTTGACGTATCCAGTTTATTGGTGAAGGAAGATAATGAATCAGACTAGTACCACTGTTATTCCGCTAATAAACGGCATACTTTCTCACATAATGTTTTAGGAGCGAGCGGTACTCGAACCTTTTACCTTAACGATGAGAAGTAAGTGATGTTGAGATGGCGCCTTAGAATATTCGACCTTTAGTGTGATATGAAATATTATAGTTTGGATGATATAGAATACATGCGCCAATGGAAGGATCAGTTGAAAAACCGGCGCAATGGCAATGTTAACCTTATAAACAGTTTAAAATAAAGTGTTAAAGAAATATTTACACTATATCATAGATAAATGAACCTCTTTTCTATTACAAGTGGTGCATGCTCTGTGAATGATGCAAAACAAAACTAAATACAAGTACATATGTACTCGATGCCTTTGCAGAATCAAGAGTAGCAACAAAATATTAACTATTAGTTTGACAAGACGCCGAACGAGAAAAGTATCGCGCATCCGTTTTACAATTTAGAGAAAATTTAATCCGCAGACAGCGTGCTTGCCGAATGCGAAACGACCATGCAGTATGCCGAAGTATGTAAAATTATATCCTCTTTTTTGTAAACTTGATATGTTTCGTCAGAGAAAGCTTTTAAACACTTAGTGCCGAAGACACTTAGTACGAAGCGTGTTAATCACTTCACCATAAAATCAGATAAGGACAACCATTATACCGGAATAAATCAACTCAGAAGTATTACTATAAACTGACATAAGTTTTAATATATTAAAGGAGAAGGTATGTCAAAGTTAATTCACCGGTATGAGTTATATAAAGAGATAAAACTAAGTAACTATAAATTATATGAAGCGATATAGCTGCATAACCGTTTATTCTATGTAATGTATGTCTGGTCCTAAACAAAGATTCTATGTTGATGGAACTACGGTAATGTCGAAGTCGTGTTTAATTCATGTCTGCATATCACATCATTATTTGAAAGTATAACAGTACGGAATTAAATAGCTCAACATGTTCTATCCAGAAATTCATATTTAAGATAATATAACATATTTATCAACAAATACAGTGGACTCATGTTTTTTCTTGAAACCATTAGAAATAAATCTGAAAATAACGTGATATGTCTTTCGAAAGTTATCTATTAGTTATCTAGTTATTTTACCGATAAAAACTATCGAAAATAGTATCAATGTTTACACTTTTTGTCATATGTGACAAAAGTATACAACATATAATGCATTTTAACAATTTACTGTATACTCCTTTCAAAAATAGGGAAGAAATGTATGCACATATGCTGGGTCATTCCAATGTTACATTTAAATTTTGTAAATATAGACTTGTTTCAAAGTAATTGATCAAAATTGCGAAGAATCCCTTTAATCCTGCCTGCTGCGTATCCTTACAAACTTTGTAATTTATATTTTAACGTTTGTGCAATTACATATCATTGAATGATCTATTTAGACACATTTGATTTATTAACTTATCATTTGCGGAGGTTCAGGGGATACCCGGTGATTGTTATCACAATCGTCTATGGAGCTATTAGTTTCTTTAGAATATTAGTTCTAGAATCTGTCTTTAATATGTCTCCGAATACACTCCCGCAGGAAGTATGTAGGCATTAGGGAGTATGCGTTACATATCGTTATTTTCGATATTTCTCGAAAATTAATCATTGAGATATTTCTATACTCAAATTGGATATGCTACGGGTAAACAGCATTGATATGTGTCTAATAGATGCTACATGAGTATGAGAATATGCAATACTTGAAAACTGGGATTGGCAAGTATTATATATGTCTGACAAATTTGGCAAGTGTATTTTCACTATTTCCAAAAGAAATAATCATATATATAATTACAAATTAAATATGGCGACAAAACCTAATAAATATCAAATTTTATTAAGCACTTAATTCTACTATATATTAAACAAAAAAGTAGATTAAAGTATCAGGCTTTGTTCGACCATACATATATCTATATGTTTCAATATCGGACAAGATCAAATGGATATAGATTATATATATATTGCACAGTTTAAGTATGCATAATTACACAGTTTAATTATGCATAATAATACAGTTTGAGTATGCATAGTTGCACAGTTTAAGTATGCATAAGTACACAGTTTCAGTATGCATAATTACGCAGTTTAAGTATACGTATTTACAAAATTTAAGTATGCATATTCGCACAGTTTAAGTATATAGTTACACAGTTAATGTATCCATAATTGTACGGTTTAAATATGCATAATTACACAATTTAAGTATGCATAATTACACAGTTTAAGTATGCTTAATTGCAAAGTTTAAATATGCTTATTTACACAGTTTACGTATCTTTAATTGCATAGTTTAAATATGTATAGTTGCACAGTTTAAGTATTCCTATTTACATAGTTTATTTGTGTATAGTTACACAGTTTCAATATGCATAATTATGCAGTTAGGTTTGTGTAGTTACACAATTTAAGTAATCATAGTTACACAGTTTAAGTATGCATTGTTACACAGTATAAGTATGCATAGTTGCACAATATATGTATGTTTAGTTACACAGTTTAAGTATGCATAACCACCCAGTTCATGTATGCATAAGTACATAAGTTACGTTTTTAGCTACACAGTTTAAGTATGCATATTTACAAAGTTTATGTTTGCATAATTACACAGTTCAAGTCTGCAAAATTATACAGTCTCAGTATGCATATCTACATAGTTTAAGTATATATAATTGCACAGTCTAATCATAAATACTTACACAGTTTAAGTATGCATAATTGCACAGTTTATTAAGTATGCATAATTACATAGTTTAAGTATGCATATCTCTACAGATTAAGTATGCCTGATAACACAGTTTTAGTATGCATAGTTGCACAGTTTCAGTATACATTAGTACGCAGTATAAGTATACGTATTACACAATTTAAGTATGCATATTCGCACAGTTTAAGTATATACTTACACAGTTTAAATATGCATAATTACACAGATTCAGTATGCATATTTGCAAAGTTTAAGTATGCATAATAACACAGTTTAAGTAAATATAGTTACACAATTTAAGTATGTATGGTTAGGCAGTTAATGTATCAATAAATATACAGTTTAAGTATGCATAATATCACAAGTTTAGTATGCATAATTACACAATTTAAGTATGTATAATTACACAGTTAAAGAATACATAATTGCACAGTTTAAGTATACTTACTTGCACAGTTTACGTAACTATAATTACACAGTTTAAGAATGTATAGTTGCACAGTTTAATTATCCTATTTACACAGTATATGTATGTATAGTTACACAGTTTAAGTATGCATAATAACGCAGTTCATGTATGCATAGTTATACAGTTTAATTATATAGTTGCACAGTTTAAGTATGCATCATTGTAGAGTTTAAGCATGCATAGTTACACAGTTTACGTATTTAAAATTACATAGTTTAAGTATGCATAATTGCAGAGTTTAAGAATGCATCATTGCAGAGTTTAAGTATTCAAAGTAACACAGTTAAAGTACGTATAATAACACAGTTTAAGTAAAATAATTACACAGTTTAAGTATGCATAGCTACACAGTTTAAGATACGAATCAAGTTTTCGTAGTTAAATTTCTGATTGAAATATCATTATAATTACTAAATACTATTACAAGTATTTGCTATATGAAGGTGTTCTGCCATATAAATCAGTAGCACTTTTATCAGTTGTTGATAGTAAAGTTTTCTGCACGTGTGAAAGAAAAATCAATGCCCGATCTGAAATGTCTAACAAATTATATTTATTAAGACATTGATCACATAGCATATAGATTTCGTAGTTTGGATATCTATGTTATAAATAAACTTGATAATCAATCTAACTGGTCGGCGAATCCAGCAGCTTCGGTGATATTTATTTCTGAGTAGAAAAAACATATTTGATCAGTTTCCATAGTAATAAAATATATTTATGGAATAATTAGTTTCACACGCAGTCAATTACCAATCAATTTTAAAGTAATGCACACGCATCAACCATGAAACGATGTTGTCCAACACGTCCTGTGAATAATTGATAGTTTGATTGATTAATAGACGATCAGTTAACCTAACCACATATTCCTAGGATCCTGGAAGGTAAACCAGTACTCGAACACACCAATATACAATTTAAATTTAATCATCCTCATTTAAATATACCAACACACGCGACCTAGCCAAAAAAGTATACGAATTACACAGCACTATAACCATTTACCAGAATATAAAATACACTTTTATGGTGACCTGCATTATATTCAGTATAATATTATCGAGCATTTGCATGTGTCCGTTAACGTGAAGTTCTTGCTGATACATCCTTATTTCAGTTGACTGTAATCAATTGTTTAATTGTAACATCAGTTAACAAAGTGAACGTTCTTCCTGATTTCATAGTCCCTATTATATTTGACACATCCATAAACAGTCATTTCTTTTAATTATATCTGTTTAATTGTATTGGTTTTCTAATGGTACTAAAAAGCCAATCATCTGCATTCATTTAGAGCAACACCCATTCAAAACTAAATGTGCCTCTTATACAGTGTGTTTCAGAACATACAACGCAAATGTACTTTAATAGTATAGTATTTAGCATTGTACCACCATTGGATTCAGGAAACGCGTCCGTTGAGTCGCATAATGGCGGTTATAAATAATCATTGTTTCTTCTTTTTTAAAAATATTTTTTTTATTATTTTAATGCTGTTTTTTACTTAAATGGCCTATTTTTACCATTTAAAAGCATTGTCAAAAATATATATGCTTGGTAATTTGACTACGAATACATGTCTCGTAAGTCTATTTTCATTTTATCAACAGTATGCACACTAAACAGCGAAAAGGGTATCTTTGATAACTCATATCCCATACTTTACCATCAAACAAAGAACAAAAATCATTGTAGGGCTTACAACTTTTAGCAAGATGTTATGATGCTATGCTGTTATTTTCTTTGCCTAGTATTTGATTCACGTAATGAACTTAGGAAGTTCAAGAAGATTCCAGTTTGTATCCATAGCTTGTTTACAGAAAATGGTACACGTGTTTTAGATTTTGCATATATGACGTCATTACCTTATCTATAGTAGACTATATTCAAATAACCAATACTAAATAACATCTACCAACACTACAGGTAGCCAAAAACTGCAAATTTTATAAAACGTGTATATATTGTATGCCAGGGTTAGAAAGGCAATATATATACACGTTTAATATACTCTACCGAGTTGTTTTGGGAGGTTGAACTGTTCCTGGGTGATGCTTTTAGCGATAGGACATCGTCTCGCGCACGGTATTGGCAAACACTATACTAGCTGCACTGCCGTCCCCATTTAAATAAGTTAACATCAACTAGTTGTTGGGTGGCACCGAACTTTCTCTTTAGATGTTGTGTTAGCCAACGTCGAACCACGTTTCATGGAAAAAAAGAACATTTACATTGTAAATAATAATTGCCTTTCTAACCCTGGCATACAATATATATCCAACTTATAATTACCTGTTAAGAACGGCTATGCGTGCAACAAACATCTCTCGCTTTACCTGTATATATATTATAATACTATGAACCCAAGAACGAAGCCATAAACTCGTTTTAAACCTATTGATTCCTATAAATTGAATAACGTAATGAAATATCAACTGCACAACATCATGAATCATGTAATGTTTGTTATAAGGAAGGGAAGGTAAGAGGGTTCATTTGGTTCATTAGGTACAGCTCTGCTAACACAAGTTTAATCAACTTTTTATACACTCAACAGAAGTTGTTATATATGTAAAGTGTTATTAACATTTATCATATTTACTTTTTATTATATTGTGTTCTTCAAGCATGCTTTTATTCAACAACTGTCTGAAACAGTAAGTATGTTTGCACATTTCGTTTTTTCTCACAGTATAAAAAAACTTTGCAAAACGGCTGTTTATTGAATATACTTATAGAAAGTGTGTTAAAGCTGAATAAAGCATGTACGCATGTTCGTTTATATTTCCTTTTCAATATTATGAACAAAATTATAACTAATATATCAAAATATTAAATTAATATATATAACATATATTTAATGATACGTACCTTAGAGCATATACAGCAACATATTTTTTTTCTTTATCGTTAGATGTTACAATGATCAATTCTGATCTTAAATATTTCATAGTCAATTTATAATTAGTCAAAATCCACACACGATACTGTATGTCTTCGCTAATATAAATAAATCAATAACAACTACCATTCCTGTTTGGAAAAAGTGTCTGCTTATAGTTGTATTAATATCAACTATCACATATACGGTTGATCCTTCGTAAACAATTCACAGTATTTTGGAAGGAAGGATTGCCACACAAATATAAAGATATAAACACGTGTTCAATTATCAGAAAAAGTCAAATAACTGAACGAAATTTTATGTCTGATAAGTATATGATTAATTATGATATACATGTATGTCATAAGTTTTCACTTTCTGTTTTAATAAATAATTGTAGGTAAGGAATGGTCAACAATACAACAGACCCAATTCGTCATGAACGTACCTTCAAAATTTATTATAACAGTTTTATTCTAAAGCGCGGATTATGACAAATACAATCTTTTTTTAAAAAAAAACTGCAAACATTCGTATCTTCCACTTCAAATGTTATACTTTTGTTTAACTACATCAAGTTTCGAATACATAACCATATATAAAGGATGTTAACTACACTTGTGTATTTCTGTTGATTATTGTATTGTTCTATCTATATTCAATTTGTTATTACCCGTTGGTATCTTTTTGGTTGCATCGCTTATCATTGTTCCTCTATCTTTACAGAAAGCAGTTTATACTTTTGATCACTATTAAACATGCATATACGATTCAAAACATAGTTCGGTCAAGACACCCCAAAAAAGGCCAATTGATACTTCCCAACCTAAAACTCGACTGTTCGATTAGACCGTCCGATTTTAACTGAACCTAAAAAAAACTCTCATATAGCTAGTGTTCATAGTAGAGTGCCAACTTATTAATATATCAAGTTAAAAATTTACTAATGTAAGCCCTGTCACCGCTTTTGTCTTATCTGACCCATTACATCCAATGTAGAAAGCGACAATTAGCTTCATTTATGAACGTTATAGTTTTTCAATTTACTAGGATAATTTACTAATTTCATTGATCCAATATTAAGCTATCAAACTAATTTGATAAAATAAGTCATGAGTGACTTTAAAACATTTGCCTAAAATACAAATATAATTGTGATTAGATATTGTTTATACACGATGACCTTATATCATTGCGATTTGTTTCGGCATGTTTAACCGAATATTTTATTGAAACATGCAACGAGTTTTACTGTATTAAATAAGGAATAAACACCTATTATTTGTATAGTACGTATTCTTAACATTTATCAAAGCAAAATATTAGAATACTTTCACTGAACGGATGTATCCCTCATGCATTGATGAACAAACACACGCTTGTCCTCGTTTATAAGGAAATGAGTATTATGCATTATGCATATTGTTTTTTTAGCGAAATATTGCATAAACTAATGTTTTGTCTGTTTCCGTTAGCAATCGTACAGGAAGTACGTAGGCAGTAGAAAATGCATTACCTTTTTTAGTACGTGTTAATCTAAATTCAGTGTCATACGTCAACTGAATCGTTCTACTCTTTCTACTTTGTTTACTGATATTGGTGTACGCGTTTTTCAACATAATCTTGTATTGCGTTCAGCTTAACTCTACGTTTTGAGATCATTTTTCCAATGAGTATATCTTTTACAGAAATGTTGTGCATTTAAGACGAACCTCCAGTTTTAAGTGTATTTATCAATTATTAAAAACAAAAAAGACTTGAGTAAAAGTATAAAGGCCAGAAACACGAAAATGACAAAAAATTCAAAAATCATAACTCACTGTTAGTATAATGACTAGTCCTGATAATTTTAAATAAACTTCGATATAATCAGTTATTGCGTTTGGAAATACAAACTTTGAAATTATCAATTATACTATTATTGATCTTTAATTGAATACGTTATGCACAATAATGTCTTTAAAACTGATGTGCATCTGTCTACTTTAGATATCTTCAATTCAATTCAATTCTTTATTAGTGACTCAGGCCTCCGGCCCACACACATTACATATGTACAATATAATAGCTCATCATTTACACGTGATTTGGAATTTTAGTAATTATACATTACATTCAAATACATTTAAATACTTTCAAAAACTATGACATAAACATAATAATATCATGACCATATAATGATAGTAATCTTTGACCAATTGGCTTCTTTTGATAAAAGCATAATAAAGAAACATAGCTACACATTTTATAACATTTTCACATTTACATGACATAATAATATAGAACTTGTTTTTACTGGTAAGTGTGAAATATTTCTTGGGAATATAAAGTGATCTTAAATCATGATATAGTGGACATATCAGTAAAAAATGATATTCGTCTTCAATAAATGTTTTACAAGGAAAACATAGACGCCTTTCTTTTTGAATACCTATATGTCTTCCTCGTTCTATAAGTAGACAATGAGATGAGGTTCTAAATGCTACCATTGATATTCTAAATCGTTTTACATCTAATACATTTAAATAAGGTTCCATAATAAGTTCTTGCTTAAAATATTTATATAAATTTAATTTTGCATTACCCTCTACCAATCCACTCCAACTTTGTTTAAATTGATCTGTAATTCTAATATAATATCTGTTTATAAACAGTTTTGTATTTTCAACATGTCTTTACGACCAAATAAAAACCGAAATTTAACGAAAACCTTTTCTAAATATAAACCGACAGTAATGACGTTGCTTTTGCTCATTGCCTATTCAATGACTTATAGGCGGGACTAGTTTCATTTAATGTGATTGTTTGAAGAAAATATCCGATTATGAGATATAGAATGCCAGTATTAATATTTCCAATTTAGTTTCACCACAAATAATATTTGAATTTAATTAATACTTATACCGATGGGTTTCTAAATTGGAAATGTCAAGCACTAGTTATTCCGTTTCCGGGACTGTCTTATGATATCTAAAAATATATCCAAGACGACATTTTATCAAATAATGACTAACTGACTTAGTGGTACAGTACTTAAGAAACGTAGGGGAATACTCAGAAGTGTGTTATTGCAGAATGTAATCGTTGCAAAATCTCCAAAACCTGAACTATGTGATCAGACAAAAGAAATGAGTTAAATAATCCTGACGCTATTATCTCATATAAGTAAATTTACGAATTATGAACAATAAATGTTATTGAACCGCCCAAGGAAACGGATGAAATGCAAATAAAAATGGATGATTAAAGCGCTGTCATGAAATATGACTCTTCATTGTGGCTATATTATAATTTCTCCACTTTACTTCGATATTATATGACTCATTTCCATTTAAATAGATGGGAAACTTAACTTTCAGTGGCGCCATCAAAAGTACATTCGCAATCTTCTTTCGCGGGTTAATTTATCAGCATCTTACCATCACAATTAATGACAATGACAGAGAACAAAGTTTATTCATTTGTTTCACATAGATAGTTGAAATTCTTGCAAGTTAAGTGACATTTAAGAAAGTACCCAATAAAGTCAATGCTAGATAAATAAAGCAAATACAAACATATGCACTTTTTTATTATGAAGTAGTTTCAGGCTGATTTGCTTTTATCAGATTTTTATGCCTGTAGGTAGCATGCGTATTCCGGTATGTTTTTATTAGTTAGTTTATACTAATTTATTTTAGCTCGATTGTGAGCAAAGCTCAGATCTTATATGAATTGCTATGATCGAGTCTGCTTCTTAGTACTGAGTAATGTTTTATGAGAGGCATCGGGTCGAACTTTGGATCGATCCGGCAACCCCTGGCGTGAGCGTCCAATATTCTAGTCATTACCAAACAATATGACCACTAAATAAAAAGTGAATGTGTTGGGTACTTCATAAGCGCCCGAAAGGGACACAAATATCTTTCAATCGGGGTGGTGAAATTTAAGTAAAATCTTCATTCTAAAAAAATAAAAGCTGCAAATACGACCTTCAATTCGACATTTGGAGTCGTTCTCAAATGAAACAAAGTCTACAATATGTAACCAACTTGGCAGAAAACAAATTAATTTAAATTGAAATCACTTATTTGAAATGTCCTCAAATACGTCGCAAATATAAGCAGGAAACCTACCTAAGTCTAACCCGCGCGTAATCTAATTTATTAAATATTGTTTTAATATATCAGTTTAAAAAAGTAAAAATAGATACCTTGATGACAGTACACGGTTATTGACTACATACAGTCATGATACATTAAATATAATGTACTTTTAATTTTAAAGATTTCGAAAAATCCTGATATACTTCCTTTAACATGTGTTTTATAAACTATGATATTGAGTAACGACAGAAAGAACCGGGAACGATGTAGAATTCATCTTTGGTGAAGTATTTGTTATGGAATATTCTAGCATGTATACTTACAATACACAGTGCAATGCATGATGTGACAACGTTGGGTAGAGCGAAGTTTGGTGCCAGGTTAACCAGGTTAAGCCTCCGAGCGGCGATTTAGAATATTATGGTGTAGAATGTTCTTTTTCGAGAACAAGAATATTTGTTTACATATTATCAGGTTTCGTCGCCTCACTCAAGCAGGTTTGTATTACTGAAATATTGAATTATAAATTGCATTTGTAATTAATGTTGACCAAAACATTGTTTGAATTGTTAATATTTCGAATTTTAAAATTTTACTTTCCATGTTCTCAATATCGTTACTATATAGAAAAAATAATTCCACATCGGGTCACGACAATTTTATATTTATGTTGGGGTTTTTTTTTCACCTTTAAAATTCCCATCCACACAACATTATTCTATATGAAAGATATGAACAAAATAACCCGTTCACAATGAAATGCTTATACTCTTCACAATAAAATATAAAACGGTATTTTTTTAATAAGTATGATATATTTAAAATTTATATATTTCATCGACAACTTAATCTAATTTCAATTATATACGCCTCGTATATTCCACATGAATTTTAGCAAACTTAATATTAAACATTTATTTTACAGATTTTATTATATAATTATCATATATCATTTAACCATCTAAATTTCAAGTATACACCACACGAAAATTTTAAAAAAGAATCACAGAAAATTGGCAATAGCTTTTGATTCAAGAAACCAGCTCAATGTAGCTAAACAATGATACCGATTAGACCGCTAGAGAGTCTTAATGGTAGTGCATACCCTATTTCTCAAAAATATAAACACGAGTCTGCTATTGTCTACGTTTTATGCTTCCAATGAATCATTGTATAAATGATTGCTAATGTACTTGCAATAAATACAGAAAACTGATTAAGCCGGTGCTCCCGGCGTGGAGGGTGTTGCAATACAAGCATTGCTCGTGAACAGACGGATTCAACCGATTCTGATTCTTTCTTTTGCGGTTATGCTCTGTTCTTATATGGACTATTTAATCTAATATGATTACAAATGTCATATTATTGAAAATATTATTTAGTTAATAATGTGATACCAATTTATCAACAAACAAGATACTCATAAACTATAAACAATGGTTATGAAATAGCATAGAAGGTCTAGACAGAAACAGGTTTTGGTACGTTGATATTCTTATTTAATCTCCCAACAACAGTTCAAACATTACCGTGGTAATGATAGATCATATGGCATAAAATCTATCTACAAATAGATAACAGTTACTGGAGACAAATTGACCATATTTTCTGGTAGAAAACTCTTACTTTGATGGCAGTATACGAAGTGTACTTCCCGCTGAAACAGGAAACAAATGACTGATCTAAGGAAAAGTAATAGGGATACTGAGATAATTTATACGGGAACATATCAAATGTCCAGCCAGATTCAATGACTTTCTGAAGATTTTATTGAGTGTAAATTGGAACGTTTCGCGTACGGAAAACAGGTTTATGAACCGATTTGGAATTCCATTTAGGTAATTTGACGTTGATATGTAGTAGCTGTGAATCTGTAATTTTATATTTGTGCACGCAGAGTATACTTCAGGATAATGTCTTTACTTCAAATTTCAACACGAGAGCTACCTGAGTCGGGGGGAAAGTTCCTGTCATAGCTGGTATAAAAAGACGAAAGATATTCTTTTAATGGAACATACTACTCCAAACATACAATGAGGTATGACGAATAGGCAGTGTACATAAAAGTGAAACTAGGACAATAATTGCCGAGGTCTAGATGATGGAACAATAGTTGACAGCAAATTAATTGAATTTGTTTTTTCTAATGGATTACTTATAAAGCTGATAACATCTCTGAATGAAAGAAATTCATTTGTTAAACACTATACATTCTAACGCTTTCCCCTTTTTTCTCAAATAGTTTTAGGGTTATAGGACGAGGATAAGGTTTATAACATAGTTTTAAACATCTATTGGTCATTGTTATGGTAATTGCTACATGTAGCTGTTTATATGTTTAACATCGTTGCCGGATTAACGTATTACAAAGTTTGGAACTAAGTTGAACAAATTATATTTATTTATTCTCAACCAGCTATGGCCTTTCTTCATGCTAACAAATAGGTAAACGAATTAACTATACTATTTTCTTGCGTTTTCTTTTGCTGCCCTTTTGCAGTTGAATAATAACCATTTTTCACGATTTTGACCCGTGCAGAAATAAGCGAGTCAAGTTCAATCCATAAAAAGTTTAAATTGATATATTTGTACATAGATATCTTTTACAAAAGAATATCGTTTCGGTAGATGGCACGAAAACATTCATATTGAACAGTATTTTAATCTGCTGTAAAAACATTGGAACATTCAAATTTGTTTCTGGTTATCATTATAAATCACATCTCGAATAAAAAGATATTTTTTTGCCCGTTTATCGTCTGCTTGATATAAAACGGATATGAGATATCGTTTAATTGCAAAACGAGTATCAATATCACTGTCATCGAAAGTAATAAAGTCGAAATGAAATGCACTTCAAACGAAATAAGAAGATTTAAATAAATGAGCGGCAGCTTCATTACAATTACAAAGCAAAACATCAAATAATAATAACGGCAAAATTATAAACTTTTCCTAAGCGTAAGTTACGACATGAAATGAACGAGTTAAAGTAGGATGTTGGTTAGACATTCTGGAATTTTGTTTTCAATACCGCGTTCTAAGCCTCCAAAGGACCTTTTATCGTATCAAAGGTTATTGTCATAATGACAGGCGTACTTACAGAGGCCGTAACTATTCGTCCAGTACTTTGGTTAAAGGAATCATGGAGCTATGCAGTATTGCTAAAAAAATGGGCAACTGATTAAATCGGTGCTGGAGGGAGCGTGCTTGTCTCAATACACAGTTGATTTTTTTTTCTTTTTCTTTAAAAATAAAGTGTAGGATTTTTACGTTCCCAAAACAATATCCCGCATAGAATGTTTTAAAGTATTTTGTTCATAGAAAGAATGTATCCGCACATAAAAAGGCACAATAACTGGTAGGTTGATCATATGCTTTTTTAAGACGTCGCAGAGACACCCTGAGATTGTTTTAAAAGAGAAGTTCTCAAATGTTCATGTTGCATGCATCTGTTTAAATCCTATGAAAGTAACATTTCTAATACAGTGATTTATCATTGAAGTAAATGCTATGCCAGATTTTGCTCTACTCATCGGAAGCAAGAAATCAAAAAACACTACGACCCACTTTGAAAATACTAAAACCAAATTACATAATTTTATGACTTGTTTTTAAGCACAAGAATCAGGTTACCGTGGCGAAAAAAGTGGAGTAACAGTGTAGTGCAAAGACGTTTATGGATGTTGTATATTCCATTATCCCTCGTGAATAGATTGAAGAAAACAAATGTTTTCTTTCCGTAAATTCATTTATCTGTTATTTCGACCAAACGGTAATTCTAAAATAAAATCCAGTACTGGTTTTACCGAAGTCACAGACACGAGTGAGTTTTCTAAAAACTCTGGGCCTACCGGGTAATCAGACCTGTATTTATGTCTCACCAGCAAGTCCTGGCGCATATATGATAATGGTGGAACAATACTTTGTTAATATATATAGTGTTAATACAAAGCAATCCTACGTTTAAATTGGTTATAATGAAACGATATATTTGTTGTATAATACCAGTATTAATGTTGCATATATTTGTAACTATTGATGAATATGTTTTTACTTAAGCAATGAGATACCCCCCCCCCACACACACACACACACACACACACACACACCACCACCACCACCACCACCACCACCACCTACTATTATATGTTTCACAAAGGGATTCATAGCACAATATGCAATTTTATTCATCTATATTGACAATAACTTTCTTTTAGATACTATACTTGTTATATTACGGTGAACGATCTAATGTGTACCGATTAAGTATTCAATAATTCACAATGTTTGTGAATATTTAACGGAAAACAAATAGCTTTAGTAATCCTGACGCTATTTATTGAAATTAGAAAATATCATTTGATATGATCAATTATGAATATCAAAAACGCAAATGAAATGTCCTAAGAAACGATAGAAATGCAAATACACATTGATTACTAAAAGACTGTCAGGAAGTTCGGCTCGGCGTTGTGTCTTTGTCGTTAGTTTCCGTTATACCACTAGGTTGAATAACCCATTTACGTTTAAAATAGATGTGAATGCTAGCTTTTACTGCCATAAACGTGGCGCCATCACGTACGTTCTCAGTTCTGTCTCAGTGGTTGATGAATCGACACCATACAATTACAACTGATGGTAAACACAGGAAACAAATAATTATTATTATTTGGAACCATTTAATAGTTCAATTTTGCTTTTTGTTGTAGTTATTTTCGCCATAAATACACGGTATGTTGGTTTCAGAGTTTCACAAACATAATTTATGTTTGGACAATATTATTTAAACTTGTCTTGATCATTTGTTCTGAGGGTTATCCTCTTTATAGAACATATAATAATAATAATGCATACAGTGTGCCCTTAGCGTTCATTATTAACCTACTTGTAAATCATGCAAAGACTTTCAGACGTTTTCCATTCCCAACAATAAACAACGGCACGCCTTGAATAGCTATTCATTCAGACTAATGTTTAGCTGTTTTTCAGCATTCTGATTTTGTTATTTTATTCTTTTTGCTTTCCAAGATGTATGTCCGATTGTCCTAGCTGTATAATGCTAAATGTTGCACTTTGCGAGTTAATTATCAGTTTTATTATTAACATGGTGTTGTTATTTGGCCTAGAAAAATGTCACCATGTGCTTAACCATCGAAAATACACTCCTATAACGACCATTGAAACTATTGTCTCGTTCAATTTATTTTTATTCAAATAGAAACAAAGGCAAAGAGGATATTTCTATTGTATACCGTAATTATGTATGTCCATTAAAACGTGTATTTTATTTAAGTTATTTATTCAATCAAGTCCATAACTGGTTCCTTTTAAAATGTTTTCAACATTTCTTTTAGTATTATACATAATCAACTTTCGACCATAATTAAACAATAAAACACAACGTATATTTATTTTTTACTATGCATAAGTTTGTCCATATAAAATGTTTTTGTTTTTTTATTTCACAGACATAAATTATATATACCACAGTTTAAAAGAAATTAGATATTACAAAATACTTGGTAATAACAATTTATTTTTTAAACCGACTTTTGGTATAACAACTTGGACACATACTCAGTCATGTTTGAAAACTAAGTGCCAGTGATAATGGAAAAAGTCGGACTTAAACCATGGCCAAATAGTCTTCTTGTCTAAAAAAGCCTTGCACGATAAGCTCAGTCAGTTGCGCATCTATCAATCCAGGGGTCGTGATTTCATATACCCGCCTGGTAACAGTCTCCGAGGTGATTATTGATATAAGACATTGCGTCTCATTATCATTTTTCTCTCACTGCTAATTCAAGTGTGAAATTTATTAGTTACTTGCGACGATGGGGTGTTCTCCAGTACTTATTAACTATCCAGGATCCCAGGAAAGAGTAATTAGGTTAATTGATCGTCTGTTAGCCCTCGATGGCATAGGAATGAAGCTAAATATTTTATAATTCAATCAATTGTCAAAAATAAGATGATCTGACGTCATGAAGTGAATGATTTATTTATAGGGGTCGAATCTGAAATCGCCCGAATGGCGAGATCGTTTACTAACCCTTTACGGTATCACTCGAGCGACGTCTAAAACTCAGTGAGAAATGTATTTTAAAAACAAAACACGACGACCTTTAACCCATACGTTGCCTCGGGATTATTGTTCCAAATAAAATATAGCTAAACAATATTATTTAAAAAAAAATATTGCAATACTTATATAAAAATAAGTAAACATTTTTGACAAATAAAATTCTTCGTTTTAGTTAATAATTAAAATGCCCAACCAGACGACACAGTCCTATGTAGTAAATATGTTTCGGTCTAATAAAAGATATTCCGATTACTGTTTACATTTTGAACGTTTTTAACAGTTAGTGTTATCAAAGGTATATATGTGTAGATAATTGTTACGTTGTATTGTATCATTCTTGTCCTGTCAACGGCCCGCAAAATATCCATGCCTATCTTGCGAGAGCAGAAAATAAATAAACAATGGTTTGATGTTGCCGCCATCAGGTTTTCGATCTAGTGCGACATACTGCACTTCTCTTATGAGCCTTTTTAAGATGATCATGACCTGAATTCGATCACTTCCGATAATCATGCATATCGATTACGTGTATTAAAACTTCCTGCAAAATTGGCAATATTTACATTGTCATTGAAAGAAATGAAAAGCATAAACAAATCATGCTTTCGATATAAGTAAGAAAGTCATTTTATGATACAAACCTGATAAAAATTGTTAAAGTGACAACGGTCACTTATCCAAGTATAATACTGGTTATACCTATTACCGCGAGTTTAAAACTTTGTAATCCCTGTAAATAATTTCTTCAATACTAAACAGTTATAAATTTACCTAAGTGTGCTGAGTAATAAACAATTTCCGGTACGAATTTTAAACAAATGGCGACGCAAACGGAAGTTGGAGCTTTGCACATGTCGGAGATATTGTTATTATACAGGCATTCCCAGTAATAGGTCTATCGAGGTAAAACGTATACAAGGGATACTAACCCGTACTTCGTTGCTTAACTTCCAATACTATCGGTGCACTTCAACCATGTCGTTAAAAAATCTAGCTTAACAGCGAGGCTGTTGTAAATGACCTTTGTGCATTCACTACACTACTCCCCTTTTTAACCTTTAGGGCTTAGCCCGAATTGCATAGCATTTAGCTACCTGTAGTTCCTGGCCATATCCCGCTCCGTCCCAAGAAAAAAAGAGATATTTGTGTAAACGCAGGTTTAAAGTTAATCCTCGTCGCCATTAAAGTGACAACGGTCACCCATCAAATTACTAACCCGTACTTTGTTGCTTTACATCTAATACCATCAGTACACTTCAATCATGTCGCTAAACAGAGCTCTTGTATACACTTTAAGGGTTGGGGTCGGTGCCCCTGGCTTTGGGAAAATTAACTTTGTTTTTAAAGAAATTGGGAAAATGACATAGCACAAGTTTTTTCAATATATGAGACAATAATATCAAATATGTGTATTTTGAATGTGATGTTCTTATAGAAGACTACATTACAAACATAATATTTAAAAATCTCCAAACGTTTCCCCAAAAGTTTTGTTGTTTTTTTCTAGGTTTTTTTTAAGTTTTTTTGCATTTTGACATTGGTAATTTTGTTATTTTGGATAGGGGAAAAAGATATTATTTGCCATTGGGAATGGGGCCGAAAACTGGTCTAAAAATGGGCAACAGGAGCCCTGCTATAAAAGCTAGCTTAACAGTGAGGCTGTTTTAAGAGACCTATAGGCATTTACTACAGTTTGTTTCTTACTATATCCATTTTCAGTTTACAGAAAACCTCGACAAATGCTAAGTGATGATGGTGATGGGAATTGTTTCAAACCCTTTATATGTGGGTCAGTTAATTTATAATAATTGCTGTCAGTGGGTGGAAAAGGTGGTTATTTTTTGTACTCATATGACCAGAGCCGGTATTTTGAAGGTATTTTCAATGTACGCTGATGTCCAGAATTACAGTGGCTTCATCAACCTACCAGTTTGTCTATCATTATTTATACTGTGAGCCAAAAGTGGTTTCGTCTACCTTATTTTATATAGTAGAGGATAGGTTGTTTTGTTTTCATTATTATAATTATCATATCTGGTTAATCAAAACAATTATATATTTATTAATAATCAGATTATGTATGTACGTGTTGACTTTTCAAAAAGTACGGCGTTAAAATCACAACAATTGTAATATCATTTTATGTGTATCAATTATATGATTATAAATTTATCAATTAGGAGTTTGAATTTGCACGTGATATGATTTTAAACTTTATTAAAGGCCGATTGTTTGAATTGGCAATGATGATATTGATAAGTGTTTTACCTAAAATTGTTTTAATTCAGATTAAAAACAATACATGTACTGAATATGTTATTACTTTTACTTTTCAATGACATACTTGACTGTATATAATTATAGCCCCAGTGTGTTCAACAGACCATAATTGGTTTTCACCTTTCCACAAATGTCAGTCTACTTGCTGTATACTGGATTATCACATCTGGTTAATTGGAATGCCAATGAAACTATAGTAAATTAAGGTTTGCGAAACCACAACCTGTTTTAAACACAAGTTTAAGGTAGACAAACTGGTAGGTTGGCAATACTACCGTCACCGGTTGGCCACAGCGTATGAAATTGAAGCTGCGTCCAACCACCTAAACTTTACTTTCATTGTTTGGTTGAGCGGAAATGATTGGTGTCGGACCCAAATTCGCAGTGTGTGGAGCGAACATAAACCTCAACCATTTGTGTTTGATATCTGTAGTTGTCAGTGTGTTGCACAAAAGGCACTTACTTACATTTTACAGATTTTTGTGTGTTAAATCATCTAAGATTACCTACAACTTATAGTTTAAGTACAAGCTATTAGTAGTCTGTGAATTATGAATGATTAATTTGCCAAATAAGTAATCCTTTGTGTGATATTTAATGAACATTAAGTCAGGAGATGCAAGATTCCTATCCTTCTATACAAGTTCTTTTAAAGGGATTATATTGGCAAGTATCACAAACATGCTGTTAATCCAGACTTTTTCTGTATGCAGTAGGCACAAAATAATGCTTATGCATTGACGTATAACCTTTATTTACTTGAAAGTTTTCAAATTAACAGTAATTGAACTTTGATACTTCCCGTAATAAAGTATTGCGCAATGTTTACATTGAACTCCGTAAACTTCCCGAACAAATCCTCGAAAAAGAGATCGGGAACGAGTCTTCACGATGTTATCCGATTATTGATTGGAAATCCGAAAGCGGTTCGTTGAAAATGGTAAACAAAAACCCGATATTTGTAATAAAGAGGTTATGCAATTAGACACTTTAGACGCGTATATCTCTAAGTTATAAGTGTCAACATCAACATTTTTTTTTAATATCTGTAGTTGACATGGTTTGTGGTTCAAAAGTAGCTTACCTAACATTTACAGAGTCTGACATAAACATTCCGTATTGGCAATAACACGAGAAGAGTGTTAGTCTTTTTAGGTTTCAGGGGTATATCGCAGGATATAGATTGAAACCCATTGTATGTTTCTTCTTGTTTTAATCACAATACTAAACGTGCTACCAAATACAGTATATCAATATTTAATTGTGTCTATAATCCCTGTTAGAATGGTTTCATAATCACCTGCCTTGTATAATTCCCATGAGAAGGGCGTTATCACTACCCAAAATTAATTTAGGCAGGGCAAATCCTAATTTTGATAACAGACTCTGGCAAAAGTTAATGTCATGTGAAAATAAATTAGAAGTTGATAATGGATGAACAGTGCCGTGTAGTGACAATACAACACTTTACTCTTCGTGCAATAACGAACATGACCATAAAATGGTATTTGAAGGTCTCCTGAAATTCCAAAAAGAAAAAACAGTCTGAGCAGAACCTTCCAGGAAAAATTGGTTAACTCTTGATAAATTGTATGTATATATTGTTGTTATATGGTGTTTAGAGTCACTTTAACACTCTTTCAGTAATATTGCGACACATTATACTGACACCGAGCCGACCAGACCTAGAACTGTCCTCTCAATGATGAGCTTCAAACGAGGAAGTTTTTAGTACCATTTTTAAAATATGACCGGGTTTGGGAATAAAACCCACAACCTTCCGCTTGCGAGGTGAACGCTCTACCACAAGGCCAAACTGCCGTGATTAAGTATAAAGTAGTGCTGCAGGTAAGCACTATTTGGGGGTATGTAAGCATTGAAATTTCTGAATAAAGTATTGAAATTTAAATAAATGGGTTGAAATTCTCAATTTCAGTGTTGATTAGTTTGTTTTAAATGGCAAATTGGATAAGAATCTTCATTTTTACCCATTTCATTTTAAAAATAAGTAATGCATACTAATTTAAGGGGTATAATACTAATTTGAAGAAAAGCTTATCTGGAGCATTGGAATATAGCTTGACTTCAAGCAACCAACAATTTCACATGTGACATACATTATCTTTACTAAAAGCACAGATGTGCTCTCAATAATGGAAGGTTGCACTACGACATAGTGAGGTCGTCCTTTAAAACGTGTTTGTTGAGCTCAGACTTACACACTTAAAATTGCTTCTACCCAAAAAGTTTTATTACCTTTCAAATCGTTTAATTTTTATTTTTCATGATTCTGTCCATTTTTTTCTTTA
Source organism: Panopea generosa (assembly GCA_029582155.1). NCBI lineage: Eukaryota > Metazoa > Mollusca > Bivalvia > Adapedonta > Hiatellidae > Panopea > Panopea generosa. The sequence continues at coordinate 15,000,479 of CM055898.1, forward strand.
AAATTACTATGCAAAATCAAAATCTGGCAAAAATATTTTTTGCTACCTACCTACCCACATGAAAAAACAATTTTTTTATAAGGATGGCCTGGCAATATATATCAAATAGCTAAGTCAATCTTGATGATATCAAACAATTATATTGATACACACGGTGCGGCATATTGTGGTTTATATAATAGTTAAAAAAGACTTAAACTAATGTGAGTCGTGATTTAAATGCATTCAATCTACCATAATGACCTCAACTACAATCTCAGACTTTTAAGGTCATCTGAGACTTTGTCTCAAGGGACTTATTGCGATCACCTTTTGTCCGTCGTGCGACCATAAATAATTGACAATGTTCAACTTCTTTTCAAAAACCGTTAGCTCAATCTTAATGAAATGTTGTACGCAGCTTTGGTACATTAGAGTGAATCAAAATTGTTAATAATAGAATTGCATGGTCCACACACCCAGGGGGCCTTTGGTACAGGGCCAAAACAGCGAATTCAAGGTAAACATTGACCATTTTCTCAAAATAAAATTCACTAGAATGCAAATGGTATTGTGATTGCATGACCCTGGGTATCACGGTTTAGCCCTAGGGTAGATTTTACTAAATCTATATAAGAGGATCTTATAATCTGAGGTGACCGGTTTGGTCCATGGGCCTCTTGTTTAAAAAAACACTTAAATTACAGTTTCCAGCTATGTTTCTATAAATATATATTTATATCAATATAAGCCAGTTACATCTATATTCATGTCATGATGTAATTATTTCAATCAGAGAACAGTTTTTTATAACATACATTTATTGCCGATGGTGAGTTTGTCTTTTGCTTTGTTTTCGTTAAGTTTAGGTAAATACATTGTAAATTCTGACAAAGTTGTCTATGTTACAGTAAACATTTTTCAAATTGTTTTCGTTAGCTCGACTATTCGAAGAAATAAAGAGAGCTATTCTACGAACCAAGACATCGGCGCCACACCTTGATTAAAGTTTTGCATACAAATCCCCATCTCAGTAACCATTGCATGTATTGCGTTGAAACTTTACACAATTTTGCATGCAGGTACCATCAAGTCGATATCTCATCAACCATTCAATGTGTTTTATTGAAACTTCATACAAGGTACTGCAGCTGTAAGACCTACTCAATTTAGTAAGTTAGATAACTCTTGTTTGTTTGGATTTATCGTTAGTCTTAATCAAATGTGTACTCTTTTGACATAAATTCAAATAGCCTGGCGCCCTGTCTTACTGACAGCTCTTGTTGTGTTTATGTCTGTATGAATAGTTTTTATGCTTTTTTCAGCAGTATATCAGTTGCTTAACGGCGGTTAGTACACTTAATCATCGTACTAGTGTTCGCTTGTATACAGTTCTAAACGCACCTTATGGGGCTAATGGCTGTTCAAAGTTCAAGACTAGTCCTCACAGAGGCTATGGCCAGATGGGAATTGGAACTCAACCCTTCAATTGGCAATCTGACACATTACTGACTTAATTCATTTTACAATGAGGGTCAACCGGGTTTTTAATTTCACAAACTTAGATATTATACTTTATACATATAGTATTAGAAAACATGTAGTGCTGTGAGATTGTGTTACAAAGGTGTATTTTATAAATTTAAGTAAGGCTTCTCATATTTTCAATTTTACTTTTAATATTTTAAATTTTATGAGGCATCAGTGACGTTTATGCTTTTTCTTTCTGATGCCTTACATTAAAAAAATACGTTTTATATACATTGGCAGAATTGTCCAAGGTGTTGCCAAATCACCACTTACTTCTCTCTGCCAAAGTTGTCGGTTCATTCCTCGCTGCGGCAGTCCAAAAAACATTTTGTGAGAAAACAAGTAGGTTATTTGCAGAAGGACGGTGGCTGTACTTAGATTTCTTCTATATTTGTTTTGAAATTGGTAGTAAACTCCAGTAAAGATACATTCTGGATATCGGTACAGTGTAAATCAAAGTATAGACATGTATTATGGTAATTTAACAATACATGAAATATATGCAGCCATTGTGTGACTAGACTTTTCACAAACAGGGCAAGTGCTACAGACTGAGCTTACCAGACCGTTGACATATGCTTCTCTGCTAACAGGTTAGGTATACATTAAATTATACAAGAAAAATTAAAAACAGAAGAAAAACCCATGTTAAGAGGTCCTAAAATCTTTTTGTGACCAGCATCCATTTATGAAGCCTGGTTAAGTAAGGCGTGGAGAGCTTCTTTATCATTTGGATATCCAATCTGCTGTCTATAACTCGGAAAACGCAAAATAAAAAAATCGTTAAAAGGCTCCTTAGACTTAAAATGTGTCGCATTAATTTTGTAATACTTTTATTGTTTGCTTTTGTTTTGCAAACCAAAGAATTAGAGATATAGTTCCTTAAATAAAGTTTCAATCATTTAATAAGTGATTTATTCAAGTGAATATCTAATGGAAACATCTTAAACGTTATCCTTAACATACAATACATATATTATAAAGTTGATTTAATATTTGTCTATTTACTATACTTATGAAATTGAAGTTCGACCCCCAGAGAGGCAATGCCTTGTTCATATTGCGTGACAAATATGACTCCTTTGAAACACATCATACAAATCAAGTAAAGAAAATAAAAGAATTATATTAACATATAGTTATACTTCTTGCGGGTAATGAAATATGCGTATTTTTGTAGTTGCATAAACGGTATTCTATCTTTTATCAAAATTGAAATAGTTACACCGGCGTAATTTTACAAATTATAACAACATTAACTCTAATAATAGAAATAACTTGACGTTGCCACAACGCATTTAAGAATTATACTATGTTAGTCAACACTATAAGATAAATTAACCCTAACAAATAGATAAAATAAGGTCGTCCGACACAAAGTCCGTGTTGTTGATATCTGATATATGAATCAGTTGGATACAGAAAATACACTCATGAACACGTTGTTAGTCTGGTTTTCAGGGGTAATGAAATACAGTTCATGTGGACAAATGAAATATAAAACACACTTTCGCTTCTAACACCACTATCTGTTTGCATTCTACTATTTATTACGATAGTATGAGCTCCAGTATTAATAATAAAAAAAATAATTAAACTATAACAAATTATGATTATTTTGTTATATGAAATATAGTATGACCTTTGTGTTAAATCAACACAAAACTATCATATTATGTGCTCGTGTTAGGTTTTACTGCTTGAAGAAGTGTAATAATTTCAATTGTACCGCAACGATATTGTGTATGAAGAGTTATTAATTTATTACAAATGCTGTTCAAAATCGTACGACTTGTCAATATACATTAAGTTTCAATGTCCTGATTTCTTACTTCAGTGTCAAGTCCCGTCTGATGCGTTCATTACAATCTGTTTACTCACCTTAACTGATACATACATTATGTGAGGTTAACTCTAAAAGATTGACAGTTAGGTGTTTAACTTATTTCTCATCATTCATCCATTTCTACAGCGAACTGTCTAAAGCAATTCATTTACAAGAACATTTTCATTATTATTAGCATCTTGGACAATCGTCATCGTTGTAGAAGTGATTATATTGACAGTCATACTACTATCAATCTATTCAAGAATAGATAATTTGTCTACCTGTCTAACAACAAATAATAAGTGTTGCTCTACATTATTTCGACATTTATTCAATGTTTAATTATTAAACTCTCGTAATGGACAATATTTGTTAAGAGCAATCTAGCATCAGTATATAGAGTAACGAACGGACATTTTTTGTGCTTACTCTAATTAAAACTAATTATAAATAAATAAAGTTTCAGTGTATTCATTTCATGCTTTATTGCTGACTGATCGTTTTTTTTTTTTGCTTTATTATTTCTACTCTATAAAAAGTGTAAGCAAACAAATAATACCCACAAGTACAGTCATTAATTGCGATGATAACTAATGAAATAATCTATTGGAAGCAATAAACGAAGCAAAGTAAATTAAATGGGCAACTTGGTTTGATTAGGTATTTTCATTAGGAAGATGTATACCACTATAGCTCGATCAGACATGGTTTCAGAATGTTGCCTGTTTTGTATCTTAATAACGTAAAACATTAAAACCAGAAGGCCAGAAAAGCAATAGCCAGACCTTGGATACTAACTCATATGAGAATTGCTGGCAGTGTTATAATGACAAAAAGAGCTCATTCTTATGTTTTTTATTATACAGAACTTGTATGTAAAATTATGTGCACGTTTGGGGAAAAGTCTGAATAAAGTTTGCATGCATTTTATGATAAACCTGGTTAATAAATTATGTTTACATGTAAGTGAGTTCAAGATCCATACATGTATTAAACGTAAATCAACGTACATAAAGGGTGAATTAAAATGGCTTTTGATTTAATTTAAATACTCTTATTAAATTATCAGTTATTCACTTTGGTAAAATTTCGAGGATCTAGCTTTCTGTCAATATAATCAACCATTTCTCATGCTGGAAGAACTTATTGCCCGACCCCAATTTCAAGAATTTTTTTTTTCAAATCAATATACTATGTCTGTTGTAGATTTTCGGACCGTTTATAGTGTGGTGTGAAATATGACGATGTATCATGTAAGGAGAAACTTTCACCGTTTCCGTAAACAACCTTAATATATATATAATGAAAAGCTAGGCCACATACGTTAGATAACAATTTTCAATCTTTTCCATTAATTTCGTTTTTTTACAGTCTGTTATATTCTCAATGTCGTTTACTGAACTCCTTATCTGCATCTACCAGAAATAAATAAATTCACCGCTTGCATGATGACACATTTGTCTGAGGTTTTTTCATTTGAAGTTGCCAAATGATTTTATGTGTAGGGTTACAATTTATAGAATGTATTGCGGATTTCTTGCATGTAGGAATATTTATCTATCACTACCAGAGAGTAAACCGATGTTCGTCAAAATTAATACATACATTCGATTATAACTTGAAAGTTTTCTAGTACATTATAATTTGCTATAGCCATTGTTTCAGCCGTACTTGTATTTAGATGAATAAAATTCTAAAATGCTTTAGATAACTGTAAAAAAGATAATAGTCGTTATTTGATAAAGAAATATACAGACCAAGTATACCACTGACTGAGAAAACTTGTCATTATATAACTTAAATAAATATTTATCACTTAGTAAGATTTGTTTGTATTCTGCCAAAAACATTATTCTGACAACTGTCAATATGTATTTATTTTCACCCCATGTGCTATACAAGGTGAATTCGTGTATGTATACTTACCTATATTATAGTACATACATATACTACTCATATAACATAGTAAGCATAGCCAATGACCAAACATCGATGACGGCTGGAAATATGTTGTTGTTTATTCTGAATGTTTGAATCGTCTCATTCTGTATCGGTTTGTACTGTTGATGCATGTGTGCATCAATCTGTGCATGCGAAGCTCGATGGTGTGCATATGTGTTGTTTTTGTTCTAAGTTTGTTTAAAAGTGGAATATGTTGTCCTTAGTAATGGCTGAGTAAAACAACTGTTCTTCTTGTACATACAGGACAAGGATTTCTGCGTATTTTACCGGGTACGGATATTCGATCCTACATCCCCTGCATGCGCTTGTCCTACCCTCCTCGCGCTATGATCTAACGTCATTCATTAAATCCTCGCGCTATGACATATTCCTCGCCCCATGACGTAACGTAATTCATAAATTCCTCGGGCTTTGAGGTATTCATTCATAAAAATCATGGTTTACTTGAGCCACAAAGAAAAAAATAACGGAACAAAAAAAAACAAAGTTGTATACAGAAAAGTATGCGTATGGAAAAGTCCCTATCGAGAGATAATTATTTCGACAATACAATTTACATTTTCACAAAATATATGTTGGACCATGCTTATCTCAAGCACATTACGTCAGTGGTGAGAGGTATATTTTAAAGATACGGTTATGCAACGTTTAATTTGTCAAGAACAAACTGATATTATAATTTTTTGCCAATTGGTTATTACTAACAAAATTGGGTGAGCTGAGTGAAACGACCACCGCACAACAGCATTAAGCAATAAATATATGGAGCAATCGTAACGATAACTAACAACTCGCACGAATAGAAGATGCAATTATACGGTAATAGGTGTCGACATTTGGTCGGTCTGATAGCCGCTTAAATACAACATCCTATAATGGTGCTGCCACCCAAGAGTGACTCACAGAAGTACTACACATATTTCGCAACCGAGCTTTCATAAATTACTACAAAATAGCCGCGGTTACGCCTTGGAAAGATCAATAACAAAATCTCCACTCGGGAGCTTTCATCTGTTGTTTTTTTTCATAAAATAGAGTTACTAGTTGTAACAGTTATAAAATTATAATTATCATACTTATGATTATATATGTTGATATGCATGTATTATATAAACAACAATACATAATATATGAATATATAGTGAAAAGCATATTTATTGATATATACCTGGTGATACAACATGATATATCATGTTTAAATAAAAATATCAAGCCTCGAGCATTGTGTATTGTATTTTTATCATTTCATAATTTATTTTATAACTTGTGGTTTTGCACATGTGTATGGTAATTATAGAACATTGAGTGTTGATCTACAGAATGAATTACATGTATCAGGTATTAGGAAGCAAATTGACAATAGTCATTTCTTTTTCAAGAATTAAATATGTCCTTTGGATAAAATAGGTTGAAACATATATCTCAACACATTAAACACGCTTTTCAGAATAACGAATATTGGAAAAGTAATATATAAATCAATAATTTGAGCAATAAATAAAAAAAAAAACAGATTTATTATTTAGAGCAAATTGAATACCTTGCACGATGTTAGCAATTTGTCATTTTTACAACACGTCGTTATTGTGGAAATAGCAAATCTCATCTTTGCCGATATAAATTGAAACACCACAGCTATTAAAATAATACAGCTGTCAGAAAAGCAAATAATTTCTGGAAAAAAATATGATATAGACGAATAACTTCCATGACATTTGCCATTAACCTCAAACCCTCTATCAGGTATACTGCCTCACGGATTATATATCTGAATACTTGTATATACACCGCGACATTTGGCATGAACTTCAAACACTCTATCAGGTATACTGCCTCACAGATTATATATTTGAATACTTGTATATACACCGCGACATTTGGCATGAACCTCAAACCTTCTATATGGTATACTGCCTCACAGATTATATATCTGAATACGTGTATATATACCGCGACATTTGGCATGAACTTCAAACCCTCTATCAGGTATACTGCCTCACTGATTATGTATCTGAATACGTGTATATACGCCTTGACGTTTGCCAAGAAACTCAAACTCTCTATCAGGTATACTGCCTCACAGATTATATATCTGAATACTTGTATATAAACTGCGACATTTGGCATGAGCCTCAAACCCTCTATCAGGTATACTGCCTCACAAATTATATATCTGAATACTTGTATATACACTGCTACATTTGGCATGAACCTCAAACACTCTAACAGGTATACTGCGTCACAGACTATATATCTGAATACTTGTATATACACCGCGACGTTTGGCATGAACGTCAAACCCTCCATCAGGTGTACTGCCTCACATATTATATATCTGATTACTTGTATATACACCGCGACATTTGGCATGAACCTCAAACCCTCTATCAGGTATACTGCCTCACAGATTATATTTCTAAATACGTGTAAAGACACCGCGACCTTTGGCATGAACTTCAAACACTCTATCGGCTATACTGCCTCACAGATTATATATCTGAATACGTGTATATACACTGCGACATTTGGCATGAACCTCAAACACTCTATCAGGTATACTGCCTCAAAGATTATATATCTGAATACGTGTATATACACCGCGACATTTTGCCTGAACCTCAAACACTCTATCAGGTATACTGCATCACATATTATATATCTGAATACGTGTATATAAACGACTTGATTGGAACAGGAATCTTATATTTTTCTTCAGATGTTGTATTAGCCTTCATCGGTCGACTTTTCATAAACAAAGAGAAGAGGACATTTGCATTGTAAATATGTATCCCCGCCCACACCCCCTTATTCTTGCAGATCATATGTTTTCAACGTATTTGAAAAATTACTTGTTTACAACAGCTGTGCGTGCAACAACATTATCGTCTTACCTGTGTATATATATATGTGTATTTATAAATATGATCCCAAGAAGAAGTCGTCAGTACGGCTTAAACTTATCGATTTCTATCAATGTGAGCCGGGCCCGATTAGCTCAGTCGGTTACGCGTCTGACTATCAATCCAGGGGTCGTGAGTTCGAATCCCCCGCCCGGCAACAGTCTCCGTGATGATTGATATACGACATTGTGTCTCATTATCATTCGTCTCTCACCACTGATTCAAGTGGGAAAGTTATCAGTTACTTGCGGAGATGGGGTGTGCTCGAGTACTGGTTAATCCCAGGAAACAGTGGTTAGGTTAACTGATCGTCTGTTAGCCCTCGATGGCATAAAAATGACGCTAAATATTCAACTAACCAACTAACCAACTTCTATCAATGTATTATCGTAATAATATATTATGAAATATGCGCTATTTGTGATAAGGAAAGGAAGATAAGAAGGTTTATTAGGTTCATTAGACACACCACTGCTAACACTATAAAAGTAAATATACAATAACATATAATTGTGAATTTACTTTTATACACGCAACAGGAATTGCTTAAAAGGTCAGTTCTTACTACCTTTTGTCATAATTTAATAAAATTGTTTCTTTTTCCAATCTATCTTTTATTCCAGCATGTATTTTTTTCGCTACATTCTGAAATCGCAAGTATAAAACACGTTTCTTATTTTTAATAAAAGCACGTTTTAAAATTAAGAAGGAAATGTATTCGATCCTGTGTACTTTCTTTATTCAACATTTGATTACAGTACCAAGTAAATACTATACAAAACGGCTGTTTTCATTGAATATGCTTATAGGTAGTGGAGTTGTTGCATAAAGCACTCTCGTGTATATATCCTACTAAGTTTCACGAACAAACATATTCCTTATATATCAAAATAATAGATTGGTATGATATATAATTATTAATATATACAGTAAAGCATATACAGCAACAGAGTGTTTTTCTGTTATCCTTAAATATTACAACGATCTTTTCTAACCTTAAATATTCCCTAGTTAATTTGTAATTAATCAAGATAAACATACGCTGTTGTAAATCTATACTAAAATCAATACCTTCGTAAACAGATCCCGTTTTCGAAAGAATGCGAGTCACATACATATAAATAAAGTTGTATGTGTTCAATTATCAGAGAAAATCAAGTGATTACATGAAATGTGTTTGTACTTTAAACAAATGTATATAATTTAGTATGTGTGTCATGAATTGTCTGTATCCAGTTACATAAATTAAATGATTGTAGGTAGCTTATGGTCAACAATAAAACATACTAAGTTCTTTATGTACGTACCCTTAACATTTGTAATTATAGTTTTGTGAAATTCTGGGTAAGGGACGGGAGGAAACCATCCTTTTATTGTATACTAGCGCATTACAAATACGTATTTATTTCTAAAAAAAACTTTTTTCCCCAATATTCCCAAATATTTTGCTTTGATGTTACCTTATTATTTCTTTCAAATGTTATACTGTTGTTTCACTCCATCGAGTGTGGAGTAGACACGTAAGTATATAGGACGTTAACTGCACTTGTGTACTTGTTTTGGTTATTTTATTATTCGATATCTTTTAAAATAATTATTAGCCGTTAGTATGTTCTAGCATAAATTGCTGATCTATTGACAAAAATACAAGTACTAGTGTGATTTGACCTGTTTATACAACTTATATTATTACAATGTAATAGAACTGTTTAGGAAAATTTAACCAAGTGCTATACTGAACTGAACAGCTAACCCGACACCTGACATTGTATGTACTCGACATTATATGTAATTTCTCAAAAACAATTTCTTTGAAATGTGTACACAGATAAAAAAAGAACATTTAGTTTATATAAAATTAATCCATATTGTCTGTGTGTGTCGTATAAGTGTGTTTAATAGCGCTATTCAATAATTTAACGAAGATACTAAAGATACTTAAGTGGCGGGTTAGCTGTTCCGTTCAGATTATTATTGAGACATGCAACGAGTTTGATGTTATCAATAAAGGGGTACCCTTGTGATCATCAATTACCAAAGTGAATTCAATTTCAATGCTTCTACAGACAGTATGTATATTAAATATTATTTAATAAACACATTTATCAAGTTATTATAAGTTAAATGCGAAAGTCCTCACCATTCAATTGTGAACACTTGCTTGTCCTCGTTTAAGAAGAAATGTTTATTATGCAATATGCGTACTGTTTTCATTAGGAATATATTCCATAAACCAATATTTTATCTGTTTCCGTTTACAATCCCACAGGATGTACGTAGGCAGTAGAAAATATTCATTACCTCTTTTTAGTTTTTGTTGTTTCTAAATTCAGAGTCATTTGTCAATTAAATCTTGCCACGAGAAAACATTATTTGTTGGTGAGATATTGGGAAATACACTTTAACAGAAATTACGTGTAGTTCAACATTACCTTTTTTTGCGTTAAGATAAAGTATTCGATTTAATTTGATAAAGGCACTGCATTGTATTGTTCTATTTATTTATCGTACAAGTTAATGCTACCATATATGGGGATATATAATGAAGCATATAACATATCAATACCGTGCGGATTGTTATACAATGTAAATAGAAATTGTCCTCAGTGTAATCAAAATCGACCGTACCTGTAGTTATTTGTCCTGTGAGTAAATCTTGTTATACCTCCGTTATATATCTTAGACGAAACAACGGTTTTAAGTAGTCACGCGAATATTGTTTTTAAAAAAATAAAAAACGAAAAGGCCTGAGATATTGTATTAAATTCAGAAACACTAAAACTGGCTCGTTACCTTGAACTATCTATACTCATTGTAAACTAATCAATGCATCAGGTCGGAGTTCAACTTTCAAAAGTCATATTTCATAGATGTTTGTAAAAACATGATACTACTGTTCTTGAATTTAGATATGGCATGTGAATGTCAATGCAATGTGCAGTTTATAAGTGTTTCATTATAATATAAAATATATAATCCCCGCCCGGCCATAGTCTCCGTGATGGTCGATATACGACATTGCGTCTCATTATCATTCGTTTCTCACCGCTGATTCAAGTGGGAAAGTTATTAGTTACTTGCGGAGATGGGGTGTGCTCGAGTACTGGTTAACCTTTCAGGATCCCAGAAACTAGTGCTTAGGTTAACTGACCGTCTGTTAGCCCTCGATGGCATTATAATGACGCTAAATAATTCATGATAAATATATTTATATATTTACAACCGATGCACATTTTATAATTTAGATAGCTTCAACACGATCAAATAGAAACAGAAATTTAACGAAAATATTTTCTAAACATATACTGACAGTGATTATGTTGCTTTCCTTTACTGTCTATTTATTGACGGTATAGGCAGGACATTTAAGTGTATTTAATGTGATTGTCTGATTATGAGATATGGAATGCCAATATACATATTTAAAATTGAGTCTCACCACAACTTATATTTGAATTTAATTGCATTCATATTGATGTGTTTCTATATTGGAAGTGTCAAGCCTCTTTCCAGACCTAGGACTGTCTTAAGGTAAATGAACATGTATTCCAGACGACAATTTATCAAATAATGGTTAACTAACTAAATGGTATATAAGTTTGTAGCGTAGCAAAATAGCAAAATTTCCATAACATGAACTAAGTGTTCAAACTAATCAAAATGATTTGAAGCATTCCGACGCTAATTTCATATATCAGTATACGTAAGTTTGCGAATTATAAATATTAAAAAGATAATGGTAAACACAGGAAACAAAGATAATAATTTGTTGCACGTATTTGTACTTCTTGCAATTTAAATGACTTTTAAGAAAACGAAATAAATCATTATGACATCCTTCTGGCAGTACGGAGTAATTATATATCATAAAATATCAGAGAAAATTGATTTAGTTAATTTTAAGATTTTGAAAATTCCTGATATACATTCTTTAATATATTTTTCAATAATGCACGATATTAAGCGACGAAGGAAGTAACTGGGAACGATGGAGAATTCATTTATTTAACTCTTAAGCGGAAATTGGAGGCGGATACGTGTCCATTCTCCGTCTTGTCGTATCATTCCAGTAGTGTCTCCAGCGCCTACTTGCACATCTGTGTATAACATCATTTGTGTTTTATATATAAGCATGTTAAATAAATGCAATACATGTTAATCGTTGTGTTTTATACCATACCTACGTACATGGTGAAGTATTTATAATATAATAGTCTACCGTGTCTACTTGTATTACAAGTGGCGATTTAGCTTCTTGTCGTTAAAAAGATATGTTCAATATTGTCATTTCTTCTCACTGAAAGTATATCGTTATTCTGATGAATGCTACGACTCCGTTAGAATATAAAAATTATTAAATCTGACATAAAATTTTATTAAATCATTGGTACACATTCGATTAAATAAACTGTTTGATATGTTTGTCAAAAAAATATTTAGATATACAAATCATGCCTCATAAGAAGAAAAGGAGGAATTAGAAGACGAAGAAGTATGGAAAGAACAATATTTTATTAAATTGATCTGTTACATTTTCTCGTTACAATATGTATATATGTCAGTTATTAGATACAAATTTGTTGACTTCAGCAGTGCTAGTAATCCAAACATGCTTGGACGACGGATAAAACATCGCATAATATATTGCATTTTGGAATGGGAGTCAGAGTGTTATTGAAATCAACAACTGACCTGATAAACAAGTTGAGAAATGTAGGTCAATACGAATTGATATAGCTCTGGAGACAATGCAGGTAAACGGTACAATAGACATAAATATATATATATATATATATATATATATATATATATATTTGTCATTTATATAAATATTCAATCTTGGAAAGGAATTTACACATATACAGACAGGAACACATGAGAAGCTATCATTATTGTTAGTGCCTATTATACATCCACTACAATAATGGCACTATGCTTATCTACATATATGCTTGGCCCAATTAGCTCAGTCGGTTACGTGTCTGACTATCAATCCAGTGGTCGTGAGTTCGAATCCCCGCCTGGCAACAGTATCCATGATGACTGATATACGACATTGTGTTTCACTCTCATTCGTCTCTTACCACTGATTCAAGTGGGAAAGTTATCAGTTACTTGTGGAGATGGGGTGTGCTCGAGTACTGGTTAATCCCAGGAAAAAGTGGTTAGGTTAGCTGATCGTCTGTTAGTTCTCGATGGCATAAAATGATGCTAGAAATTTAATCAGTCAAACAATATTCACATATGATTGTGCTAATCATTAACTACTTTTTTTATCAAACTGACCTCTATGGAAATATAAATGATTTTAGTTTTAATACGATCCTATTAACAAAAAAACGCTTTAAACCATTTTCTGAATTTGAGTGACGTTTTTCGTTATTTCCTTCTATTGATTGCATAGGCAGGATTCTAAATTTGATTGTTTTAGCAAATATTTGATTATGTCGTGCGTTATTACGCTACGAATATTTGCAAATTGTGTCCCACCGCGTATGTCTGTTTAGTTAATTTAAGTTATCGATGTTTTTTCTAAAACTGAAATGTCAAGTCTGACTGAAATAAAATATTTCGATGAAATGCACGACATGCGATAAAAATTCCAATTGCGATCATAGAATACATAATTCTTTATATATATGAATGTTTGAGCAATAAGGCTGTTAAATACGTCTACATGATTCATAAATTCAACTAAATGGCTGATAATTACTCACGGTCCCGTTTTGAAAGCAAATGAAATATATTTATTGAATATCAGATTCGTCGCGTTCAGTTATTTCAAACTGGTCTGTTTGTAACGAAAATAACTATTTAAGTAACACATGTATTTTATAAATAATGTTTTCCAAAATATTGTTTGAGTAATTGGTATTTTGCAATTTGGCTATCAATATTCTTAATCATGTTAATGGTCTTGAATATTTAATGGGTATTTTATTTTCACATTTAAAAATCCCATCCATACCGGACTAACCACGTCCACACTAAAATAACGATAAATTAAACATTATGCAATGTGCATATTTTAGTATCTAAATTTCAAATAAACATTACGTAAACTACGTAAGAAGATTCTCAGAAACAAGACAATGGCTATAAATTCAAAAAGCTAATTCAAAGTTGTTCAACTTAAAAAAATATACGGTAAAGCCGCTAGAGAGTGCTAGATTTTCGAGTATTTTCCACCTACACCTCTTATTGTGCTCATCCTACCATCCTGGCGCTATGACGTAACGTCATATTACCTTTTTATTCATAAATACTTCGCGACATGACGTATATATTCATATATGGTATCCTTGAGCATACAAGACAGATCAAAATAGAAAATGAAAAAGTCATTATTTTGTGCATGAAAACGTATCTTTTCATAGGGTTGATTCCGTCCCATGGGAAAACAGTTTATTTTCATCCTCTCTTTAATCTCATGAAAAATATTTATATATTTTTTTATTGTTTTCTGTGCTTACATTTATTATTTCAATCATAAATTATTGTAAAACACGATACTCAATAACTATGATTCATGGTTATAACTAAGCATGCAACGTCTAGACAGAAACATCGTGTGTTACGTTGATATTCTTATTCAATTTCCTAACAACTTCTCACACATTGTCGTGGTACTGATCATTAAATCGATTTACAAACAGTTACATTTACCAGGGGGCGAACTGACCATATTTTCTCGCAGGACACATAAGTCTAATGCTGATGGCAGTATTTGACGTGTACGTCCCATTGTGTAAACGGACACACTTCCTTTTCGGAGAGCGACAGGTTTATGAACAGACTTGGAATTACATTAAGGCTACTTAATGTGTTACTTTTAAGTTATCTGTTAAGCTGTAACTTTATTTTGTTTAGAATATGCTTTAGGATAATGCGTGTATGTCATAATGAATTACAGTGTGAAAATTGATACACTTTATTTTCGGAGAGCGACATGTTTATACAAATTGTGAATTGAGATGTGGGTGCATTAAAACTATTTCACAAAAAAATGGTTGTTTGGGCAAATGACATCTTAACATTTATATTGAAAATTATTTAAATCTGTTGTTAATTAAGGTACATTTGAAAGAAAAAAAATATATAAAGTATATAATTTACCAGTGTTTCTTCTGCTTTATTTAAGAAAGATATGAGCATATGTTTTAATTGTTAACTAGTATAAATACATCTGTCATTGGAGGTAAGTACATAATACATTTATAAGAAATTGCGGTTTCGAAATGATATAAGCTACAAACGAAATAAACCGATTTAATTTAATGGCCGACAGTTTCATTACACTTGCATGCAAGTCATCATAAAATGAAAATGGTTATATCATTCAATATTTCTGATCAATATTTCTGATCATCATTTACGACATACAAATGATCATTTAATGCAGGATTTTGTTACATATTCTGCTATTTTATTTTCAATAACGTGTTCTATGCCTCCAAATTCATGATAATAATGGAACATAACTCTCTTATTTTACATATTTACAATCGCCACTTTAGTCATTTGTATTATATATCTTTAATAACATTTGCTTTTAATCAAATAATTTGGGCTCTACTCTTAACGGTCTAATGTGTATCGCTTGAGTATTTAATAATTCATCATGTTTATGAATATTTAATGGAAACCAAATAGATCTAATAATCCTGACGCTATTTACTGAAATTAGAAAATATCATTTGATATTTACTTTACCAATTATGAATAACTAAAATGTAAATGAAATGCCCGTAGAAAAAATAAAAAAGCAAATTCACATTGATGATTAAAGGACTGTCAGGAAATACGGCTCGTCATTTTGTCTGTGTCATTATATCCGTTTTACTGCAATGTTATGTAACCAATTTACATTTATGTATGAGGGAAGTCTAGTTTTAACTGTCATAACCGTGGCGTCATCACGTACGTTCTTAGTCCTGCCTCAATGGCTAATGAATCGACATCGTACCATTACAATCGATGGAAATCGCAGGAAACAAATAATTATTTTTATTAGTAAACAATTAAATAGTTCATTTTTTTGTTTCTTGTTGTAGTTATTGTCTCAATAAGTATGCAGTATGTAGGTTTCAGAGTGTCATATACATATACATATAACGTTCGTACTTGTCTTGAACGTTTGGTTGATTTCATTCAGTCTATAGAATTAAAATAGTAAGCGTTCATCCTCCATAGCGTTCATCCTCCATATACTTGTAAATTATGTAAACACTTTATGGCGATTTCCATTTTCCACATAATCTTGAATAGTCCTAGAGCAAACTAATATAAAAAATATCTCACGTAGCACCCCTTGGACAGAAAAGGTTTGTCACTCGGAAACGTTTGGTAGATACATATAGATCATTATCTGACCTTCAGTTCAAAACAGTTGTGGTATCACTTTCAAGATTTTTGGGTTAAAAATATGAAAAAAATAGAAAAAATCGCCATTTTCTGGAATAATTGAAAAAATACATTTTTTTATATATACTGGGTTTATAAAAGCTTTGCAATACATTGAAATATATACATATATGCTATACAAGTCAATATATACTGAGTCACTTACACTGTGTGGGATTTTTGGGTTAAAAATATGAAATTACGAAAACAATCGCCATTTTCTGGAATATTTAAAATTGAGATATATTTATGTATGCTGAGTTTATTGAAGCTCTGTAATACATTGATATATTCATATATATATATATACATATATGCTATACAAGTAATTTTCTACTGAGTCATTGTCACTGTGTGACATTTTTGGGTTAAAAATGGGAAAAATCGCCATTTTCTGAAGTAAATAAAAATTCAGAATTTTTTTATGGGTTTATTGGAGCTCTGCAATACCTTGATATAAATATATATATGCTGGACAAGTCAATTTCTACCGAGTTATTGCCACTGTGTGACACATTTTGATTAAATAAAGAAATAAATTGCCATTTTCTAGAATAACTGAAAATAAGATATGTGTATGTATGCCGGGTTTATTGAAGCTCTGACATACGTTGATATATATACGTAAATGCTTCTAGTAAATTTCTACCGAGTCATTGTCACTGTATTACACTTTTAAGTATAGATGTAGATGTTGAATGAGATAGATCTTGAAAAGTATGCAAAAGAAATTACACTGTCGATTAAATCACCCGTTAAGTCCAGTTTCGGCAGATATTGCTCTTAAACAGTCAGTGAATCCAGATCCTAAGAAAAGTGTAAGAATCACTGGACTAACCAAACGACCAGGAGCTTAAGAAAGATGGTTTCTAACCAGCCACCAAAGAGCATCTAAATCTTCAGTTACAAAATGTTGGAAAGTGACACGTTAAGTCACAAAAATAATCTGGAAAAATGAAGAAGAATGTATTCGAAAGTAAGTATCAGGACTGATGACAAACCCATTTCTTTTCAGTCGGCAAAACAGACGGAGATGATACATTTAAGACAATAAAGCAGATGGAGTCGTTGTGCTGTCAGATATGTTTAAACATCTTGTGACCAGTGCTACGATTGGAAGATACAACATGGAAAAGTTTATTGATGAAAGACTGAACACAAAAACAAATGCTTTTTAGGAGCCACTGCCAAATGTGAAATTGAAAACAGTTTTCATTCTATCAGAACAGTCTGTAGTCTGTCAAATCTAAAGATGAACAGAATACAACCATAAGTGTCGATAGAGAACCGTTTGGTAGATTGATAATTGCATCCACTTTCAGAGAAGTATTTCTTAAGACGTTCTGACCTATGAACTATCAACTGTTCCATTCTCTCTTGCACACACAGATGGAACTTTGAAAAATCCAATTTTAAGTTTTTTACATGTGGTGTAAAGTGGACCTGAAAACTCCCTGCTGGGAAAGCAGTTTTATCTAGGTTGTGGGTTCAAGAGTGTTTTGGATACATCGACCATCCTATCAACAAAATGTAGAATACCTCAAGTCCGATACAGAGGAAGCAGACGTACATATGATGCTGAAGTGGAGCCCCATTCCTTTTCGTGATGTCATGGAAGGCTTTTGCCAATCCATTTGCTCTGTCTTACCTGCAGCTCAATTTATCACTGGATTCATTAGTTCTTTAGTTTAAATAGGCAAGAGAATAGCTCTTAATCTATAAAAGTCTTCTGACGTCCAACGAGAAGAATTGTGGCAGTTAGGCTAATCTGAACATTGTCTGAAGAGTGCTTCAGTTCATGTGACGATTGCGTCTGTACCTTGTATTTGCCCAATAAGCTTGAATGTGCTGCTGATGACGCCATATACCAATTGCTCTGTCAAAAGAGACTGCGGAACAAAATCGTCACCATCGTCAAAAAGCTTAAAGCATCACTTAGTTAACTTCCGATCACTGTTTTGAAAGCGTTATTTACTAGCAATACAAAACTGATGTCTCTTGTCGGAAGAGGTTGGTAACTAAAGCTGGTATTTTGAAAATTCTTCTGATGCTCAAGGAACCTGTTCCATTAGTGTATTGTTGGAGTTTACATCATGTAAATGTAATAGATCAGCACTTTAAAGGGTTGATTTGTACCAATGTAAAGCAAATAACTTAGTTTGTACTGAGGCTTGTATATGTGTGGCACGTAAACAATGTTTAAGGGCATTACTCATGTAGGTGAATCAGAGACTGGGTAAGATGATGCTTACATGTTTCTGCAAGTTTATCATATTGTTTGTATGAATTAACACCTTTATATTGTATTTACATATACTTTCTAATCATCTACTTTTATTACATTTTGTATTATTTCTGATAAAAAAACCTAAGCATAGTCTGAATATAGGAGACTCTGTTATAACAAATCCGATCTGTTCATAAGGGGTAAAGAATATACGACAACCCTCATGCCCTATGCATATGCCTAAATATTGTATTTTATGTAAAAGTGATTGAGAAAGAGTAAAAATAATAACAACACTAATGGATCAATATAGACTTCGCCATTTATAGAGCTAGTATATGCATTTTTATTTCTTATCAATATGAAAAAGTACAAATTTGCCTACGCATGATCTTACAGATTGTTGTAAGATAAATACATAATGGATCAATATCGACTAAAAATCCGATTTTGTAATATTTAAACAAAAAATGGTAAAAAAATGAGAATTTGCCCCTACCCATTCCATGAAATGTTAAATTTAAGATCCGCCACTTATAGAGCTTTTATGTACAAGTACATTCTATTTGTAATCAATCTGAAATAGTGCAAATCGCAAAAAAAAACAGGAGTATAAGTGTAATTTTAGGCTTTATTCCATTATTCCAAAAACACCAGTTTCGTTATATATTTCGATGTATTTAGCCCCAAAACTAAGAAGTTATACCACAATTCTTTAGTACTGAAGGTCTTGCAACATCCCTCGGGAATGTTACTTACAGATTATGAAGTCAAACCTTTTCTGTTCAGAGGGTGCTACGGGCAACTATTTCTAGGCTTCATATATAAATGCGCTCTTCGACTAAAATATTATTTCACTTTTTTTTTCTTCCTGAAAGTTATATCGGCTCTTTTAAATAGCCTACACACACACACACACACACACACTCACACACACACACACACACACACACACACATCAATGGTGTATGTATATAATATATCAATAATGAAATTACTGACTGAATGTATAAATTGCAGACAAATCAAATAACTAGCGCAATACATAAGGATTACCTGCGATCACACGGCCCTGTCCCTTCTCTCTATAGATATATACTTTACTTATGTACTTACTTGCTTATTCACATAACCAAAATAACGGTAGTTTTAACAAATTATAATAACAACTATTCAAAATTCCCGTGGCCAACGTTACACAGTCTCAAGGTAGAGGCTGTCACATAGTCTAAGCGATATACCATATACAGGACACGTCACTAAAACCATTTGGAGTAGCTTTACACGCTCTGAATAATTTTTCGATTTCGATTACTTAATAAGTGATTATTTTGTTCGCTAGCATTGCTTTGCTTTTTCACTAAGTCTACCACAGTGTTTTTGTTCACAGGTTGAGACTTTTCATCATTGTTGTTTTGGACCATAGCATACTTACAAATAATAAACTTTTCAGCATCCTTATTTCGTAATTCAGTGTTTTCTGCTTTTGATGATTTGTGTTTTATTTCGATTGTCCTACTTGTGAAACGCTGAAAGTTGTACTTTGAATTGATAATCATCATCAACTACTTCTTGTTGACATGGTTTTGTTATAAAACCGTTTGTTTAACAACCGTAAATAGCTCAAATAGGAGAACAATGTAACGAGTATTGAAATTATTTATTGTTTTCAGTTCATCACTGGGTCCTATTTGAACATTGACCATACACAAAGGAAAGAAAAAAGGCAATTTTTATTTTATACAATGAATATGCATGTCTATGAAAACGTGTAACAGTATGTTAATTAAAACTTTTTATTTATTGAAGTAATGGGGTCTAACCTCATTTCTTCTTATTAAACTTATTTTAATATCGATTATAATTTAACAACAGAACATGTGTACTTTTGTTTTTATACCATACATTTGTATATTTATTAAAATATGTGTGCTTATTTGCACAGATATGATTACATGTATTACAGCTTAAACGTATTTAAAATAGCACAATATACTAGGCAATTACAATTTGTTTAAAAAAACAGCTTTTATTAAATCATCACCGATCGGACACATGCTCAGCCATCTTTAAAACTAATTGATAGTTATATTGCAAACAATGTGAATTAATATATGGTTATATAGACTTCTTTTCAAAATAAGTTAATTTCAAGATAAGTTTTTACGTCATGATATTAATGTTTTATGTATACGTAATAGATATTACCCTTTGAAAAAAAACAATTCAAGAAAAGATAACTGTAGATTTATATTTACACAAAATGAAACTTCTAACGAGGTAATGAACTATGCAATGCACTTGTCGTCGCATTTACATAATCGTTATTCTATTTTTGAGTAACATTGAACTATTTTGACCGGAATACTGAATGATAAAAACACTCACTCTAAACACTGTACGAACTTTACGGTTGCCAATTAGCACGACTGTTATGATGCTGTGTTAGTCAATACGATATGATAACATGATCATTTGATGGCATATAGCACAGAAAGAAACTACCTGACGCGAGAGCAACTATTGCATCGCCTCTGGCCGCATGGCCGTGTTTGTCAAAGTAAATACAATGTAATACAATGTAGCGTTTACCTAAATACAGTTAATTTGCCTAAAGAAAGTTGCTGCGCAGCAGCCAATATCGATCGCTTATTGGATTATAATTTTTTACATTAACAGCAAGAGTCATGGCAATTAACAGACTCAATTAATTCAAATATCATAGATAACATTAATACTCAGCTGGTAGCTTTAATAAGGTCGTCCGCCACAAAGTCCTATTCATTGAAATCTGGCAATACGATCCCGTGGAAAAACAAAATGCAACAAAGAAACAAGAATGGCAAACACATTTCAAGTCTGGTTTTGAGTGGTAGTAAAATACAGTTAATGTGGAATTTTGCAATATGAAACACAATTTTGCTTTTAGCAACAGCTAATTGTATTCCATTATCTAGATGATTTGATGATTTTATAGTAGATATAGAACAATTAGAAATATATATAACCAGCAGTTAGTTGTATTCATCTGCTATGGAATTAAAGAAATGTATTCAATCTAGTTTTACTGCTTACTTCATGTAAACGATATCAGGAATATCAAGATAAAGTGAATATCTCTTCACAAGAATGTGTTTCATTTGTTTTAAATCATCACGCAACTCTGCAATAAAATAATATCAGTTTCTATTATATTACTTTTAAGATAGCTAGTTAATGATAACATAGTGTTAAGATAAATATGCAAGAGAAGGTTATTAATAAATTGAAATTAATTGATACCATGGGTTTAAATATCATTTTAGTAAAGATTGCATCATTAATTTTATTCCAATTTTTTTTTATTTTTAATACCGAAAACCACCCAAGGCTTTTAACATTCTAAGATATGCTTCTATCGGCGGAGGCTGCGGATACGATTTAAATTACATTTAATCTAAATAAAAGCAATGATCACTTTCTCAATGAAATGACACGTCTTTCATCATTAATTTCCGTAATGTGTATCTCACGAGATAAAAGGCTCTATAACAGTATGTGGGTGAGTCACTAATTAACTAATATCACTATATTTACTTTTTGCTAAAACGATTCATCTGGGCAATATCTTAACTTAATTTCACACTTTATCATGAATAAACTGGCTTTACATTATCCCTCACGTTAACCCACATCAACAACTCTATCATTAACACGTCATCCAACCGGAAGTGATGTCAAGCATGCATAACTGTTTCTATTTGAAAACGGATGGAAAATAATCACTGGAGTTAATATCCTGTGAATATATCAATGATAATTTTTTTTTTTATCACATATCATTCTGATTTAGGATCATCCTTTCAATGTATTTAAATCCACTCTGCACCACCAAGGTAGTTCACACCTATCTGAAGTATTCGACAAACAAACTAGTATTGATGATTCTTTATCAGCGTTCAACAGTAACAATGATACACATCACCCGATCCTGGTTTGATGTAACCTACAGTAAAATAATTAGTGCCAATGTGTTTTCCACAATTCATAGCACTAAAATACTTTGAATATGTTATTAAACTATTCTTGTTTAAAACTGGTCATCTATTGAAAACAAAATAAACATAAAGCAGAGTGTTTAATAAGTTAAATTACAAATTTTAAGATTAACTGTAGTTTCCCTTTAACAATCTTCTTTTAATAACTGAAATAAATTTACATAGTGTTTTACAACAAAAAAAGTGACAGATAAGACTGATTTATCTGGGTACAATGTGTTATTACAGATATTGTAATTGTCTGTGTTTGTACAATAATGTACCCATGTCACGTTGATAAATTAATAAATAAATAAATAAATAAATAAATAAATAAATTGTAAAAATTGACGACTTTTAAACATTCGCTGAAGCTACTGATCAATCAGTTTGCGCGTATTTTACTGATATATAACAAACCTTTGGACAACTAGGACCGTTTTTCTTCCACGTTTCATTTGAATTGGTTGAACGGAACTGTCTGACTTGTTCACGTTATTTAATTCCTGACATAAACGCACAAGCAATTCTAATTATTCATCACCAAACTTGTTTAAGCTAGTAAAACAGCAGCGGCGACCAAAGGGCAGATCGTCCGCCTCGCATGTCGAAGGTCATGGGTTTGATACCCGGCCGGGTCAAAGCAAAGATTTGGTGCTAAGCATTTAGAGGAAAGTTCTAGGTCTGATCGGCCCGGTATTAGTATAATGTGTCTAGGTAGCGTATCACGCAATGTCTTTGCGACATGATACTCCAGTGCAGCAGCGTTCAGAATACTGTTTTAAGTAGACACCGTCGCGATATGACGTTGTTGAAAGCGACTCTAATTATGCAACTACATCAACTTAGCTAGTGAATATTAAACAAATCGTTACTGCATTATTTTAAGATTGAATGAACTTTTTCTCGAGACATTACAATGTTAATTTCATGACTATATTGTTTAACATGAAGTCCCATCTGGTGCATTTATTTATTATGTTTATTAAACGTGACTGTTACTTACAATATTTAAGGCTAACTCTATGACTAGAAGATTCACAATTAAGCGTCTAACTTTTAACTTACAATCTTTAATGTTTACAGCCAACTGGACTAAATCAATTAGTTTTTAAAAATACGTTCATTATTTTTAGCATCTTGGACAACATCCGTCATTGTAGACGAGATTATATTGACATTCGTGTTACTTTCAATCCAATCAAGACTATATGTATTGTCTAATTGTGTTAAAACAAATAATAAGCGTTGCTCTAAATTATTCCACCATTCAACGTTTAATTATTAAACTGCGATAATGGACAATATTTGTTAAAAGCAATCACGAATCAGTGTATGGAGTAAAGAACAGAATATCAAGAGAAAGAGATTTAAGTGTAGATTTATAAGAGTAAATAAAGAGTCTCAGTGTACTAATGTTACGTTTTATTGCTGACGGATCTATTTTAATTATTTGATCACTTTTACTTTATGAAAAGTGTAATCAAAGAAAATATACCCACAAATACATACATATATATATATATATATAATATTTAAACTAAATTGAAATATTTCCAATCAATATATTTTCTATGTAATAGGATTTCGGATGTTTCAAACGTGAAGTGACAATAACAAAATGACATTTTTATAACATTCCTGTATGTTTATAAGGAGACACCCTCTAGTACTCTCGTTCACATAATTAAAATGTCGACAATAAACACTTAGGTCACACACGTTCAATAATATTTTTCCATCTTTGTTTTCTCAAAAAAATAATCGAGTCTGTAATACTTCAATCTCGTTTACTTCCGTATTTGCATCAACCAGGAACCAATACGCCTACACAAATGTCGCACTTTGTGTGGGTTACTGATAATACAGTTTTATGGGTAGGTCTATGTTTTATAGACTGTACTGCAGACTTGTTACATGTGGGAATATTTATCACTACACTAACAAATAGTAATATATTTTCTAGAAATTTAAGCTGGTGGTCAATTTATTAACATTTCAATTGTAACTTAATGTTATTTAGTATATTAACAGTCACAATAGACATTGTTTCAGCATTATTGGAATAAATAGTTTTTTAAAATGTAATAAATACCTGTTATTATAGCTGTAATTTAAAGATACATACAAACCAAATATAAAACTAATTGGGATAGCTGACGATTGTCTATCACTTAACTAATTGTCTTATATTTTGAAAAGAAAATTGTTTTGAGAACTGTAAATATATGTGTTATAAGTTTAATGTTCAACTGTTTTACGAGCCGAATTCATACACATGTATTGTTAACTTAAGTTTAATAATTCAGCGAAAAATAAAATAGTGCTAACGTATGGGAATAGCTGGTCATATATTCTGAAAGTTTTAATAGTCTTGTTATGTAGTTTATGATGAGTTATGTGCACGTATGTGTGCTCATGCAGAGTGCCATACTCATTTGTGAGCACATGTGTTGTTTGGTACATATTGTCTAAGGATGTCTATTCTCGTTTAGTAGTAGTTTGTTAAGAACTTTCTAAGAGGAATCCCTAGTCCTTAGTAATTTTCTAGTAAAACCACTGTTTTCCTGTATCTTTCCTTGAACATATTCATAATAAATATGTTGAACCACGTTAATCTTTAGAAAACATCATTGATGAGAGGTGCATTTCAAAGATAATTCCATGCACCTTTTTATGTTAAAGAACTATAGCGTAATAGATAAAATGTTGAGGTTGCAGATTCAATCCCAATCTTGACATGTTGACCTCCCGAAAGCAGTACTGTTTCTACCCAGAAATCGGACTTAAGTGCGGTCCATATGAGCTATGTGCTTACTTTGCAATCTTGCTCAAACAAAGCAGTATAAACGAAACAAAGTACACACAAAGAATATAACTATAACAAATGGTTCAAAATATACTCATCTGAAATAGCTAGAAATGTATTTTATCTTAATCATTAAAATTTGATAAAATCGTGATAAATTATTTGAAATGTTGTTGACAAGAACGAAATTGCCAGGTTTATATATCTTACATGAAAACTTAGTATGTTGGCCAGTCAGTTGGTTTGTAGTCGATAACTTTTTATAAACGACCTTTTGGTTTAAGGTGACATTTTGTGCGCATTAGTGTAACATGAGTGATGGGAAGAGTGTATATGAATATGATTTCTATTGATGCAGATATGTTACTGTTCCGCTCAGTAATATCATACCTGCAGCTGATTAAACACTGTCTACTATTTTGTTATACGTATGTAATAATGCTTGTATTTGTGGTAAAGAGGTTAGAGATATTATTAGTGAAATAATTTCTGTTATTGGACATAATGACAGTCGTCCCATTCCTCGGTTACGTGCTGGTTCTGAAAGTAAATGATGGAATGATTAATTCGAGATACCCCCGATTGTCATAGACTGTCACACTCATAGATTGTCGCAAAGTCAGGAAAATTGTAGGTAAGAATGAACGATATACCACTACGCAAATAGCTAAATATGTTAGCATAGAAACATGAGTACTCCTATTATTCTGAAGCTTAACTAAACAAGTGTAATATTTCTGATTGCAAGATTGTACTCGTGACATAAAGATAAAATAACGTTTCTGTTAAACTGTTCCCCAAATGTGACACTAAATTTCTAAAATTACTGGGGACGTAAAATTGGTTCATATTAATCAGCCCCAGCCAGCGAACAACAAGATATGGACAACAAAACATGGCAAAATACATTTAATCCAAAACGGAACCTTCAATTTCATAAAGGTCACAAGTGTTTTACAAGTCAAGGTCCTAATATTGGCGTTGCAGTACCTACAGGCAAGTGTGTTAATGCACTGCCCTACAAGCTGAAGGGTCTAATAAATGAAAGAAGTATTTCTTTAAACGCCGTCTTACAAAGGTTGTCCCCTTTCTGCATGACAACACTCCATCATACAAAACCAACATTGTCTTCAACTATCTAAAACGGACAAAATACTGTTGTACCTCACCTCCCACCGTTTTCACCTGACCTAGTTCCTTGCGACTTTTTTGTTCCCCTATCTGGAAGACAACTTACAGAACGGAAACATCAATATTCAATGTTGTTCCCTATCTGGAAGACAACTTACAGAACGGAAACATCAATATTCAATGTTGTTCCCTGTCTGGAAGACAACTTACAGAACGGAAACATCAAAATTCAATGTTGTTCCCTGTCTGGAAGACAACTTACAGAACGGAAACATCAATATTCAATGTTGTTCCCTGTCTTGAAGACAACTTACAGAACGGAAACATCAATATTCAATGTTGTTCCCTGTCTGGAAGACAGCTTACAGAACGGAAACATCAATATTCAATGTTGTTCCCTGTCTGGAAGACAGCTTACAGAACGGAAACATCAATATTCAATGTTGTTCCCTTTCTGGAAGACAGCTTACAGAACGGGAACATCAATATTCAATGTTGTTCCCTGTCTGGAAGACAGCTTACAGAACGGAAACATCAATATTCAATGTTGTTCCCTGTCTGGAAGACAACTTACAGAACGGAAGCATCAATATTCAATGTTCCAGTGTCTTCATGGTCAAACTATATAAATATTTGATCAGAAAATTGAAGTTGTGCTTGTCAGTCGGGATGAATATTTTGAGGGTATATCAACACAAGCTCATTGAAATTCACTTTATACGGTTTGTACATGTAATACGCCTATTGCATTCATATCTGTACGTCCCTCCTACTAACTTCATGTCAACTCTTTTCTTTTCTTAACAGTATTTTTCGTGTTATGTTTACAGTTTATCATGTGACCTTACCGAACACAATCTGTATCCGGTTATGTAGGCTTATGGTTAAAACTTTTGCCTGTCGGTGCCTCTAAATCCTGGTTCCACTTCTTCGGTATCCGGTATGTATGTTTAACGGTTGTATACCGATTTATTCCATGTGGTGGATGCACTTTATGCCGTTGTTGCCACCAGATAACATCAGATTTATGTCTTTCTGGTGTCCGCAGCGACAACGTCGTTACATGCGTAAATGTTGTATGTGTAGTTGCTAAAATTACAACAGTGTCTTAGTATGTCAGTCTAAGTTTAAAACAACTTGTAAAATTCATAACTTTTTTTAATATTTGCTGAATTCTGATCATCTATGCAGTGCCTCTTACCTGCACAAATGAAATCGTGTCTCAAATTTTGAATCTCTTTCAACGATTAACATTTTTTCGATTTATTAGAATAATACATCGAAAAATGTAATGATTAAGCTAGTTTGCAAATAGAAATATGATGACTAAGTTAGTTTGCAAATAGAAATATGATAACTAATCTAATGTGCTACCCTTGGCACAGAGTTGTTATTATTTTATATCGTTTGGGTTTATGGATCTCAATGACACGAGAATAGAATGTTTCTTCATTCCGTGCTAGTAAGATCGATGTGGGGTTGTAGCCGGTATAGCCATTTAATGTTTCATTCTGCTACATTTTTTTTGGTCACGTTCTTTGCTTAACATCGATACTATTATCAGATAGTATTGCCTTAATAATAGTTTCTGCTAATATCAAATCTCTATGACCGATCTGTTTGTTATTTTAACAAAATATATGAATATGTTATCGCCAAAAACGCTTTATTTTAATACGCCGTAACACTACAAATATTCATATGTTTCCTTATATACACTACGAATTTGACGTTGTTTGAGTTTTGTGCTCCCCTCAAACTTGATTAACCAATATGTTAAAAGCAAATTTGGACAGCTTCACGGTTTCACGTTACAGTATTTATGGTGGATGTCAGAGAATTGATCACATTTCTTCACTTTATTGATTAACATTAATATCCAAGTTTCATTGTATTGTAATATTAGCAGTTCTAGGTATAGTAAACTGATTTCTAATATTATAACTCTTTTCGCCTCAATTGACATAAATGCATAGCACAAATGACACAAATGAATTGATATAAATTATTTACAAGAATGAAACTTGAGAAAGTTTTAACTTGATAACTTTTTGATGATAGTGATTTGATACGTGACAAAGTAGTAATAATGGACGTTGTTAATGTAACGGTTGTGTAACTGATTGAAATGATATAAATTTGGTTGACAAATATACAATTGATATATTAATTTGATTCCTTTAATACAGCGTAGAATATAATTTGAAGATTATTTGCTTTCCATCGTATGTTTTATGTTTGTAAATTATATGTATAAATGCATCATCTTTGTGTTGGCTAAATAGTGACCCTTTTGCTGTGGTTATCATTTATATAATTACAGAAATGTGTTATTGAAATTGTCTAACTAGTATGTAAGAATGTTAGTTAAAAGTCATGTATATACCATTCTACGCATATTATAATTTATGGTAATCGGTTATATATTACATTATAGTCATTTTATGGTTAAATAAAATAACAAGTTCGCATAACATGGTATTTGTGTATCGTTTGATTGCCATTTGCAAATCAAGCTGCATATTGGTACATTTTATACCATTATAGGGCAATGGATATTTGACTGAATATTCTGTCTATTTCGGTGTTGAACACGACACTTGTATGATATATAACAGTCTTTGATTTTCGTCCAGTCATACGACGTTGACGTTTTAAACGGTATTTGATAAGCACGTAGCTGAATTGAACCAGAAATCTAAACATTGACGTTAACATTTTGATTTTGAGCGCGCGCGTCGCTGGTGGGGCTTACCTTATGGAAATTTAAATATTGACGTGTGCAAGTAGCCTGAAAGTGTGCATTATTATTTCAAGTATTTACGTTTTGTACTTGATCACATCTCAAAAGATACTCGGTTGTTTTATTTAATAATGTTTCAATGCTTTTTATAATTGTGTCAACGATATTTTGAGACACCATCTGTAAGTAAGATATTTAACCATTTAATAGCTTTTGTCTTCAACATATTTTTTGTAATCTATATTAAACTTATCAAATAGCATACTGTCTTCAAATCTCTTTCCTATTGATAAAGCTGGCAATGAATAATTTAGATAACCCCACACACACGATGTACTTCTATATACACTGGGGATTACAACAATATCTGATTCAGTTATTCGTTGAAAACAATTATAAAAACAGTAATTTGGGAAACTAACTGAAATAAAGGCTAAAGCATTCAGCATAAATATAACTTGATTTCGATGAAATTTTATCCAGACATTTTATAATGACATACAAAGATAAGACGTGTTTCGATTTAATCCAGGCTTATAATCTTCTCTACAAGACAGAAACAAACTATCAAGAGTTGCTTGATAAATTGACTTCACAAACAAAACAGTCATCATTAACGTTTACGGTCATCTCTAGGACATTGTGTGCACAAATAACAAACAATAGTGTTATGTACCATTCCTACAGAGACTGTTATTTAATGACTGTGTGAACAGCATCTTTGAACATATTTCCTGTAGCATCCACATCATTTATATATTTATGTATTTTTGTTGTTACAGATCCCTTCCCGAATTATAAGAAACAAATAATATGACATATCTGATATTTTCCAATCAGAAAAGAATATTAAAATAAATTGCAAATTTTGAAAGTTATTTCCAAGTTTGAAACAGAATACAAGTCTATTAATTTGACTGACATCGTATATCTTAGAGAGAAAGGCACTAACTATTGAAAGGTCATTGCCACATGACATTAACCCGATAGATATAGAAACATGTGACTGTGTGCAAGCAAGCAAAGAGCGGCACTATCACCGACTCTCTGTCAGAACAAATATCTTAAATATACATTTTACTTTTATTTATAAAATATAGTTGTTTTAATATAAAAAAAAAACCTCAAGCAAACACATACATAACCCATATAGTGTCGTAATGACACAATAAAGACAATGAAGTTTGTAAAAAATATTTGCCTATTGATGTGTTTGCATAACGATTAATTTGACGTCATCATTTGACTTAAGAAATACCGACTGTATATTTCTGAACTAATCCTAATTAATCCTAACGTACTTTGCGAGCTAAATATACCATCGTTAGACTTTCAATCGATCAATTCGATGTGTTTAATCATGATTTTAGAATATTTATTAAGTGCCACAGTAGAACTCATTGTTACAGACTAAAATGGTTTTCTATGACGTAATAGGTTAAACGCTACTTCTAGAATGTCTTGATTGATGAATTTGATCATGAAATAGATGTTTTGGATAAGTTATAAAAGAAATATCTAGCATTCGGTTTCGACGGGACATAAGAGTAGTGAAATTGATTGGTCTGGGTATAAAATTAACATTTAACAGTTTGTAGTTTGTATTTTAATTCCTATCTAGGATTCCATGATACTATGATACATATAATTATTTTACAGTATTAATCATTTCTTTCAAAGAATTATATTTCACTTGATAAAATATTTCAATTTAATCACTTTCTGACCAAGTTTTGGAGAAGTATAGACAAAAAATCACATACACTGCTTAAACACGAAATACTGTTACTCATCTTATATGAGCCTTAACATATTTGCAATTATGAACTGAGTGAATAAAAGATATTGTACTGTACTGTACCGTACCGTACCGTCCTGTACTGTACTGTACTCTACTGTACTGAACTGTACTGTACTGCATTGTATTGTTCATCATATCATTTACAGTAACCTTTGTTCAAGGTTTTAAAATATAAAAACCGGGCTAAGGTATATTATAAAGTTTTTCAGTGGAGCTTGGTCCTTGAGGTTAATATTTCGGTAATGAATACTGCCATACAGATATACATTAATTGGTATTACAGGCTAACATAATAGGCTAAGGCTTGATAGACTATTTACTTATTATATATATCAATTTATCAGCGTCAGGCTTGTAATAATCATTAATCGTTTGTTTATTTCGCTTCATGCATGATGATTTTCCCATCCGCCAATTAATAGTGAAAGCATTCGTCCCAAAACACATGCTAATTAAAATGTGCTTACTTTAGTCATCGTTCAATGCTACTCCTAACAAATGTTTTAATAACATACATATGCAGTGTAATAGTTCATGCAGTGTGATAGTTTATGGTTTCCAATTATAACACTTCTGTTTAAGAAGAGATCAAACTGACATGATGTGCGTATTGTCAAACAAACAGTACTCTGTATATGAAACAAGGAAATAAGTTCATCAAGAGACGCATCAGTCATAATAACACGCAGATAATGGCAGAGTGGTAATCTTTAGTGTAACAAAACTCCTTAGTGTAACAATTGTTTTGGGTAACAATGGGTTTTGTTACACTTAGGGTCGCGATGTCAACAATTGTTACACTAAGCGTATGTTTAATACATGTATTGACATTTGATTATAAAACATACTGATTAGTTCACTCAGTGTAACAATTTTTTTCAGCTAAATTTTTTTTATCTACGTGCTTGTCAAAAACCGTTTAAAACGTCAAATGGGGACATGTAGTGTTACCCATGTTCGCCCGTCTGCACAAACGAATGGGTAGTTAAGTGTCTGTAGGGTTAAGGGTTAGAAATATTTTTGAACGGTTGAAAAACATATGTGGCTGTTTCTAGACACTTCAAAACAATTTGTATGTGGCTTTTTTTTAATTACACAAGTAATCAGCTGATAACCGCAACCCTTAGTGTTCATATCTTTGCAGTTGTGTATGATGTTAGCACGTAAGCCTTAGCATTTATAAATAACTATCCTATCAATGACAAAAGCATCACGATGTAGTATATTTTTTATAAATTTACTTATATCAATATTATATTCAATAAAAAATCAATGGTACAACATAAGGTACATGCCGTAAAATCGATATCTCGTGACATATTTTTACATTTTTTAAAGCTCCAATTGCAGAACCTACCGAAAGATATTGATGATTTATATATTAAAATAAAAGAACACATATTATGTTTTAAACATATACTTCCTACAACTTTAAAAAGAAAAGAATATGAACATCTAGGGAATGCAAATACAACATACATTTGTCAATAGTTTTATCAGCATTCATTCTGCTTCCGCGTTATTCTGGTAGTATCTTGTATTTTTAACTATATTTAGCCAGTAGGTCTTTGTAAATTATATTGCTGCTACAGATTTGTCGTTGACATTCTTGTTCTAACATTCATCATCCTATTATTTGGAGAGACGAAAACGAACTCACTCAAACCGATTGCTTTCCGATCTATTTGACCGATCCGTTGTCAGATATATTGACAGTTTCATCGGATTCAATACAGCTTTAGGTAAACATAGACCAGTCCCAATTCTACTTTAGATAATAGTGTAGTACGTAACAGCGCGATGAAAATAATTTGCTCGTGTGAGTTTGAGAGCTATCAGATCTAGACTAATTGAAATAATTTGATTCAATAGTCAAGGTTACGGCATGGTACATCAAAAACTTATAGTTATTTGTCTATTTACCCTCGGATGAACGTCATATTATGTTCACAAAATGTACGTCTAGTAGTAATGAATTGATAACATCTTGATTTGCTCAACAATTAACTTCTGAAAATCAATAGGCAAGCGTTTGAGATGAACTTGATGCAACATTAGAATACACTAATGCACTCAGAACTATATTTCTGGAATAATTCTCGAACATATATAACTATTATTCCATGTAAAATTTACATACTCACTTTAACTACTACTACAACAAATACTACTACTAATACTCCTACAATTACTACTACTTCCACTACTACCATTACCACCACCACTCCTCCTACTACTACTACTTTTATTACCACTCCTTATAATGCTATTTCTCCGACAACTGCCACTACTACTATTACTACTACTATTACTTCTAATAATACTACTACTACTGCTACTAATACTACTACTACTACTACTACTACTACTACTACTACTACTACTACTTCTACTACTACTACTGGTACTACCACCACCACAACAACTTATACTACTACTACTACTACTACTACTACTACCTGCATCACCACAACTACTACTACTACTTCTACTACAACCAATACTACAACTACTACTAACACCATAAACACCACCACTACTTCTACTAATTTTACTACCACCACTACTACTACTTTTTATACTACTACTTCTACTATCACCCACACCACTACTACTACTACTACAACCACCATCACCACCACCACCATAACAACTACTACTACTACAATTATAACTACTTTTATTACTACTTCTGCTACTAATACCAACCCCACAACTACTACTATTACTACCACAACTACCACTACTACAACTACTACTACTACTTCTACTACTACCACTACTACTACAGCCACTACTACTACTACTAATACTACCACCACCACCACTACCACTACTACAACTACTACTACGACCAGCAACACCACTACGTTTACTACTTCTACCACAACCCTACTTCTACTACTAATACCACCACTACTACTACTACTATTACTACCACCACAATCACTGCTAAAACTTCTACTACGACCAACACCATCACTACTTTAACTACTACTATTTCTACTACAACTACAACTACCACTACTACTACTACTACTACTACTACTACTACTACTACTAGTTCAACTATCATTACTTCTACAACCACTACTACTACTATTACTACCACTACTACAACTACTACTACGACTAGCACCACCACTACGTTTACTACTACTACTACCACACCTACTGCTACTACTACTACTACTACTAGCACAACTAAAACAAATACTACTACGACCACCTACATTAGTACTACTACCACCTCTACTTCTACTACTACTACAACTACTACTACTAGTACTACTACTACTACTATTACCACCACCACCAATACTACTACTACTCTCACCAGCACTACTGCAACTACTGTTACTGCTACCACTTCTACTACAACTAATACTACTGCTACCACCACTACTTCTAATAGTACTACCACCACCACCACCACTACAAATACTACTACCACCACTACTACAACTATTACTACTACAAACACCACCATCACCGCTATTACTACTACTACTACAATTATACAACCACATCCACCACTACTTCTACAACTACTACTACTACTATTACTACTACTTTTACTACAACAACCACCACTACTAAAACTACTTCTATTACTTCAACCACGACTACTATCACTATTACTTTTACTACTACCAATACTACCACCACCATCACCACTACTGCTACTACTACTTCTACTACCACCATCACCACCACCACCAACACTACTACAACTTCTACTACTTTTATGACTAGAACAACCACCACAACTACTACTACTTATACCACCATCACCACCACTACTACTACTACTACTACTATTACTAATATTATTACTAGTACTACGACCACAACTACTGCCACTACTTCTGCTACTACCACCACTACTAATACTACTTTTACTACCACCACCACCACTACAACTACTACTACGTTTACTATTTAAACTAATGATACTACTATTACTATACTAACTACTCCTTCTTCTACTTCTACTACTGCTGCTGCTGCTGTGTGTTGCTTTAGAGGGTGTGTCGTTCATACATAATTTATACATTGCACAGTTTTGTCAAATTGCTTTCTGAATAGGGTTTAACGCCGTTTTCAACACATTTCAGGTTATATATGGCATTCCAAGTTTTAACGGTAGAGGAAGACCCCAGGATAAATCTGAGTAGAACCACTGTCCTTCCCCAAGTAAATGGTTATCTGTCTCACATAACGTTTATTTGGAGCGAGCGGGATTCGAACCTACGACATAATCGCTGAAAGGTAAATGATCTTGAGACGGCGTCTTAGACCACCCAACCCGGCAGCTTAGGGTCCTTCCAATTTTGCCAGATTTAGTTGTTGTTGTTGTATGGTGTTAAGCGTCGCTTTCAACAATTTTTCAGTCATATCACGACGGTGTCTACTTGAGACAGTATTCTGAGCGCTGTCACACTGGAGTATCATGCCGCAGACACATGGTATGATACCCCACCCAGTCACATTATACTGACACCAGGCCGACCAGACTTAGAACTCTCCTCTAAATGATGAGTGTCAAGCGAGAAAGCTTCTAGTACCATTTTTAAAGTCTTTGGTATGACCCGACCTGGGATCGAACCCACGACCTTCCGCATGCGAGGCGGACGCTCTACCACTTGACCACGCCGCGGTTGCGTGATTTAGTGTATGTTTACCATCTACGGTAGGGTTATAAAGGAAATAATCTCAAATAACACAGCATAAACGGTATTACTAAAAATAATAGCTGTCTGTAGTATTTCAAATCCTCCTTCGCACTGTACAATGATAAATAGCTGTCGAAACCTTGTTCCTGAGATAGACATTTCTCATAAAAAAAAAAATCTAATCTTAGTCTAGTGGCATCGGTAGCACGCTTTAAATACGACACCAGTTGTTTACACTCATCATATTAAACCATAGTATTTTTTTATTTGATATAATTATATATTTTATAAATGATGATTTCAAGCTGAATTGTTTCTATTGAATCAGTCTAGTGGGAAATTACTACACTTGTGCCAATCGGCAGTCATTAGTGTATACAGTCAATTTGTACATTATTGTTTATACATTATCATTTTGCACTAAAAAATGCCGCTCGTCTCCTATGTAAAATTTATTTGATTTTTTTTAAAAAGATATGAAGTATTTATCTATTGACACAAGTTTAAAATATCATATACTTTAAGATAAATTTGTTGTTTTATGTTTTGGTAAAGAAAATATCATTTGACGTATACATGCTATCTGATTCATTTTCACCGATTTAAAGATAATACAAATCAATCATTAACTATACCTGGTACCATTTCTCATGATACAAACATCAGTTGAGAGTAAGGTTATACAGAATATACAGAACCATGCAAAGACGGTAGTTATCATTACAGCCAGAACGAGTGTTTCCTCTCCGATATATAAAGAACCCTGCAAAGACGGTATTTATCATTACAGCCAGAACGACTGTTCGCTCTCCGATATATACAGAAACCTGCAAAGACGGTTTCTATCATTACAGCCAGAACGACTGTTCCCTCTCCGATATATACAGAAACCTGCAAAGACGGTTTCTATCATTACAGCCAGAACGAGTGTTTCCCTTCTCCGATATATACAGAACCCTGCAAAGACGGTAGTTATCATTACAGCCTGAACGAGTGTTCCCTCTCCGATATATACAGAACCTTGCAAAGACGGTATCTATCATTACAGCCTGAACGAATGTTTCCTTTCCGATATATACAGAACCCTGCAAAGACGGTATCTATCATTACAGCCTGAACGAGTGTTCCCTCTCCGATATATACAGAACCCTGCTAAGATGGTATCTATCATTACAGCCTGAACGAGTGTTCCCACTTCGATATATACAGAACCCTGCAAAGACGGTTTTTATCATTACAGCCAGAACGAATGTTTTCTCTCCGATATATACAGAACCCTGCAAAGACGGTATCTATCATTACAGCCTGAACGAGTGTTCCCTCTCCGATATATACAAAACCCTGCTAAGATGTCTATCATTACAGCCTGAACGAGTGTTCCCACTCCGATATATACAGAACCCTGCAAAGACGGTTTTTATCATTACAGCCAGAACGAGTGTTTCCTCTCCGATATATACAGAACCCTGCTAAGACGGTATCTATCATTACAGCCAGAAAGACTGTTCGCTCTCCGATATATACAGAACCCTGCTAAGACGGTATATATCATTACAGCCTGAACGAGTGTTCCCTCTCCGATATACACAGAACCCTGCTAAGACGGTATCTAACATTACAGCCAGAACGAGTGTTCCCTCTCAGATATATACAGAACCCAGCTAAGACGGTATCTATCATTACAGCCTGAACGAGTGTTCCCTCTCCGATATATACAGAGCCCCGCAAAGACGGTATCTATCATTACAGCCAGAACGACTGTTCGCTCTCCGATATATACAGAACCCTGCAAAGACGGTATCTATCATTACAGCCAGAACGAGTGTTCCCTCTCCGATATATACAGAACCATGCAAAGACGGTATCTATCATTACAGCCAGAACGACTGTTCGCTCTCCGATATATACAGAACCATGCTAAGATGGTATCTATCATTATAGCCTGAACGAGTGTTCCCTCTCCGATATATACAGAACCCTGCAAAGACGGTATCTATCATTACAGCCAGAACGAGTGTTCCCTCTCCGATATATACAGAACCATGCTAAGACGGCATCTATCATTATAGCCAGAACGAGTGTTCCCTCTCCGATATATACAGAACCATGCAAAGACGGTATCTATCATTACAGCCTGAACGAGTGTTCGCTCTCCGATATATACAGAACCCTGCAAAGACGGTATCTATCATTACAGACAGAACGACTGTTCGCTCTCCGATATATACAGAACCATGCAAAGACGGTATCTATCATTACAGCCAGAACGAGTGTTCCCTCTCCGATATATACAGAACCCTGCAAAGACGGTATCTATCATTACAGCCAGAACGACTGTTCGCTCTCCGATATATACAGAACCCTGCAAAGACGGTATCTATCATTACAGCCAGAACGACTGTTCGCTCTCCGATATATACAGAACCCTGCAAAGACGGTATCTATCATTACAGCCAGAACGACTGTTCGCTCTCCGATATATACAGAACCTTGCAAATATTCATAACAGCCAGAACGAGTGTTTCCTCTCCGATATATACAGAACCCTGCTAAGACGGTATCTATCATTACAGCCAGAACGACTGTTCGCTCTCCGATATATACAGAACCCTGCAAAGACGGTACCTATCATTACAGCCTGAACGAGTGTTCCCTCTCCGATAAATACAGAACCCCACAAAGACGGTATTTATCATTACAGCCTGAACGAGTGTTCCCTCTCCGATATATACAGAACCCCGCAAAGACGGTATTTATCATTACGGCCAGAAAGGGTGTTCTCATTTGATAATATATAAACAAGGAAGGACACCAACAATGGATTGTCTGTGTGCTGTTTCGGTGGATGGGTATTTATAAAAAAACAGAATACATAGTATGCAAACAAGACATGACCGCGTCACTTGATTGTCTGTGTCTGCTGTTTCGATGTAAGTGTCTTTATAAAAGCCAGAATATATAGCATGCAAACAAGACAGGACCGCGACACTTGATTGTCTGTGTGTGTGCTGTTTCGTCGGATGTGTCTTTATAAAAGCCATAATGCAAAGTATGCAAACAAGACAGGACCGCGACAATTGATTGTCTGTGTGTGGTGTTTCGGTGGATGAGTATTTATAAAAGCCATAATGCATAGTATGCAAACAAGACAGGAACGCGACAATTGATTGTCTGTGTGTGCTGTTTCGGTCTTTATAAAAGCTATAATGCATAGTATGCAAACAAGACAGGACCGCGACTATTGATTGTCTGTGTGTGCTGTTTCGGTGGATGAGTATTTATAAAATCCATAATGCATAGTATGCAAACAAGACAGGACCGCGACAATTGATTGTCTGTGTGTGCTGTTTCGTTGGATGGGTATTTATAAAATCCAGAATACATAGCATGCAAACAAGACAGGACCGCGACAATTGATTGTCTGTGTGTGCTGTTTCGGTCTTTATAAAAGCCATAATGCATAGTATGCAAACAAGACAGGACCGCGACAATTGATTGTCTGTGTGTGCTGTTTCGGTCTTTATAAAAGCCATAATGCATAGTATGCAAACAAGCCAGGATTGCGACAATTGATTGTCTGTGTGTGCTGTTTCGGTCTTTATAAAAGCCATAATGCATAGTATGCAAACAAGACAGGATTGCGACAATTGATTGTCTGTGTGTGCTGTTTCGGTGGATGGGTATTTATAAAATCCAGAATACATAGTATGCAAACAAGACAGGACCGCGACAATTGATTGTCTGTGTGTGCTGTTTCGGAGGATGGGTATTTATAAAATCCATAATGCATAGTATGCAAACAAGACAGGACTGCGACAATTGATTGTTTGTGTGTGCTGTTTCGGTGGATGAGTATTTATAAAATCCAGAATACATAGCATGCAAACAAGACAGGATCGCGATAATTAATTGCCTTTGTGTGCTGTTTATGTGGGTATGTCTTTATAAAAGCCAGAATACATATTATACAAACAAGACAGGACCGCGACACTTGAATGTCTGTGTGGGCTGTTTCGGTGGATGTATATTTAATCTTTATTTCAGTCTCATCTATGCACATCGCAATAACAATAACATTAATATCATACAGTATATGTACATAGCCATTCAAATATATAAATTACAAGAGACTATCACACAATGCAAAATACAATTATTTATTCACATAATAAGACTATGTGTAATGCTGCAAATCGATTTATTAAAAAAGTATTAAGATAAACAACATTTTAAATTTCGACAAGAAAAAAAGCACTAGTGCGCAATATAAAAAATATCTTAAAGTATCGATTATCCCCTCTGATCAGATCAGAAAAGAACTGATTTGCAGCATACACATAGGAGTTGATAAAAAGGTAACATTATACATATAAAACAAAAAATGCATTATTTACAGAGGTAAAGTGCACGTCTTTGTAATATGTTAAAACAGGTTTTGGCACAAACACGAATCAAAGAAGAGTGGAAAAACAAGAATATTATCTTATCAATATTAGACAAATTATTAAAATTATCATTTATTGCAGCTGCCTTTTCAAATAAAATATGTCTAAGATCATTATAAAGATGACATTCTAAAATAACATGACTTTCATCTTCCACTGTGTTACAAAAGGGACTTTTTCTATCTTCTAATTTGAGATTGTCATATCTACCAGTCTCAATTCTTATTGGGGCAACACCACAACGAAACTTACCTGTGCTTTAAAGGAAATATAATTTTACAATAATTTTCAACTTCAAAATGAGATTTAAAGTTTGTTTCGTCCTTTACCAGAAATACTGTCCATTCGCCTTATCGATGGAAACCAATCACTGGTATTAATATCCATAATTGTCTTTGTGACGTCATCAACAAGAGTACGCATAGGGATGTTAACATTAATATTCGAAAACTGTTGAAGATTTAGTGATATAAATTGTTTTTTCACCATATACATCCAATTTTTACAAGAAACATTAGCTTTTAAGTAAGACCAGAGTACAATCCGTTTATTGAGTCTACTTTCATCTATAGAGGATAGGCGACACCAGTATGTAGAAATAGTTTTCCATTGACGAACAATAGTAGGTTGCCAAGCCATTTCACCAACAAAAGCTTAATTTGGCGTATATTTGCCAACCCCCAAAAAGAATCGCATAGCACGATTATGAACAGCATCAATACATAAAAATGATTTACAACCCCATATTGCAGCCAGCCCCATAGCTATTGACAGGTCATACAATAGAGACATAAAGTTTTGTATTTACATTATAAGGAACTCTTCCAATTATTTTGCATTAAGCAATCAAAAGACCAAGCGCACGACTTCCACTCTGCGCGACAGCTTTAGCTGTTATATTAAAAATCCAAATGTTCTTGTAGCACTATACCAAGATAAGTGTATTTACTAACCATGTGTAAGATTTCATGACCACACTGGAATACACAATCAGTTTTAGGAGTTGAATTTGGTCGAAAATGTACTTGTTACTATCAATAGACAAATCATTTAAATCACACCAATCAGATAGGGCGGATAATAAGCTTTGTAAATCAGTTTCATTTTCGGCTAATAGAACGATATCATCGGCATACATTAAAATACAAATGTTATCAATATAAACCGATATTCCAATATTAAATCATTAATGAACAAATTAAACAACAAAGGAGATAAGATACAACCTTGTCTTAACCTACAGTGCACATCAAACCACTCTGTATTAAGGTTATTCATTCTAACACATGACAAACAGAGATGTATAATGATTTTAAAGCAAGAAGTATTTTACCACATTTACCATTATCAAAAAGTATTTTCCAAAGCATATCCCTATTTATATAGTCATAAGCTTTACGAAAGTATATGAAAGCACAAAATGTAATCTTCTTTTGTTTTTTCCTCATATCACTAATACTAGTAAGTGATGAGATGTGATCCGTGGTACTACGCTTCTTCCTAAACCCGTTCTGTTCATTGACTTTTTTCGAGTTATGTTCACAA
The DNA here is from genome assembly GCA_029582155.1 of Panopea generosa. Classification (NCBI taxonomy): domain Eukaryota; kingdom Metazoa; phylum Mollusca; class Bivalvia; order Adapedonta; family Hiatellidae; genus Panopea; species Panopea generosa. The sequence continues at coordinate 15,042,474 of CM055898.1, forward strand.
ATATCACTTACACGGCTATTTAAAATAATACAATACATTTTATACATGCTAGTTGCTAATGCAATCCCTCTATAAGAAAGGGGGTCCCTTGGGTCAGCAGTAGAAAACTTGGGTATTGGGTTAATGACACATTTACCCCAGATAGATGGAACTATGCCATTATTAAAACACACATTAAATAAAGCGTGAATAAATAAAATGGCCGTATCATTACACAGTACCTCACTTGGAATATTATCAATACCACAAGCTTCCTCGCTTTGCATTTTCAATTGCTTTTTTCACTTCAAAAACAGTTATATTATCATTGAAAGACAGATTTATAGTTTTACTATCATCCGAAATGTCTGAATGCAAATGTACCTGAGCATGTCCATTACTGATATTATGAAATAACGAACTAAAGTCAATTTTCCACTTGTTCAAAACATCGGAAACAGAAGTCGAAATAGAGCCATCATGAAGTTTAACTTTAAAAAGGTATACATTTAGTTTTATACTTGTTTACACCGATCTTACCGATAGACTTCCAGAACTTGGACTGATCAACATTACAATCATTAAGAAACTCATTTTGTAAAGAGTACCAATAAAAACGCCTTGACTTTTGTACCTCACGGTCAAATAATTTACGAACTTGTTCATATTCAGATTTAAGATCTTTTTAACATTTCGTTAAGTACACTTAAGCCACCTTCGTTCGGCATTACTAACATCAGTCCACATTTCTGATAATCTCCCGGTCCACCACTGTTTACCAGGTCTACATATTTTATTCTATTGATAAGACTGTATAGTTTTATAGGGTATTTGGTTATACATATTATTCTTAACTATACTACACCAATCTTGATAAACACTATCGATATCATGTTGTGTCTTTGTAATCCTTGCTCCAACTTGTCAATAGCAATATTAACATTAGTAAGCACTTCTGTATTATTTAGAAATGAGTCTGGTAATTTAGGTAAATTAAATTTATCATAACTACAACTTTGTGGTGTTTCGTTTTTACAACGCAACATGTTAAAAGCAATGTTCCATTTTAACAAAGAATGATCTGGTATACATATTGGTGCAAGAAAACTCAAATCACCTGACCTGTTTATTAAATCAACAGTCCTAACAACAGAAAAATCTGTAAAACAAGACAAATCATCATGACCGCAAATGCAATAATCTACCACTGACAAATCCTTGGTAGAAACAGATGTAAAATCGTTGTTAGAACAATTTCTCCCAGTTAACATACACATATAAGTATTGATAAGAAAATCTATAAATAGCTCACCATAATGATTTGTTTTAAAATCGATAACATCCCGATCAATAATCTCATCAACGCCATTAATAAAATCTTCCCTATCTCCACATCTACTATTGAAGTCGCCACATATATATAAAAGACCTTCATTCTGATATTTATAGATATCTGTTAAAACAGTATCATAAAAAGCAGTTACATCAAAAGACCTTGAAGAATTTTCAGGTGGTAAATAACATACACATGGTAAAAGAGTGAAATTTTCAGCCCTGTGATTTAACTTCAACCATAAAATTCCTTCAAACGAGCTTTCTAAGATGGATATTTTTAATTCATTAAATAATTCGTTCTTGACAAAGATACTAACTCCACCAAAACCGGCTCTAGCATTTTTATGTATAATTTTTTGATTCAATCCAAACCATGTATAACCTTTTAAGGTCAATTTGTGATCATGAAGTAGATGAGTTTCTGCTAATGCTAAAATGTCAATTCCAGTATTTAAAACACATTATGATCTTAAATTAAAATTGTCAGATTCACAGTCAACACTCCAACCACGAACGTTCCGAAACCCGGCTGGGAGCTAAGTACGATTGCTCTGACCTCGGTTATTCTGACCTCGGTTGTTGTTGCGACGCTCATTATTGCTGTTGCTATAGCCATGACCTGCTCTGTTCCAGTTACCACTACCACTACGAGAGTCCCGAGAGTCACTACAAATTTCACTGGATCGAGAACTCGAACTGGGTCTTCCACTTTGGTTGTTACGTGTGTTGTTTCCCGTATGTTGATCGCGATTAACATGAATCACACGTGACCCTTTGACAACGAGATCGCGCTGATTAAGAACACCAAGAATGGTTCGAAAGTTACTGGCCATCAACCGATCTGCTGGGGATTGATCATGGTGTATGTAGACGTTTCCATACTACCTGCTGGTCTTCAGTTTTAGCTTCTGTGTCATGACCTTACGTTTATCATCGTTGGTCTTAAATTTGGCAATTATAACACCTGGCTTGCCGTCACTGGTAGAATTATTGCGCTGAGCACTGGCGCACACCACATCACTGACTCGGAAACCGTCGCGTATTAGAGCGTTCACCTTTTTGCTGACATTCTCAGTTGCATTCTCTGGAAGGCCTCTAATTACTACGTTAAGAGGGATCTCAGACTGTTGTTGCGATGGGCCATGGATGACAATAGAATCAACTTTTTCACCCATTTCATTAAGTTCCTCTGCAACTTCAACTTTGAAGGAATCTTTAAAAGAGTCTAAATTCTGTTCAACCTCCTTACGGATACGACTAATTTCAGAGTTGACATGTTTGTCTAATAATTGGGCAACTTTGTTTGATATCCTCTGCTCCAGACCTGATTCAAGTTTGTCCATGTGTTCCTTAAGGGAAGAGAACAGCATGTGCATGCCAGCAGAGAGTTTACCTATAAGATGCTCTACCGATGGAGTAGCATTAACATGTACATCAGCCTCCGCCACCACAATAGATCTTGGAGCTGGAATTAGTATAGCGCCATTCATATTTAAAGTGCGCTTTGCTTTTGCCGTAACACGAGGCTTTTTGACCGTAGAGTCGCTTAATGATGTTTCAGAAGCATTGCGTTTCCTACTACTGGTGAGTGGCGTCTCAACACGAGCAATACGCTGAGATAACAACATAAATTCAACGTACTCCTCAGCATCCTTTATCAGATCACAAAAGTCAGTAGTAGTAGAAGCCATTGCTAGATCGGAAGAGCTGACCGAATTATATCTGTCGCAGGTGAGCCAAGTCAACACGAAGCGCGCCAGTCAAGCGTGACGAATTTCGCGCTATTTAGCGTATCCCGATAAAATTGTACAGTTCTATAAATCAAAATCACAGTACATATATAATAAATCACAGTCAAACTTCCCAAGTTGAATCACAGTACCTTTATAAAAACAATCCTTGTAAAATATCCATAGAATATTGCAGTAAAACACAGTAAAAAGCCGAATTATTAGAACAAAATGTCCGTGCAAAAAATAAACAACTTTCCATCAAGGTACGTAACTCTAGTCCCACCTATGTGTCTTTATGTTGTTGTTGTTGTTGTATGGTGTTTAGCGTCGCTTTCAACAATTGTTCAGTCATATCGCGACGGTGTCTACTTGAGACAGTATTCTGAGCGCTGTCACACTGGAATATCATGCCGCAGACACATGGTATGATACCCCACCCAGTCACATTATACTGACACCAGGCCGACCAGACCTAGAACTCTCCTCTAAATGATGAGCGTCAAGCGAGGAAACTTCTAGTACCATTTTTAAAGTCTTTGGTATGACCCGGCTGGGGATCGAACCCACGACCTTCCGCATGCGAGGCGGACGCTTTACCACTAGACCACGGCGCGGTTTATGTGTCTTTATAAAAGCCAGAATACAAAGTATACAAACAAGACAGGACCTCGACACTTGACAGTCTGTGTGTTCTGTTTCGGTTTCAATTACATTGGTGACGATTCTTTAATAGTAATTAGGTATTTGTATTTGTACCATGCAATTTACATTTAATGCATTGATGTATTGGCGACCTTTCTTACTAGGAAATATATAAACCGGCAATATTTCGAATCATGATGATTAGAGTATTGAATTGTTGTACTATCTATGAATTTTATCGGTGGATCTACAAAGTACGCTTACAAACTAGTGGATGAAATTTCCAGATTAAATTGATGGCACGTACGTTTACTCACAAATATCGAAACGTTTTGGTTAAATGAAGAAGTGGTTCGTATAATATACATATAGAAAACGATGATTGTCATATGACAATAGTTTATGCAAAATGTGTAACACCGGTATCTATGATGGATACATTTTTAACAAAGTGAAAGTCATCTATCTAGGCTCTATCAGAACAATATTTGTTTTGATGCGATTCGAAAATAAGCACGGTCGTTACGTTAGTTTTACTATACAAAGAAGCGACTCTCCATGTTTTATAATACTCTTTTCAGCGGCATATGCATTACTTAGATATCATATCGAGATATCCACCGATGCGGTTAATAAAATGCTTTACCTTTGAAAATCTGTCAAGTAAAATAGCAACCATTAAAATTATATTTGGACCAGTCTGTATTCAATTTAAATTGAAATGTTTTGTTTTATCTCATTAGCCACCTTAATAAATGTGTCAACTGAAAATTCATGTTTTCCCCAAGAAATTTTGATAAAACATTCATTTAAACATTTAATTTGCAGAAACGCACGCCATAAACGATAAACATATTCGAACATACAACAATACTACATAGAATCGAGCAGTTGTGAACTGTTTACGATCGGTAAATGACTAATATAATCCGACAAACCAACAAGGTCATCGGAGTGCCTGACTATTGTTAGGCATGTACCATTATCTCAAAAGTACATAAAGTACGTACAGATGACCATCAAACTATTAAGTTTAACTTAAAATATGAATTTAAATTAAACACTTTAATGTTTTATGTATACTCTGGATCAAAGTGTTTAATCGTGTTATTGTATTTATTCGTGTTATTAATATTTAAACACACACTGGAGCCATGCACGTATCATTCGACAACAAAATTGACATATAGATGGTATTGATGTTATTTTTTCTGGCGTCAATGTGTAAACGCTTCAATTTATAATTGATTTATAATTGATTAATAATTGACAATTATTGATGATCAATGTTGAAGTTTTCATCCTGAATGATGACTAGATCTTCTTCTTCCACCATGTTGTTTTAAAAAGAATAATGTTGTTACTAGCCGTAAAATAACAAATTCAAGCCGTATATTCATAATTGATAACTATTCCTCTAACCAAATTGTATAGTGATAAAGGACTAGACAAATAGTTAAGATATTGTTTTATTAAAATGCATTTAATAATTTAATAAACAGCATTATTTTTCCACTTAATCTGAAACTTTAAGAATATACCCCGATAAAATATTGACATAATAACTATATATTTTTAAAATAAAAACAGGTTGTAAGTATAGACTGCTTAATTAAAATGCCATGAAACAAAGCGGTAATGTTAGCAGGTTATGAAATTAGGATGTATTTTAATCGTTATTTTGTTATTTGCTCAAGTATTTATTTCTTACTAAGCTTTTAATTTTACCATTGAAGAAATGCAATGTTTATCACAGGTGTATGTTTTGGCTTGTAAGTGTATATGTGTGTGTTTGCCAGCTACTTGCGGAAGTACGGTTGGTTCGCTCAGATTTACTCTGAGGTCTTCCCTACCAATAAAACTTGATATGCCATATATAACCTGTCATATTACTGATTGAACCACGTATACATAAGAACGAAATAGAACTGTAGATGGTTGTTGTATGCATGGATTATTGCTGATTGAACCATGTAGGTATAAGAATGAAATATGAATAGAACTGTAGGTTGTTGTAATATACATTGATTATTGCTGATGGAACAACGTAGATATGAGAATGAAATATAATTGGAGCTCCAGGTGCTTGTAATATGCATGGATTATTGCTGATGGATGAGCGTAGATATGAAAATGAAATATAAATAGAACTGTAGGTGGTTATAGTATGCATGGATTATTGCTGATGGATAGCTTAATAAAATAAAAAGCAAATATTTTATTATTATAGTAAATCTCGGTTAACTTTGTTAATAAGTTGTTTCAAAAGTTACTGTTAAATGGGATAAAGCTGCAAATTAGACTGCAAACGGTGGTTCATCAATATTTTTACGAATTTCAAAATTGAAATATTTTCTAAGAAATAAGATGAACATGGATTTATTCCAATTTAATTATTATAGAGTTTTAATTTTTTTTTTCGAGGTCTTTAGGAACATGTTTTCATTTTAAAACGTTTAGGTCTGTGTTAATATTCCTGCGGGAATTAAAAAATCAACATTATTATCTAAGAAGATCTTTGTCTAGCATTTCATGGGCCCGTCACATATCTAGTACGTGTACTTTCTTTGCCAATACATTCTGCGAATTGTTTTGAACTTAGCACTGCAGTTGCTGAATTGCGATAACTAACCTCCTCATCCCGAGGAATAAGGTCACGATTGCTGCGAGGTATTAAGCAAATTAAACATATTTCATAATGCCGTGTGTGTTTTATCTGATACGATCACAGTTTGGCTAGTTTTGGTTAACTGAAATGAAAGTCATTGAGTGAGAAATATTATTTAATCAACCAATCATTTCATTGAACCAGTATAACAATCCATACAGGCAAATATATTAACAACATTGGTATTGTTTGACACGCAGCCAGATCGTGCCGACCACAAAGCGAACATAAAGCTACCGGGCATCCATGTTTTAGAGGTGATATTTCTATACCAGACAACCCTTGACAATTTCCTTTATTTTTTTGTTCACTAATATAATTGGTCTAGACCAACACGAAAATAAAGCTTTAAGCAAGCATCAAAATAACAACGTATTTTAAAGCAGGTTCACTACGATAATGCTCTTAACACAACACAGTCAATTTCTTGAAAAAAACTCTTTTTTTATCTTTAATCATTTTTATTGACAAAGTATTGCAGTTTGATGTGTACGAATGTGCGATCACAAAAAGGTAATCAAAAGCTTTATCAATTGACGATTAATGTCACATTTATGATTTAAAGAACAAAATAAAACGCATGTTTTCCAATTGGAAAATCGTTTTGTCAAAGCTTGAAAGTTAAATTTCAAATTGGAATTACTATTTGCCAACATGTAATTGCAAAATTGGAATCGGAAATTTATTTTTAGAATAGGAAATCTTTTTATAGAATAGGTCAATTGGAACCGAGGTTTTTCAACTGGAGAGTTCCCATTGATATCGGTGTTTTTAATTGGAAAGTGCCAGTTTATAACTTGATATTTATTTGTTCCAAATTGGATGTTAATTTAATAACAAGTATTGTCAAAAGTGTTATAACATAACAACAATGAATATGCACAGTGCTTTTATGTTTCTTTAAATACGGTTACGTCGTCTTATTTCATTTCTTGTTTCCGGTTTGTAATTTTTCAGAGATTGAGGATATAAAAAAATATTTATTTCTTCGCCGACATTAGACCAAGATGACACTTCATTGACACCAACCTCTGTTATCCTATATGACTATTTAATTGGCCCTTTTAATACCTTATTGTTCTTTTTGGATCATTCAATTTTATGCTTTTTTAACGTCTTCTAAACCACCAAACTATATTTTATAAATTACGCATAGTGTTGCCTAGTTGGTTTCCATGGCAACTTAAATGTTATGCCGAAAAATAATCTATCATGATATAAAATGATTTCACAAGAATTTATTCTATATCATATTTAAATTTTATCATATCACAGTAAATTATATCACTTTATATACTTTGTGTTACTTGTATATATTATTTTCTTGCATATCATAAATAGATGTATTTATTTGTTATTGAATTTATTAAACGAATTGGCAGAAATATATTATACGAGGTTCTGCCGAGTGTTATATCATTTCTGCTGATGGGTTTAACAAATTAAATAATAAATGAGCACAAATGTAAAATTCTTTTTATCCCGTTAATAAAAAAAATTAGTATATTTACCATTTTTTAACATATCATATCTGAAAAGTTTGGCATAGCTGTTTCCGCCATTTTAATAAGTGGGTTATTATAAATAATCTCATCCAAGTGCTGAGTTAAACTTGACCTCACACGAGAACAATTATCGCAATGGTCATGTGACATTAACTGTTAGTTCAAGTTAATACAATGAAGTGTTAAGTTCGCGGATGAAAACTTCTGGACGTTTAACCAAGCAAAATGGACTTGTATCCCTTAAAATACTACAAGAAATAATTTGTTTCACTAACGTTTTACTTAAATACTTAAATGCTTAATTTAAATTTGGCTGGTTATTTATATTTATGTAATGAACATCAATGAAATCACATTTAGTTTTACTGGAACCAGTCTCAAATCATTATCACTCAGCTACTTTTCTTAAGTTTAAGATTATAATAAGTATGTATATGTTGATGAAACATAACATGTCGTATAACTAGGTTGAATACCATAAGCGACGATACAATACGGTATATTAAGAAATAAACGGTTGGTCAATTGAAATATATAAATGGATGACAGATGCAGTTTACATTTATTATTTTTCAATATTGAGTTTTATTTAATTATGCACATTTTGGTCATGAAAATCTATTTTGCCGTAAATAATTATTCAGTTTATATATCACAGGAAAATAATTACAATTTGGAAAAAAGAGCATTAACACGGTTTAAAAAAATAGCATTTCAATTCGGACCACTCTTTAATAAGGAATGTAATTCTTCAATCTCTCTTAGAGTGCACTAGTGTGCTATTAATTATGAGTTTAAACCTGGATTCAGTCATATTAATATTTTCTCGGTCGCTTAGCTGTTTTCTCATCTACAAGTATTGAAAACTGCAGGCATAGAAACAGTCATCTTGTTTTTAGTTTTTAGCTATGGACAAGCGACTTACATTTATCTCAAAGTTACCAAAACTCTTTATCAAATATAACAAATTTTAGGAAATAATGTATTTCTGTACCAGAGATGTTGGTATTACTTTGCGCAGGGTTTTAAGACAAACACATTATGGCAAAAACTTACTTATTTGCTATACAAGATTCTAATGGATAGTTTGTTTCTTTTTTTTTTAATAACCAACACACAATTATTTTGTTGTTGTTGTTTGGGGTTTTTTTTTAATTCTGAAATCCGACATGAGTACCACTTATTTTTAAAACTATGTTTGTGTATTTATTTTAATGAGTATCAGTTCAGTCGCTTCAGTACTGTGAACCAGTGTCCAGCCCTACATAGAACAATGGCCACTTTGGACTTAACTTGCAATTACTCATGCACTTCTGGAACACTGGATACATTACCAATGGTTGTAAAAGTGCCTTGTTCCCATACATAGTCCTCTGTTGGTCCAATTATGTAGAAAATAAACATGGGGTTGACCAGGTTACTTCTTCACAATTTCGATGGTTTGATGGCACCCCTTCTTTTCTGACAATTCTTTCCATTTGTTGCAGTGTATCACTACGCATCTTTAAACTGTTAAAGCTTCATCAAACAGTTACCAATGTCATCCAATATAGGCAGAAATCATGAAAATGATCCAGATGTCCCATATGCATAAGAAATATGCCATTTTATGCATTTTAACACAAAAAAATGCCCAACCGCTTTACACAGCTCTAATTTCTTGGGCATAGGAATATTGCTTCCGTCATGTATGACAGGCAATTCTTAAATGAGACCCCAAGAAGGGTTTGGTAACATGACCACAACACGCGTATAATATTGTGTAAAAACAAATCACGAGAAATCCTTTGACAAAGTCTGGAAAAAAACGAATGCTTAGAGTTTTTTGTTTTGTTTATTTCATTAAACTGGGGTTTGATGCCATTTTTAACACAGTCCAGGATATATACGGCATAGGTTGGGAGATGCGTCTATGTGTATACAAATCTAAAAAGAAAAGATACAATTTGTTGTTGTTGTTGTTGTTGTTGTTGTTGTTGTTGCTTCTGCTGCTGCTGCTGCTGCTGCTGCTGCTGTTGCTGTTGCTGTTGCTGTTGCTGTTGTTGTTGTTGTTGTTGTTGTTGTTGTTGTTGTTGTTGTTGTTGTTGTTGTATGGTGTTTTGCGTCGCTTTCAATATTTTTTCAGTTATATCGCGACAGTGTCTACTTGAGACAGTATTCTGAACGCTGCCACACTCAAGTTTCATACCGCAGACATATGGTATGATGCCCCACCCAGTCACATTATAGTGACATCAGGCAGACCAAACCTAAAACTATCCTATCAATTCTGATCACCAAGTAGCAAAGTTTCTATTTTGCAAGTCTTTGGTATTACCCAGCCTTGGATAAAAACAAACGACTTTCCGCATGCGAGATGGATGCTCTACCACTAGACGACCGCTGTGATCTGAGTAGAATCACTATCCTCTCACAAGTACAAAATATAAATGGCACACTCTTTCACATAAAGTGGGACATGAGCTCACAAACTCAGCTTGATCCCAACTTAGACAATTTTGTGTTACAGAGAAACAAGGAGATATCATACCTCACAACATGAATTTGATATTGGCAGGTACATTTAAATCAAAACTTTCGTTCATTCATTTATATAATAGTTGTTACGGTATTAAAAAAGTGCAACTTCAGCTTCGCAGCCCTTTTAGCTTTTGTATGAAAATGTATGTTAAATTCATAAATCTGTTATATAAAATGTCAGTATATTAAGTTAAGAGTGAAGTGAAGATATATATATATCCTATTGCTGTTTTTATTGTGTGCATAGCAAAAGATGAATTCAACACTCAACTGTCTCCTTTATAATTTAAGTATTTGAAGCACAAAGTTAAACAAGTGGGCCAGACTGGTCGTAAATCGCTCACCTGTGATAGAGGAGACAATGCCAAAGACATGCCCAATATATTATGGTTACATAGCAATTGTGTAAGGTTAATGAAGATAAAATATAAACTGTGAGTGCTATAGTGTACACAACATCAGATAATGCTTTTTTTATGATTCAAAGGACATAACTGTGACAATAGTTATCGAATTTGACCAGTTCAAGAAATTGTCTAAGATATTACGGTTATATTTATAACTACTACGTTAGGTTGGTTGACGTCAAGTGAAAGTTACGAGAACTAGAATGCACACAAGGTCAAATAATGCAATTTCTGACGATTGAAGGGCCATAACTTAGGCATTAATTACCCAATTTTGTCAGTTCAAGACCTTGTCCAAGATATTACCGTTAAATAACAACTGTATAAGTTGAGTGAGAATCAAATGAAAACTGCTGGTATCAGAGTACACACAAGGTCAAACAGTGCAGGAATTGACAATTCAAGGGCCATTACTCTGGCATTAATATTCTGATTAGGTCAGTTCAACTTCTCTGAGATATTATGCTTATATAACTACTGTGGAAGTTTGATGAGGATCAAATGAAAAATGAGGGTGCTAAAGTACACACACGGTAAAATATTCCAGTTTTGCTAATTCAAACAACTGTTCGAGATATAATGTTTATATAACTACTGTACACGTTTGGTGAGGATCAAATGAAAAATGCAGGCACTAGGGTGCAAACAAGGTCAAATAGTGCATTTTTCGCAAAGAAAGATCAATCCTATTATGACGTCATTGAAAAAACATGGCAGATGTCCAAACACCTAAGAATTGGAAATAAGTATGTCAGATGTCTAAACACCTGTAAATAGGAAACAAATATATCAGATGTCCAAACACCTGTGACTGGGAAGGAAACATTTCAAATGTCCAAACACCTGTAAATGGGATATATATATTTTCATTTTTGAGTTTTGTATTTGAGCAGCCTTTGAAACAAACCAACCACCAAGCCATGCCACTAGTGTGACTGTCAACAACTGTGCAGTTTTCCAACTACTTGTCAGATAAAACTTATGAATCACTGTAAGATGATGGTATCTTTGACATCAGCTGTGCATTTTTTCTAACTATTTGTTAGATACAACATATGAAGCAATGTCAGATGATGGCACCTGTGACATCAGCAGAAGTTATTGCATTTAGCTATTGTGCTATTTATTTTGTTTAGGGCAAATAAGGCTTGGTTCAACTCTAACTATAGATACAACAGAAACATGTTTTAAGATGACAGCACAGAACTGTGACGTAAGCAGACAGATTTTTTTTTAAACTTATTTATTTTACATCAATTGTGAAACATGTTCTTACACCTTAAACAAATCATGCTCAATATCTTCCAGGATAAAACCAGTATTAAGCATATGTGGATAAAGTGTCTTGCTCAAGAGCGCTACATAAGTTAAAGTCGTAGCGGAGGATCGAACTCACAATCCTCTTTTCTTGACTCAACTACTCTACCACTGTTAAATCTCAGTTATAAATACAAAAGCCAGGTCCGATTAGCTCTGTCGGTTACGCGTTTGACAATCCAAGGGTCTTGATTCGAAACTCCGCCCGGCAACAGTCTACGGGATGAATAATATAAAGCATTGTGTATCATTTAATTCGTCGGTCGCCGCTGATTCAAGTGGGAAAGTTATCAGTTACTTGCGGAGATGGGGTAAGCTCGAGTACTGGTTAACCTTACAGAATACCATGATATTAACAGTGATTAGGTTAACTGATCGGCTGTTAGCCCTCGACGGCATAAAAAGGACGCTAAATATTCAATCAATCAATCAATCAATAACTACAACAGAAAATTGAGAAGCATTGTAAGATGATGATATGGCAATTACCTGTGATGTGAACAGAAGGAAAGCTTTGAGTGTGTACGTCCGACAGTTAATCTGCTGGATTTGAGATGTACTCTTAGAACATCCAGGTAGACATTATCACCTAGCAGTATCTTCACTGTACCCTTAGACTGCGGTCCGGACGGCATAGTAGCAGCGGGATCGATTTGCAATCCTCCTTTCGGGAAAGACCAGTTTAACCAGTCCATATGTCAGGTGTCCACTTCCAACTGGAGAATAAAAAGCAACTAAAAACACACACTTAATTTTCATTTTAAAGAAAATCAAAGTAATAAACTAAACAATGTAGTTATGAACTATACACTTTAATAATAAACTAAACACTTTAGTTATAAACTGAACACTGAAGTTATAAACTCACACTGTAATTATAAACTGAACACTGTAATTATAACTGAACACTGTAGTTATAAACTATACACTGTTACTATAGACTAAACACTGTAGTTATAAACTATACATTGTAATTATAAACTAAACACTGTAGTTATGAACTTTACACGGTAATTATGAACTTAACACTGTAGTTATAAAATATACACTGTAATTATAAACTCAACACTGTAGTCATAAACTATAAACTGTAATAATAAACTAAACACTTAAGTTATAAACTGGACACTGTAGTTATAAACTATACACTGTAACTATAAAACTATAAACTAAACACTGTAGTTATAAACTATACACTGTAATTATAAATTAAACACTGAAGTTATAAACTTAACATTGCAATTATAAACAAAACATTGTAGTTATAAATTAAACACTCTAGTTAAAAACTTAACACTGCAATTATAAACTAAACACTGTAGTTATAAACTTAACACTGTAGTAATGAACTTTACTTTTTAATTATAAACTAAACACTGTAGTTGTAAATTTTACATTGTAATAATAAACTAAACACTTTAGTTATAAACTGGACACTGTAGTTATAAACTATACACTGTAACTAAAAACTAAACACTGTAGTTACAAAGTTACTATAGTTACTATACACTGTAACTAAAAACTAAACACTGTAGTTATAAACCATACACTGTTATTATTAACTAAACACTGAAGTTGTAAAATTAACATTGCAATTATAAACAAAACACTGTAGTTATAAACTTAACACTGTAGTTATAAACTTGACACTGAAGTTATAAACTATACACTGTAGTTATAAACTAAATACTGTGGTAATAACTTATACACTGTAATTATAAACTAAACACTGTAGTTATAACCTATACACTGTAATAATAAACTTAACACTTTAGTTATAAACTGAACAATGAAGTTATAAACTATACACTGTTATTATAAACTAAACACTGTAGTTACAAACTATACACTTTAATTATAAACTTAGCACTGCAATTATCAACTGAACTAAACACTGTAGTTATAAACTGAACACTGTAGTTATAAATTAAGCACTGTAGTTATAAACTTAACATTGTTATTATAAACTGAGCACTGTAGCAATAAACTTAACACTGTAGTTAAAAATTAAACACTGTAGTTATAAACTGAACACTGTATATATCAACTATACAATACAGTTATAAACTGAACACTGTAGTTATAAACTATACATTGTAATTATAAACTGAACACTGAAATTATAAACTGAACACTGTAGCAATAAACTTAACACTGTAGTTAAAAACTAAACACTGTAGTTATAAACTGAACACTGTAGGTTTCAACTTTACAATACAGTTATAAACTGAACACTTGTTATAAACTATACATTGAAATTATAAACTGAACACTGTAATTATAAACTGAACACTGTAGTTATAAATTAAACACTGTAGTTAAAAACTTTACACTGTAGTTATAAACAAAACACTGTAATTATAAACTGAACACTGTAGTTATAAACTAAACACTGTAATAATAAACAATACACTGTAATTATAAACTAAGCACTGTAATTATAAACTGAACATTGTAGTTATAAACATAATACTGTAGTTCTAAACTAAATACTGTAGTTATAAACTATAAGCTTTTATTATAAACTTAACACTGTAGTTATAAACTGAACATTGTAGCTCTTTCAGACTGTAAGAGCTCTGGTTCAACACTTTGAAGGAATGGCCTAAAAACATTTTTTAAGGGATGGCCTGAAAAAATCTAGCTTCTGTGAAAATCTTAAATATCCGACGACAAGTGGCAGAGATTTTCCATTTGCTGGTGTTTAAGGAACGGTCATAACAGAACATACAAGATGGTAGGACATTCTTATAGCTGTTGTTTGAGGACCAATGATAACAGAACATACAAGACGGTTGAACATCCGTATAGCTGGTGTTTGAGGAACAGAACATACAAGGTGGTAGGACATCCTTATAGCTGGTGTTTGAGGAACAGTTATAACAGAACATACAAGACGGTAGGACATCCTTATAGCTGGTGTTAGAGGAACAGTGATAACAGAACATACAACACGGTAATACATCCTTATAGCTGGTGTTTGAGGAACAGAACATACACGAAGGTAGGACATCCTTATAGCTGGTGTAAGAGGAACAGTGATAACAGAACATACAAGATGGTAGGACATCATTATAGTTGTTGTTTGAGGAATGGCCATAACAGAACAAGACGGTACGACATCCTTATAGCTGGTGTTTGGGGAAGAGTGATAACAGAACATACAAGATGGCAGGACATCCTTATAGTTGGTGTTAGAGGAACAGTGATAACAGAACAAACAAGATGGTAGGACATCTTTTTTTGGTTATTTGTCGAACAATGGAGTAAATATTTGGATAGGTATATATGTTTGAAAAAAATAAAACAATTTATATAAAGTGATGAAGATGTCTGGACCAAAGGCCACAGGTTAATAAATGAAATATAGGTTGAAGTGATTTAAATGGTTGGAATATATAAAATATGGGTTGAGGTAATTTAGATATTTGGTTTAAATTAAATTTAGGTTGAAATGATTTAAATGTTTGGAATATTAATGAAATATAGGTTGAAGTGATTTAGATGTTTGGAAAACTAATGAAATATAGGTTGAAGTGATTTATATGATTTAAATAACTTGCAGTTATTAAAGTGTGCATGTTTATATTCTTACTATCAAAAAGCTGCTGTATTAAGTGTCAAGCTTAATATCTACAATAGTTATTTGTTTATTTGAAATACCTTGTGTCATTATATCTGAAAGTTCCTGGCCCTAATGTCCTGTACCTACCTAAGTGTCACACCCACCCTGCTCACTCCCCCTTTTGTTTAGTTTTTTTAAATTCGTTTTTTATTTTAAATGAAATACTCTGCATTAAGATTCGAGTCCTCACTGATGTTAAAAAGTGACTTTAATAAGATTTCAACATATGCATGTATTTATGAGCATTTAAGGACTTCTTTTTCAAAGAATCTCAGGGTGTCACTGCACCCTCTGTAAACTAGAGGACTTTGTGGGGGGGGGTTCTTAACAACTTATGGATAAATATTCACACCACATCCATACTGAACAAAAATTTAATTGCTATGAAAAAGAAATTCTTTAAATTCCGATAACATTTTTCTGTAAAAAAGGTATAGTACCCTGTACAGAACCATATTACAACACAGTCCCTTTATTTGTCGGAACTTCAATCACCCACTCTTAGTGATTTGTTATGAGCAGAAATGATTCAAATTTTAAAAAGAAGTTTTTTCTGTACACATCGATGCAAAATGAAAGAATTCAGTTTTCCCTATAATATTCCTATGTAAATTTAGCCCCTAAATTCTTAGCTGCAATCATACCCCTACACATAGGGATACTTTATGCCAAATATGAACAAATCTGACATACCATTTCTTAATTTTTACCCTTTTGGGGCCCCTTAAGACAGTGAAACCCAATCATTTCAAATTGATAGAAATGGCGAAAACATAGAAATCGTTTATGAATACAAACAACTAGGTGTATTACTTTCTTCGTCCTGGGGTTTCCTAAACACGAGGAAGTATTTGCTAGTCAAGCATAAAAGACTATATAGCATATACGTAATCCTCGAGTTTCTAACTCCACTTGCCAATGGGTATCCAACTTAAACTTTTCGGTCAAACAAAAGTTCCGATTCGAGAACACACAGTTATTTTTTGCAATGTTACAAACAGCAAGGAAAGTATCCCTTAACAAGGCATCACCTATTTATAGCGCCGATATTTTTTAGATCTTGGCAGTAAACTTTACACTAACATTATATATCAGGATAATTCTATTGAGTAACTTCTATCATACTTTGTCTTTGTAGTGTCGTCACAATATCCGTGAACGCATGGCCTCATCAGCTCATACTCTTTCAAAATACCGAAAGCTATGAGTACATTTGCTTGCCATTTTAACAATATTTTTCGGTCAACTAATTAACAAAAACACTTACCTTTCATTTAAACTATGGTTATATCCAAAAAAGTTATATTTACTTGTAACATAATGGTTTATTTAGTCATACAGTCATACATTTACTATTAACTCACTGACAAGTGACATTCCATTGCGACCATGAAATGTCAACGAATGGGTGCACGTTAAGCACGTGGAAATGTGAAAATTGTCCCACACATCAGAAGACAGTGATTTCAAACACGCTTACCAACACAGTTGTAGATGTATCATGTTATTAAAGGGGCTATATCAGGATTTTTAAAATTTTAAATTTGGCTAAAAACACATTTTTTTCAATACATCATGCCTATATACATTCACCGACACCCTATTGCCAAAATGATATATATATATATAAACATGCCAAAATAAAATATTAAAAACAGATTTCCTGACTTGGACTATGCGCCTAGATGAACTTAAATAGATTTCCCGCTTCAACGGGCAACCTATTTTGTGACGTACGAGTCATTTTGATTTCAATTTGATCCATTATACACAGGAGTGATCCAGGATTTCAGTTTATAGGTGCAACACAGAATTTGAACGGGTACACATATTTCAGAGTAATATAGTGAATTTTAATGAAATATATGGGCAAGGTAGTGAGAGCGATGCCGGTTTTCTTAAAATTGTTGATCCGTAATTGATACAGCCTTACACGTAGTAAATATTGTTCGAGCCCAAATGACGCCAAGCAGTATTTAATTGCTGTCTATATTCAGAAGATGGAGATTTCCTTTCCAGTTTATCTTTACAATTTAAATATCAATTCTGTCACGTTTTGGTGAATTTGATTTACCGAACCATTCAGATTTTTATCTATTAATGATAATGAGATGTTTTTATCCACTTCGATAATTCTTTTATTTTTAAGACATTTATAACGTTTTGTCTTTGATATACTCCGAATGGTTTGGTATGGCAAATCAACCAAACCGAGACAAAGTCGATATTTAAATTGGAGTGATAAACTTAAAATGAAATCCCATTTTAAACATAGACAGCACTTAACAACTGCTTGACGTCATTCGGACTCTCTTTAAGATGAAACATTTTCACTACGTGTAAACCTGTATCAATGGCGGATCCCCCCTCTCCGCTAAACTCCCATATGTTATTAAAATGCATTGTATTTCTACTGAAAACGTGCTTGTCAGTTCAGATTTTGTGTTGCTGCCCCTCTAAACTGAATCCTAGTTCTACACCTGTGTATAACGGATCAATGAAATCAAGTGACTCATTAAATTCTTCACAAAATATGACTGAGCGGCCACGGTGGCCGATACATATGATATCAATTGCTTGAAAACTTAGCAATAAATACCCAAACAGTCGTAGCTTGTCACCCAATGTTGTTCAGACGGACATTAGTTAAAATAATGAAAGCTGCTGAATATTATTGTATTTGATCACATCCCACTATAAATGGCAGACATATCTGGATATTCATGTACAGACTTTAGTATCGACGGTTTACAAGAACACTAAATGTTGTATGCATCATCATGTCCTTTCCACTAATATACGCGGTGTTGAATACACGCACGTCTAAAGAGAAACAGAGTACCTGGATAGGTGACGTTTATATTCTTATTTTTCGACGCCCATACTTTAATTGACTTGTAAGTGTTTACTTTTGTAAATATTTCACTAATTCCAGCTCTGTGCGTCTGAAAGCAAACATTTAAACACGTTGATTTAATCAAATTTATTCTGTTTATGCGGGAGTGGGGTGCGGGTAATTAAATATTATAAATTATAAAATATACATCATAAGACAGAAGAATGTTTTCTTTCCTTATTTGTATATAACACATAGAGATATTGAGCGCGTGGTCCAGCGGTAGAGCACCGAACCCTTGATCGGAGGGTCGTGAGTTCAATCCTCCGCTACGGCTGTGTGGTGACCTTAAGCAAAACACTTTTCCGCATATACTTTGTACTGGCTCTACCCAGGAAGACTTCGAGCGTGATTTGTCTAAGTTGTAACAACTTGTTTCACAATCGAAGTAAAATAAATAAGTTTAAACTAAGCTAGAGTCATTGCTATAACCCATCTATTTCTCTCTGTATTTTTTCAATTTAAATCTTATCTTTTTATTTATTCTTCAGCAGTAACAAAACACTTAATCTTAATAATAATCATAAAAATAATCATAGATTTTAAACTCAAAACATGATGAAACATCGGACAGAAGAAAAACTTTCTCATTCCTCTATAACCCATATCGCTCACTCTGCCGAAGTTCCGATTTCGCATGTACATGTTTCCACCCAGTAGTTCGGATCTAACTCGCATTTAACTCCACTATGTAAAACGGCTGCTAAATGACAGCGAAACAAGGTAAATTCGAATGTCTTGGTCATATTCACCGTCCATCAAACTACAGAAGACGTTTTATTTTGCATAGCTCGCATTTATTATTCATTATCTTATCAATATAAATCAATGTTTTAAGGAATTAACGACTGTTTACGCAGTATTGCCAGGAGTGAATACTCAAGTTTAGATATTTTGTGAAAACAGAGCCAGGAGTGAATACTCAAGTTAAGATGTTTTGTGAATACAGGGCCAGAAATGAATATTCAAGTTGAGATAGTTTGTGAATACTCAAGTTGAGATATTTTGTGAATACAGGGCCAGAAGTGAATACTGATAATCGTCTTGTTCGATTACTTGCATCGGCCAATTGACTCCGGAACATTAATTGGTAGCAGAACGAGGTTTGAAGTGTTAATATATAGATTTTTGTAATAAGTTACAGTGGTAACACTTAATGAACGCAGAATAGTAAATCAAAGTAAGTGTAGTGGTAAATTGGATAATACGCCATTCGGAAACATTAACAGAAAAATAGAAAAAGTGATTATAGAACACTTTATACATTAACAGTGTTTGAAACTAATTAAGTTATGACATTAGCAGATAAAAGGGAACTAAGGCAGAATTAGCAGAAGCTAGCTTAACAACGAGGCTGTTGCAAGTAACCTATGTACATTCACTACAATAAAATCCAGGAGGAAAGCTGCTTTTACACGGCTTACTAATAGAAAGGAAAAAGTATGTTTGCTTGAGGAAAGCTCAAAAGAATAATTAAAAATTACCTTTGACAAAGGATGAGGCCATTAAAGCTTTCCACCATATGTCATTTTAACTCTACTGGCCACAGGCCAGAGGTGCTTATGCGATGGCGTGTTGTCCGTCGTCTGTTGTCTCTGAAGTGTGTTAGCAGCACTTTCTCTGAAACCACTTGGCAAATTAAACTGAAACTTCACATGGATGTTTCTACTGCATAGGAGACTATACAGATGTTTTGTTTTCAATTTGAAATTCAAGATGGTCACCATTACTAAAAATAGTCCAAAACTTTAAAAAATCTTCTTTTCATGAAACAGATTTTCAAAATGTTTATGTAGTAATGATAACCAACTATAGTTTTGTTAGATTTGTTCAAATGGTGTCCATAGGGATAAAAATGACCCCGCACCGAGGGTTCAATTAGTGAACACGTGTCATTAAATGGAAACGATTTTGCCTATATCTTCACAGAAGCATTGTTTGGTGAAGTAGGTTAAGTTATGTAAAAATGACTGGGTTCCACTGTCTTATGGGGTCAGGAGGGGCCCGAAAAGGGTTAAAATTGGGAATTACATAAATCCTTTTCTTAAGAACCGCTATGTCAGATTTGTTCATATTTGGCGTAAATTATCCCTATGTGTAGGGGTTTAATTACAGATAAGAATTTAGAGACTTATATTTATAGGGGCGCTGTAAGGGGACTTAGAATTTTACATAGAGATACTAAGGGAAAACAGGATATTTTCTTTTTTTTCAACTATTTAGGTAAAATTATTATTCATTTGGAGTTCTAAAAATACCATCTAGTCATAGGAAATAAGATTTGACTCAATAAGGAGAATTGACTTTCCATAAGTCAAAAAAGGATTTAAATTTTCAAAAATCTTTTCAACAACCAGTCAGTCAAATTTGTTTATAATTGATATGGATTATCCCAATAAGTTTAGTTAAAAGTTTGTACAAATCAAGTGTCTTGTATTTATATGGTCCTGTAAGGGGACTTTGAGTTTTATAAAGGAATACTATTTGAAAATGGAAATTCTCTTTTTTATTATTCATTTATGATTTTTTTTATTCAGTTTGAATTTTGAAGCAACTTCTAGTCATAAAAAATATAATTTTGTTCGATATGAAAGATTGACTTTCTAAAAGGGGCCAGGTTGGGTCACAAAATGATTAAAATTGAACACTGTCATAAATTTTATTTTTAACAACTGGTCAGTCAAATTTGTTCATATTTGATATAAATTATCCCTATGATTAAGTAATCTAAGTTTGTACAAATCAAGGGACACTGGGATGTAAAGAGGCCCTGTAAGGGTTTTTAAGTTTTACATAGGAATACTATGAGAAAATGGAAAAAAATCTCTTTTTTTTTTGCATTTGGGTAAATATGTTGTTCAATTTGAGATCTAAGGCATTGTCTAGTAACAATAAATTTGATTTGATTTAATTTCAAAAGCGGCCATGGGGCGGATGGAGCAGTAAGGTTAAAATTAGGAATTTTCACAAATTTCCTCTCAATAACCTTTGAGTCAAATTAGTTCATATTTGATATATATTATCCTTACATCAGCAAGTATTGAATATTCTGGTTATCGAGGGGCTGTGATATATTGAGGCCCTGAAATGTGACTTTTACATAGGAATATTTTAGAAAAAACTGAATTTTTTCATTATGCATCCATGTGTAAAAAAACTTTTTTTAAATTTGAATCATTTCTGCTAATTATTATTGAAGTTCTGACAAATTAATGGTTGGATTGTATAAGGGTTATAAACAGGGGACTATTTTTTTTACGGATGAGTGGTCTGGGAATTTAAAGTATTTCCTTTTCATAGCAATTATGCTTTTGTTCAGTATTGGTGTGGTGGATGTATTTATCCATAAGTTGTTAAGACGACCCCACAAAGAGGGTAAATATTGTGGAATTTAAAAGTGCTATGGCCACTATGAGTCAGTAGAGCATCCTGAGGCCCTCTTGGGACTCTTGTTTTATAAAGTGTCTGATAGGACTGATGAAATCATGAAAGTAATAAGAGTTAACATTATAGAAGAGCAGTAAGATGAAATGTTAAAATAGTATAGGAGTGTGTATTCAGAAATAGGTAGTGTGAAAAGCAGCAAATGTGGAAGGGTGAAACACAGTGACATTAAAAATTCAAGACATGAAACCAATAGAGAAGCTTTGACACTCAGAGGCTAGTTACAGTGCTACAAAATAATTTTGTCTCTGTAGTGTAAAGGACTCACACCACTATAATCTTCATTTAGTACTCTGGACCTATAAATGAAGGAAGTAGAAATTGAACTTTAGTTCTCTCATCTCCTTTTATCAGGGCTTTATATTGCAGTGGTTTAT
Organism: Panopea generosa; assembly: GCA_029582155.1. Taxonomy (NCBI): domain Eukaryota; kingdom Metazoa; phylum Mollusca; class Bivalvia; order Adapedonta; family Hiatellidae; genus Panopea; species Panopea generosa. The sequence goes on from CM055898.1 coordinate 15,064,922, forward strand.
TGCGTTAAATGGTATTATAGATACTGATAATTAATTGATATACCAGATTTCAAGGCAATTTAGAATTGTTGGTTCGAACTGCATTGTAGGCGAAAAATGTTGACATATTATTTCTTTGGAAATTGATAGGTATCACAAAACCTTTGAATCAAAAGAAAGTCTTGGTCAATGTATTCTTTCTTCCTTTATAATTGCAGATCTTGAACTAGTGCTGAATTTGAGCCCAGACACATGTTGCAGATTTTGCTTTGTTTCACTGTGTTTTTTACATAAATGTTTCAATGAAGCCCTATGGGAAATGTAATAGTGGTATGAGACGTAAAGAGAAAGTATGATGGTCAAATAAGACAAATTGCTGCATATCTGAAAGAACTTAAATTTCCGGGAATATATGATGAAGATGCATAGAACATTTAAAAGTTTGCAGAACTTTTAGATATAGCTGTTATCAACTTAAAAGAGGCTGGTATAGATGACAATTTTAGAAATGGCTTGGTGTATTTGGAAGTCAAAAGAAAAATGCCTAAAAGCATGTTAAAGAGACATTGCCATTGGATTTATGAGAAAGGAAAATAAGATTGTGGGTTATTCAGCAAGCACAGTATCACACAGTAGCTGCTGAGACAATCCATGTACTGCCACAAGAAAAAGAAAGTTTCAACAGGTCTGAAAAACAATATATAGTCTGTTGTATACATGAGAACAAATATATTCAAGTTTATTAACATAATTTGATAATGCATCAAGGCCGTTTGACAGCTACGAAGACTCGTCTGGGTTGATACCTTTGATATGTTAGGCCTATATTTTACTACATACTATTTATTCTTCTTTTATCTCCTCCAGATCAGGCTTTAAAACTGTGAATGTATTTATCTTAGTTTTTTGTTTAAACAGCATCAACTTTTTTTTTGAGAATGTTCATATTGTATAATAGATCAGTAATAAATCTTGAAGTTTTTGATATTGAGTTTCTTTAGGGAAATTATTGGTTTGTTGCAAGAGAGGATTTTGAAGTTCTTCTTATCAATAAGGATGTCTTCCAAAAATTGATATGTTTAAAAACAATGGAAGGAGAGATACTTTTTTAGCTAAATTTTAAATTTACGGACGTTACAGCTAGCTTCATTAGTTGTGTTGATATATGTGCTTGTCTAAGTCTTTAAAAAGGGGTAAATGTATTCCTCTGGGGTATTTGTATCAATATATAGGCATAATTTTCAAAAAGATTACCTTTTTGTATTTTTTTGGTCATTTTGTAGATCAAATTCATTAAAACAAATATTTATAACCATAATTTTATCTATTCTTAAAAATAAAGTTTTACTTGTTCAAACTTTATAAAACTACCATTCAAATAAAGAACTAACATAAACAAAACATACTATGAAAATTTATAACAGTCTCTTTTATACCAATTATAATAAATAGCATATGATGTGACAGTGTATTTTAAGACAATATAGTTTTGTAAGTTGTCTCCCCCTGATATCGAATATATTATTAATATCATAAATAATATGTCTAATTAAGTATTTGGACATTTTTATATTTCACAAAGTCACTATTTTTTGGGCTTACAAAAGCATTCTTTTGATAAAAAGTATTTCAACAAAAGTTATTTACACCTTTTAGTGAAACCCATCAACAGCTATTTTTCCTGTATGACAGAAAATGCTTATAGTTCTCTTGTAAGGTTTTAGCTTGATTATTTACTGATTATTGTAACAACATCAAGGTATTAATGTTCTTATGAAATGCCATCCAGATTGGTTGGCTTAGTTTTAATAACTCTTAAGATATAATGAGAACTTCAATTGGCTTCTGCCACACATTTTTGATAATCTGAAGATCCTTGGAATGGAGAGTTAGAATTGAGAGGAACAGTTGGATCTGAGACGCGAAAGAGGAATGTTGTACGTAGCAGAGTTGTATTGGGTTAGGAAGTGATTATGTTAGGCTTGTTGGTGAAGAACTTATTTTAGTTAAAAAAAAAACATTGTGCCATACTTGGAACTTGGAGAAATATAATGTAACTTGAACTGTTATTAATGCAAAAAGTAAAATATAATAAAAACAAAATTATTAAAATCATCTGGCATTGAATTAATTTGTGGTGATCTTGAATTTGATCATCTACCTTTAATGTTATAAACAACATAATCTGTGACGCGCAGGCAATTATGAGTTTCGGTTCGCGTATGAGCTAATTCCCAACAGCAACAAATAGTAGACCGGACCTTAGCTCGGTCACATATACATAACCCAGGAGCTCAGGGGACGGATATTCCTTTTAATTCAAACATTATTCTAAGAGAGATACCGTTATTTGAGATACCTTTATTTGCTCTTATTATTAAAGATATGTGTAAAAGCAATGTTATTTCTATGATTTTTTTAAAGAAAAAATGCAAGTTTGAAATAGTTTTATGTGAATATTTGTTCATTATAAATGCTCGGTACATTCATTGAAATTATTCCATTTGAATTTGTTATACTATCACACAATATTTATTCAAAATGAGACTGTTTTCAGCATTGCCTGATATACACATTTTTAGTAATTTAATTAGAACTTACAGTTTGCAAATAACATGGCATGGGGATGGACGTTACATTAAAAACTGTGAGCCACTAATAACCCGAAACCCATGAATCATGAGTCTGACGTCTTACCATGTAGTCTGACATTGCAAAAGCAAGCATGATGAAATTCTAAAATAGTGAAATTACCCTTAGCTTGATAAAAAAACAAAAGTAATTTTAGCGGTCAGTGTTAGACCAAGGTCAGTGTAGATCAAGGCCAGCTTGCACATCCATGTAATGTTATCAGGATCTGATAAACTCCCTTAACTGTTTGCTACTCGGTCAATAAATTTTTAAAAACCACTATAAAAATCAGGAATGTAATTTTAGGAAAAATGGCCTGTTACATATATTTAATTGGCTAAAAGAGAATAATAAATAATTCATTTAAATGAAATCATATTTAGCTGAAATTATGTCTTTGGTAGCATTTTTTTAATCTCTTTCTTATCATGGCATGTGCGTCACCTTTAAGGGAGGGTGTCATATGGAATATAATGTCTAAAGGCATATTGCACAAAGTGTATGCTACTGTCCAGCTACTAGCACCCTGCTGAGCTTTCATAATTCACCAACACCACATTCTCACATTGTGGTAATGAGAAATACTCTGCCACTGTTAAGCATAACACAAATGCATAATAAAACCATCCAATAATGGATGTTTAATTTCACCTGATTGTTAGTAGTAAAACTATATCGGGTACAAACATCCAAATTAGGAAAGGCAATTAATACCTTTAATAACAGAAATAATAATGGCTGACCCTGAAACAGTTTATATATATTATATTACCTAGGAATCTGTTCCATAACGACAGATATGGGTAAAAGAAATACAAACAGTGCTCCCGCCCCAGTGGAAAAAACACAACTAAATATATTTATTAGGCTTGAGCCAATATAAGCTCAAGTGGATATTAGCTGCCTCTCTGATGCAGAAGTATAAAATGTTTTATTGTAAATAATTGTATATACTGTACAAATTCGTTTATAATATTGTTATAAACAAATTTACAACTCTAAACTGGGCCGTTTTAGGTGTAAAGTGTTCAGTGTTTTTAGTAACGTTTTCATTTATATTGTTTTAATTTAATATTTCTGCACCAGAGTGACTGCTTGTTATCCTATATTGCATATTTTTATAAGTAATCTGTGTAATTCCAACCGGTTTCACTGTTTACAACTGTGAACTATTTATTTTACATCTCACAGTCCTGTAAGTACACTGCTTTTTACATTTGTCAATCTGACAAATCTCCAGAGCAGAGCGCCGACCGAAAAGAAGGCATCTGTATTGTAGTGTATGTTAAAATCTAGTACATTACCAAAATTGTTGAGCTAGACTTACAAACAAGATTGAAAATCAACCAATCGGTAAATTTCTGTATACTTGCTGCTGATTGGCTGAGTTTCAATCTGTTGAACCGAAAATCGGATTGAAAATCAATCAATCTGCGCCAAGATAAGTAATAGTTTAGAAAAATCAAATTTACGGTACTATTCATGATTGTACATGGAAAAACAATAACTGTGAGATGTATATTGCCAATTATATGGCAATAACTTATTCTTTTACACTAAACAGAAACATGTTCGCATCATACTCAATAATTTATTATGTCTTTGTGCACATGTATGTGATTTTAACATGTTTATAATCATGTATATGATTATATGTCTAATAATCATATATATCCTACACATTCAACTTATTTTCTTAATAGTTGATAATATATACGTAATAAACATTATTCTACTTGCATTTAATATACAAATTAAATATGCAGATTCACGACATAAAAATGATAACATACTTTTAGTACGGGATTATACGGCTTATTGCATGGGATTATATGTCTTATGGCACTCAATGCACACTACTGAGAGCGGTTATAGGAAATATTATGGATATCTACCATCCTGATATTCAATATAGAGTTACACAAGACTATTTTTTTATGTTAAATATCTGTAACCAGTTATTGTTAAATAGTTAATTTCATATCTGATCTGAAATGATATTCGATTTTTTAAATACTTTTTACTATTGGCGGTTTTAAGGTATGTGCGAGCTGCCAACTGCCCTGATAAACATTTTTCACAGTTTAACTTTATTTTTGTTTAAATAAACTGTTAAACCATTCTGTATCAATTTTGATGCAAAATGGATCGATTAACAGTGACTGGTCAGTTTTTAAAAATGCGATATGCTAATAAATAATACTGTATTCAGCTGATACTGTGCATATATACAAAACCCCTGTATAGCATGATAGTAGAATTAATCTTCAAATTTCGATCTAAGTTAGTTATAATTAATATAGAAATACCATTGCAGCCAAACAATTATAGGTCAGCTTTTCTCTACCACAAGACATTATGTTTGGGGTTTTACGGCACACCATAATTTGTTGATGGTTTTTTTTTTTTGACAATTGCCGGTGGTACGCTGAATATGGATATATAAGATAACTACCAATTATATTTTACCATTGTTTTATGACCCAAGGGTTTAAGATATGATATACATGATATCACATAGTATTATGGCTTATTACTAATTTAAACATTTTCAGTTAAATAAGGGGTCAATATCAATGTTAGCTTACAAGTAAAAAAAGTATGTAATGTCCTTCCCCTATTTTTGAAGTGACCTTAAACAATTAATTTAAGTACCAAATCTCTTATTTTTTGTTTCCTAAACTAAAATGTGTATAAGAAATTTTAAAAATATACTCTTGCACAATATTATGCCTATACCATGTATATGATTGTATCTAATTACAAAATATATACAACTTTGTGCCTTTACTATTTATATGATTGTATTAAATTACAAAATATATACAACTTTGTGTCTATACCATGTATATGATTGTATTTAATTACAAAATATATACAACTTTCGTAATAAGTTCACCAAAAAAAAGTTGTAAATGGTCACTATGTATATATTTTTTTCGTATTTTAGAAATTATTCGTATCCTAGTTGCACTGTGCTATTTATACATTTAAAAAAAGATGAAATTGATGATATCATCTAGAAATAAATAAAATGTATATGAAGGGGGGACAGACATTATATATAAAGTTTACATTAAAGCTTTAAGTTTTTTTATAGTACTTTTATATATATGACAGCAGGTGAATGTATCATTCTATTTATCATCTTGAAAGAATATATGCCAGGGGGACCGACGTTGCAGTTTGTTTTTTTTGTCACGAGTTGAAATTTTCTGATTTTATGTATATTTTTCACATAATTATACACTATTTTAACAGTAAACACAAAACTCTGCTGTTGAATTATATGCAAAAGCAAAGCATAAGAAGTTAATAAATTTGCATAAAGTACATTTTCATATATTTATAAATAGATAAAGGAAGGTTTCGATTTTTTTTCCATTTCGAAGTAGAGGTATCATTCAAATGTCTATTAAAGAATAATGACTTAGCTGACCCTAAAAAGCCTGAAAATGACCCATTGACTGTGTAACAGGCAACAAAACATTTTAGTTCTGGGTAAAGGAACTTGTATTCATTATGAAACAGTTACACTTTTTAATGATTAGTGTAAAAACATTTCAAATAACATGTAAAAACATCTTAATATCAAGAAGATAGTTTGCAGGGTCATGCATTTTTATCATATTATTATGATTATGTAGTTAAATATTCATGTATGAAAGGAGGAAAGTTTGATGTTTTTTATTGTTTGTTGTGTTGAAGTATGCAAAGTGTTATGTTTTCTAACTTTAAAGGGACAAGGGCTCAAACCAGCGGTCTTGTTGGCGACAAAGTTGCTTTTTTTTCTGTCACTTCGTTTTACTTTTTTGGTGATGGCGAAGTCACCTTTTACTTCGTAATATTGCTTTTTGTCTGAAAGCAGGCGAGTTGCAATTAACAATTAAAATCCATATTTTATATACAGTCCAATCCGAGGATAAGTGTCGCCACAGTTGAGAATGTAAATTGCAATAATTGGTTACTTTTGCTCCCAAATATCCGCACATGCAATTTTCATGTTTACCTTGCAAGCTGACTTCATCATTGTATCAGTTTCTAGACAACATAATCTTTGTAGTGACCAGGGTCAAGGTTCCTTTGATGATGAGATAAAACATCAAGCATCTAATTGACACCAATCATTTTCGTGAATGCCAATCAAAGTTTTCCATGATCAAAGAAATTTTTCATGTGTGGCTTATCAGCATTTGTCTTTGCGGGCTGCTTAATCGGGCAGAATGTTATTCAGTTATGAAATTTACTTTCAACTGAGTTATAAGTGCATTTAATTTAAGAATTTACCGATGATTTTAAAGAAGTATTGATAACTATGTTGCCGCTAACTGCTGACGATAAATATGTTTGAGCAGATATGAACAACTTGAATTGAAAATAGTATCCGCTAATTCTGTGCCCGTGAGTGATATGTAGAGTTCATATAAAAGATAATTGTTTTGTTATTCAATTTGTTTGTTTAAATCAGCTGGTTTTTAGCAGGTCAACTAAAAATACAGTTAGTTTTAGTAGTGACTGCAGTGGACATAAAATCTCAACTCAACATCTGAGTTTATAAAATGGTATAAAATGTACAATATGCTCAGTGCCACTCTCTTTATACAAAATAAGGTTACAGATTTATACATGTATGTGTAATTAATGTTTCAAGAACGTATGCTGATTTTTTGCATCTCAATAAAAGAAAGCTTATTTGGTAAAAAACATGTGTTGATTTTGGGTAAGACTAAACTCACTGTCAATCTCTGCAGAGGGGTAGAAATCCTCTTAATGGGTGTCATGTTCATGTGTGGAGCGCATGGTAGAGCACCAAAACCCATGATTAGAGGGTCGTGGGTTCAATCCTCCGCCACGGCTATGTGTGGTGTCCTTGAGCACGGCACTTTTTCCGCATATGCTTAGAACTGGTATACCCAGGAAAACTTCGAGCTCGATTTGAATAACTGGTAAGAAATTGTTTCAGAATCAAAGTAAAATAGATAAGTTGTGGCATGATATTAGTAATTCACAACTTGTTAAATTAGATCGGTCACACAAGTTTTGCATTTAATATATACAAAATATTCAGAGAAGCACACAGTCATTCAGAAAACATATATAATGCGAGACTCTGCCAAGCATTATATGATTTTTACCATGAAGTTTAATAAATTAAATAGTAAATTAGCAGGAATGTAAGATTCATTTTTAAATTATCACATAACTCTGAAAAAATCGGGCAATATGTGCTTCCGTGATTCATCATTATTATGAATTAATGTCTCAAAATAATGTAATTTATATATTCGGGCAAGACAGAAAGTACTTCGGCAACTTACATACGAGAGCCGAGTTATACCGAAAACACTGAGTGGTGAATTAGAAGTGATTTTCCACTATGTCAGTCATGGGTTTGTTACACTCTTGCACCGTGAATTATGTGATTATAAACTTGGTTATTTTCCTGATCTGCTCAGTATATTGCAGAAATATGATTTATTCAATATTCTTAATGTTTAATATGGATCGTTTCCTTCGAAGTATCAATAGAAAATAATGGTTAAAAACAGGATTGAAAACTTAAGAACTAAGATCAGAATGGAATCTGATTGCAAGCTAAAGTTATAAACATTATACAATGAAGTTAATTTTAGTTGTTTACCACTTAAGTTACTTTGTAAGAAACAGCCACATTTGTTACACAAATGCGAAAGTTCAATTAAGATTTTGAGTAAGTTATAGGTGTGACTTACTGATATTACTTTACCAGAACATATAATATTTGAATGAGCAATACAGGCAATGTATATGGTCAAAATTGTTAAAACTGACTTGTTTTACAGCTTATTATACATTAATAAGTAATGATGCGAGCAACTCTCTGTACAGGACTAAGTGCCTTTTTAAACAAGAGCGACAAAGAACACTGTTTAAAACTAGTTGCTCTTTACTATCATAAATTGTTTAATTATTCATCAATATTTATAGAGATTTCTATTGATTATAATATCATACCCTAATTACATACTCTAACATATGTGTACTTTTTTGTCAGAATATTAATATCTTGTTGTCGTTTTATTTTATTGAATGTTTGATTATACTTCCGTTGCATTTTATAATGATTTTTCGACAGTCATATTCTTCCGTCTGATCCTTCTCCCAATTTCTTTTTTGCAAGGGTTCAGGCTATCAATATATTTGTGTAATGAATGCAATTTGGTAGGGGAGATATGTGCCATGATCGAGATATCTATACAAATGTATATATTTGGATCCCGTTGGTGCACCTTACTTTCCGTTTTGATAAGGTTTTCTATAACTATGGGATTCATAAGTCTTCAGAATTGTTGGTATAAACTTTATGATGATTCTCAATTTATGTCTCAGTCTGTCTATTACCTATTGACGATCAAACTCATGTATGTGTGGCTGTTAAGGCTTATGCATCTGCGCCAGTGATTGTTTGCATGTATTAACTTGAAACTTTACACAAGACTTCTCAGTTATTAAATCTACTACAATAACTAAGTTAGATAACTTTTGCAATAAATAGAATGCAAGTTATTGCCTTCATTTGACTTAGAAAAAAACAAACTTTCTGGAATTTAAAAATCTAAACAACGCCAACAATTTATATAAGTTATGATAATAATAATAATAATTATAACAGTAAAGTCATCATTTTAAGAGGAAACACAGTTGGAACAATTGCCAATCTTCCCTGTAATCCTATATTATAAACATGTGAACAAAAGTGGGTAATGACATAATATATACAACGATTTGTAAACATACAATTTGGAACTTATAAATAAATAGTAAATTATATTTGTTGAAATATTCAATTTGTAATGTATATTTCAATTAACAATGACTATATATTGTTTATTTAATTAACCCAATAACATATTTCAAAAGCAAGGCATTATAGTATTATAATACACTTAAATAAGATGAATTCGCTACAAAATATATTTAGACAGTCAATGTTACATTCAATGAGGATACAATGTTTTGTAAGACAATAAAAAATTATCTTTGTTGTGACAGGGGAATGGTATATTTAAATGTTATATAATATCTCTTAAAATCTTTAACCAATGAAGCATTTTTAACATGGTTTGGAAGAGAATTCCAGATTATGGATCCAGAATATATAAGAGTTTTACCATATGTTTCTAACTTTCGTTATGGTACATAAAGAGAATTATTTGAATGAGAGCGGAGATTTTTAGAATGTATATTTGGTGTAGAGGTAAATTATTTTGCAAATACTCTGGTGCCAAGTTGTTGTTTATATTCTACTCTGTCATGGAATTTCATCCGTTTTAGATCTTTAAATAATGTTCAGATAGTTTATCAATTGTTTTATCAAAGAATAAGTCTTGCAGCAATTTTTTTAAATTTCATCATGTTGTCAGATAGGGCAGAGTTTCCCCATATTATACAGCAAAATTCTAGATGAAGTATGTAAGAATCGTAAAATAATCTCTTAATAGGTATTGATAAATAGTATTTTATTCTGCCAAGTAAGTATAAGGAATTGCATTGTTTTTGAGTGTTTTTAACTTGTTGAGTCCTTGTTAGTGTTTTGTCAATTGTTACTCCCAGAAGTTTTTCACTACCTGTAAATTCAATAACCTCATCTCCCATTTTGATAACCATGAATACAAATCAAAAAGCAACTCGAATATCCGATGATGTTCTCCTCTGTGTACTATCTTAACTCATTTTAATTGATTCAAGTTTGTTTTCAAAGTCATGTGACTGCAAGCTCTTACAATGATTTTATACATGCAGAGCTATTTATATTCAAATCGTTAGATTGGCATTATTGATAACGAAAGTTTATGTAACAGATATTTAAATGATATGCCATTCTATGCGTTTTTTATGTGTTTTTAATTTGAGTTTCTTGTTGTTCAATAAAGTATTTTTGAATATATAATTTAATATCCTTTACTGTAATCTGCACATATTTTATTATGAAATGGGTGGTAAAGGTTTGTCAATTTACTATTTCAGGCGTGTGTATATCTTATAAGTTTTACATGTTGTTTTACGTCCTTTTATTTCTGATCATTATGATTTTTAGCTCTACTGGTCAAAGGCCAAAAGAGCTTAGGTCATGGTAAATTGTCCTTCGTCGTTTGTCCATCTGTCTGTTAATGTTCTTTTTTTTTTGTTGTAGACGCAATAGCATCTTCATTTTCATTGAATTTTAATCAGAGATCCTCCGTGGTCTAATGCACTGTCTAAAGTTAACTTATCTCTCACTGCTAAGGTCGTAGATTCGAGTCCCGCTCGCTCCAAAAACTTTGTGAGAAAGTTTCAAGTTACTTGCAGAAGGATGATGAAATGTGTTGAAAATGGCATTACACCCAATTAAAAAAAATCTTTATCAAACTTGCACAGCAGTTATATATAATCACAAGGCCTCGGACAAGTTAGTGAACCAGCGTGATTTGATAACAAATGTTCCTGCTACAGGGCTTATAAGCACAATTTAAGCGAAACTTTAAAAAAAGTTTTTCTTTGAAAGTTCAACGCCTGGACCTTAGATATTTTATGCGTAACATTGCATGGTGGTCTCCTGAAGGAACTTACAAAAAACATTTCATGAAATGTTCCTCTGTCCATTTGTTGTCAGTAGAGGGATTCATGCCTCTTGTTTTATTGATATTGTTTTTTTAAGTTGACTGAGAAAGTATAGCAGAATGTTAAAAAACAGATGTGGTGATCCTGAATACTTTACCTAAACCAACGGATCATGAAGGTTTTTCAAAACGGTGAAATTCTAGCGACAAATGAAACAATATATTAAAAAAAAAGATCTGTGAATGATTATTCCGTTTTTATTTTCAGGACATAGGACATGTACTTTGAAATAAATGTCAAAGGAAATTTGATTATATAGTTTTACAGTGAAAATAGATTGTATCAATTGTCAAAAATAGTGCTGGCGACAGTAACGAATGTTTAAATTTTTTAACAATATGTACATTTTTCTTCAAGTAAACTTCACACTTTAATGTAAAATAGGTTATCCTCCTTTACATTGACTGTATTTTCAAATATAAACTGAGAAAATGACAAATCATCTGATAGTTTTAAATAAAATATCGCAAAACTAGTGATGAACCTTCTAAATGAAAAACAGTGACAATGTCAGCATTTAATGAAACTAAGTTTTCACATAATGAAATTTTCCACTTCTCCCTTTTCTCTGTTTTTTTATTGAAGGAGAAGTCACTTCTCCCTTAAACTCAGTCCTAGTGTGAGCCATAAAAGACAATTATTGTAAATGAATCAGATATGAAGACATAGATCTAAAAAGGTTTTTTTGGGCAAGTTAGCTTTAGTTTAGAAATGTAAATTTTCTAAGAAAATAACAAGTTAAAATTTCATTGTCTGTTTTGTATGTCATATCAAGAAGCTTATGGATTTGATAGATCTATTCTATATTATAATAATGTCTTTATTTCCTCAAGTAAGATTGTTGTATGCATATATAGGGTTACATGCCTTTGTTATTGGAATATTATGTTCACAGTTTCCCTTTAACTCTTCAACCTTTTATCATTCTCATGTATTCGGGAAAAAAAAATAATAATCATCATGTTCATTGTCATTGTTTAATTACTTCCATCATCCAATCTCTTTCGGAATATTGACCTTTAACTTCAAAGTATGATCTTGACTTTAAACTGACATACGATAGAATTTGCTGAAACTCTGCAATTCTGCATGTATCAAGGTTCTATAGGTCCATTTTGCATATTCATTTGTTGATTTTTTTCTAAACTATGTTAATTTGTTGTTTTCGTACATGTAAAGTGAACCTTGGATCTATCTTCATGTTGACGTCGAATAACCTAAAATTTGTTGGTACGCCGTAAAACTCCATTCATTTATATATTATTTGGTAAAAAAATATATATTAACAAAGAATCTTTGTGAGATAAAGTTATTAAACCCCATTAACTCCATCATCATTCATCCCTGGAAATGGTGCTCTGCACATTGTCTTGATGAGGTTTTTGAGGCGCTCTTTTAATATATATTGACTATTTTATGATATCCAATACTCATTTTGTGACATCTTCCATTTATTTTAAGCAATCATTAATTCTTTTATTGAAAACAATAACATGATTTATGATACAATTAAATATTTTTATATCATTAAATGCATTCAAAGATATCACAAAATTATTTTAAGATATCCATTTTCACATTATTTGATATCTTAAAATCAGGTTTAATTATTGATATAATGAATAATATTAATGATAAAAAGATACAAATAAATGATGTTTTGATATCGCAAAACAAATTCAAGATGTAAGATATAAAAGATATCAAATGGACGATTTCTTAATATCACTAATTGATTTTAAATGAATTATTGATATCTTTAAATATTCATCCTGTTTTGAATGTTGTGAATTCTTATATTAAATATGAAATATCAACTATTAATTCTTCTGAATTCTCGGTTATATGATTAAATGATGCCAATGGATCAAATAAAAAATATCACAAAAATCAAGGAGATTAGTGAGTTAGAAGTAAAACTGCGCCCACTAAAGGTGAGCATTTGTGCCAAATATTATTAAAATCCTCCAAGGGATTTAGTAGGTATGGAGCAGACGCAAAATGTTACAAACAGACAGACTATTCCTATATTACTTTTTGAAACTTACATTCATTTGTTGTCAATAGCAACAGTCAGGTAGTTCATTGAAAAATTAATACTAGTCATATGACCTCTTCTGACCAATCCAGTTTCTTGTAACAAATGACTTGGAATTATTAAAAATATAATACAAACAACATAGATAAGAACATCATTTCATTTTTTTTCTCTGAAAATATCAATGCTTAAAACAAAATCATTAACATATTATGCCCATGTATTTGGCACATCTAACTTGTTATATAAACAACACTAAAATTATGGTACAACTGACGGGTAAAACTAGTAGTCAATCCTTACTAACAGCACAATATTAGAATTGCTCATATTTCTATTTCCGGATCTCTAGACTCAACCTTAAAGTAGAGTATAAGATTTCAACAAACTTGTTTATGACATTTAGTTCAAATTCTTACAAACTTACTTTGAACAAAAAAGTTCAGTGAATTAAAGTCTTTCACTGAAAGAGCCACGGGGACATTGACCATTCATAAGATATGCATTTAGGAAAAGATTATGATTAAGATAAAAAGGAAGTTGTTTTGTGTTTTTTTTCTTTGTTGGGGGTCCCCAATGATCTTGACCTTTGAAGTAACTGGACCTTAACAAATAAAGGTCATAGTGGCAATGTTCAATGTCGCACTGGGGCTAAATGTCCCAACCATTATATGTTGCAAGACTGACGTTGAAATGTTGAAACCACACCAAATGTTTCAAAACCATCTGCCACTATATGTTTTCTACCACCGGTATATATTCAAACCTGACTATATGTCACACGGTTTCTACCACCAGTTTATTTCCCAAACCTGACTATATGTCGCAAGGTTTCTACCACAGGTATATATCCCAAACCTGACTATATGTCGCAATGTTTCTACCACCGATATATATCCCAAACCTGACTATACGTCGCAAGGTTTCTACCACCGGTATATATCCAAACCTGACTACTTGTCGCAAGGTTTCTACCACCGGTATATATTCCAAATCTGACTACATGTCACAAGGTTTCTACCACCGGTATATATCCTAAACCTGACTATATGTCGCAATGTTTCTACCACCGGTATATATCCCAAACCTGACTATATGTTGCAAGGTTTTTACCACCGGTATATATCCCAAACCTGACATTATGTCACAAGGTTTCTACCTCCGATATATATCCCAAACCTGACTATATGTCGCAAGGTTTTTACCACCGGTAAATATCTCAAACCTGACTTTATGTCACAAGGTTTCTATCACCGGTATATATCCCAAACCTGATTATATGTCGCAATGTTTTATCAGCGTAAAGACTTGATGCATTATTGAGTACTAATATCTTTATCAAATTAATTTGTAATCACAATGAAGTAAGGCAGCTACTACTACAATGTTAATATGTACATGTATATTGTGTTTGAACTGCACAACTATTTTTCTATGGCTGTGCTAGTCCAGTGGTTATGTCAGTGAGTTTGCTTTCCAGGGGACCTGGGTTTGATCCTCGGTCACGGCACTGAATATTTCTGAAATACATTGAAGAATTTTCAACAACTGCAGAGTTTCAGCAAATTCTATCGTATTATTCAAATTGTCGCTTCTTACGACATGTATAAGCCACAGTGGTCCTATTCTTGCCATCACTCATATGGCTCTCTGAAACCTCACAGGTGTTGATAATTTAACCGCGATAATGAACATGACAAAAATGATAATATGAACATGACGCCCATTCGGAGGATTCCTACCCCTTTGCAGAGATCAGCAGTGATTCTTTACTTAGCCGGAACCACACGGGCTCGATTAATAAAAAACAAAAGGTTATAACATTTTAATGTCAACCTTGCCACATACATGTATATAACAAATGATTGTGAACTAGCGTCAGGTGACATTTAATTTTGTTCTAAAAATCATTTCCGGAAGGCCTGTCCCCAATTTGAATACCATTCATGATGGTAGCTGCTGTCAACAGTTAAGGCTGAAAATAAATGTTATTTCATTAAAAAGTTCAAAGGGCCATAGTTAAGTAAAAGATCATTGAATCCTAATGCCAAGACCACAGGAACATGTTCTGACTGTATACTAGCTGTAGGGCAAATTAAATTGGAATCAGTAAAAATCTGTGGGAAGATTTGTGTCCGCATGGTTTTTGGTCCAATGTGTGATGTAACTTTTAAGTTGTAATAACAAAGGCCTTAACTCAATAAACAAATCATTGACTCCGATTGCCAATAGATGTTGTTTACAGACGAAGGATGTTCACAATAGCTCACCTTGAGCCTGCAGCTCCAGTGAGCTAAAGACATAAAGCATAAACATGCATTTGGCACATTGAATCTAGAAATATCACTGGATGTGATAAATTACTCTGCAACAAAAACCAGAAATATAGCACGAATTATTATTATGTAGGGAAAATAAAATCTTTAATAAAACATGTTACACTTTATAATGACAATGCACATTAAAATTCAAAACTCTTTGTGAACGAGAAGTCATTCCTTTAATTTAAAAGTTGGAGTAAAATATGAAACAGAGAAAGCAATTCACAGAAACTGAAATGATTGTACACAAAATGAAGATATAATAATTCAAATGGACTGGGTAAATTGTGATAAAGTAAGATTTACCTTATGTAACTATTTATATACAAATATGGCTGTTTTAATTAAGTCGTATATACATGTATCAGTCATTGCTAATTTATATATCAAACAAAAACTGTTACTGTGAGTGACAAATGCCCCAAAAGACTTTTTTACCAATCATAAAAGAAATCCATAATCACACAAAATACCCCCGTTAGATGACGGATAAATTCGTGAGAAATAACGCTATTTCAACAAATTAAGGGCAATAACTACAGAGTGTTTGTAGTCACCTGACTGATTATTAAACTTAACTGAGATATCATGTCCGTAATTATTATATTTTTTAGGAAGCTTGGACAAAAGCTTCTAAATTTTGACAACGAACTACATTTCTGGACACGCCACGTTAAATCTCTTCATTTCACTTATTCCCACTATATTAACACTTACTTATGAAAAGTAAATTGAGTATTTTATGGGGTGAGGCCAAGGATTTGTATCATATTTAATCTTGATACTTGTGCATGTGTAAAAGGAGGAAATATAAATATTTACCACATTGTCGATTTACAATTTTGATGCCTTCGGAAAAAGTAAAAAGAGACTTTAAAAAAAGTATATAGATTTTGCATTGATTTATTAAATCCACATAATTCATTAGCTTTAACCAGCACGTACATTGAGTTTCTTTTCTGAGTATGTATACATTCAATGTTCAAAATAAAGGCATATTTTTGTTTGCACATTTACACAAAATTTCCAAACCTTATTCGGAGTGCTGCTTATTGTTTTCATCAGTTAAAAAACAAAACCCACAGTGATGTAGATATCCATGACAAGTGTGTGCTTGCAGTAGCACACCTCTGACAATTTTGCTCTCTGTTTGATAGAAGACTAACCGCAATAAAATAAAATTTCGAATTTCTCATTGTATAATACGTCCTTTACTATGGTAATTCCGTTTTGAAATTTTTGAAACTATTCCATTTGTCAGATGTAATTGTGGTCAACAGTATAACAAAAGTTATAGAACAAAATATCACATAATCCTCTTAAGAAGGCGTTGTTGTCACTTGACTTCCAAAAATGACAATATTTATGTGCATCTGTTTTGATTCTGCTAGTATTTTTTTACTACATAAATATCCCAACAAACATCATCATAACCTAGGTAAGCATTTTTTATTTTGTTAGTTTTCAGTCTTATCAGTTCATGAAGTTCCCCTAATTGCCAAGTGTTTGTTCTATGAAGCAAACCAGTGGTGTGTTGTGTTGCCAGAAATTGCCAAACTAATGTGATCCCTTGTTGCCAAGTGCCTGTTTTATAGAGATAAGCAGTGATGGGTTGCGTTGCCAGAAGTTGACAGTCTGAAGGATCCCCGTATTGCCAATTGCTTATTCTATGGAGCAAAGCAGTGATGGGTTGTGTTGCCAGAAGTTGTCATTCTGCAGTGGTCCCGTTGTTGCCAAGTGCTTGTTCTATATAAGCTAAGCAGTGCTGGGTTAAGTAACCAGAAGTTGCCAGTCTGCAAGATCCACGTTTTGCCAGGTGCTTGTTCTATGGAGCTAAGCAGTGGTAGGTTGTGTTGCAAGAAGTTGCCTGTCTGCAGGATCACCGTTTTGCCAAGTGCTTGTTCTATGGAGCAAAGCAGTGGTGGGTTGTGTTGCCCGAAGTTGCCAGTCTTTAGGATCCCCATGTTGCTAAGTGTTTGTTCTATGGAGCAAAGCAGTGGTGGGTTGTGTTGTAAGAAGTTGCAAACCTGCAGGATCCCCGTGTTACCAAGTGCTTGTATTATGGAGCTTAGCAGTGATGGGCTGTGTTGACAGAAGTTGCCAACCTTCAGTGGTCCCTTTGTTGCCAAAATCTTGTTCTATGGAGCAAAGCAGTGGTGGGTTGTGTTGCCAAAAGTTGCAAACCTGCAGGATCCCCGTGTTACCAAGTGCTTGTATTATGGAGCTAAGCAGTGATGGGCAGTGTTGCCAGAAGTTTTCCAACCTTCAGTGGTCCCTTTGTTGCCAAATTCTTGTTCTATGGAGCAAAGCAGTGGTGGGTTGTGTTGCAAGAAGTTGCCAACCTGCAGTGGTCCCCTTGTTACCAATTACTTGTTCTTTGGAGTAAGCAGTGGTGGGTTGTGTTGCTAGAAAATGCCAGTCTGCACGATCCCTGTGTTGCCAAGTGCTTGTTCTATAGAGCTAAGCAATGATGGGTTGTGTTGCCTGAAGTCATCAGCCTGCAATGGCCCCATTGATATCAAGGGATTTTCTATGGAGAAAGTCAGTCGTTTGTTGTGTTGCCAGAAGTTGCAAGTCTGCAGGATATCAATGTTGTCAAGTGCTTGTTCTATGGAGCAAAACAATGGTGGATTGGTATTCATAAGTTGCCATTCTACAGGATCGCCGTGTTGCCAAGTGCTTGTATTATGGAGCTTAGCAATGATGGGTTGTGTTGCCTGAAGTCATCAGCCTGCAATGGCCCCATTGATATCAAGGGATTTTCTATGGAGAAAGTCAGTCGTTTGTTGTGTTGCCAGAAGTTGCAAGTCTGCAGGATATCAATGTTGTCAAGTGCTTGTTCTATGGAGCAAAACAATGGTGGATTGGTATTCATAAGTTGCCATTCTACAGGATCCCCGTGTTGCCAAGTGCTTGTATTATGGAGCTTAGCAGTGATGGGTTGTGTTGCCTGAAGTCATCAGCCTGCAATGGCCCCATTGATATCAAGGGATTTTATATGGAGAAAATCAGTCGTTTGTTGTGTGGCCAGAAGTTGCAAGTCTGCAGGATTCCAATGTTGCCAAGTGCTTGTTCTATGGAGCAAAACAATGGTGGATTGGTATTCATAAGTTGCCATTCTACAGGATCCCCGTGTTGCCAAGTGCTTGTATTATGGAGCTTAGCAGTGATGGGCTGTGTTGCCAGAAGTTGACAACCTGCAGTGATCCCTTTGTTGGCAAGTTCTTGTTCTATGGAGCAAAGCAGTGGTGGGTTGTGGTGCCAGAAGTTGCCAGACTGCAGGATCCCTGTGTTGCCAAGTGCTTGTTCTATGGAGCTAAGCAGTGATAGGTTGTGTTGCCGGATGTTTCCAACCTTCAGTGGTCCCCTTGTTGCCAAGTGCTTGTTCTATGGAACAACCAGTCGTTGGTTGTGTTGCCAGTGTGCAGGATCCCCATGTTGCCAAGTGCTTGTTCTATGGAGCTAAGCAGTGGTTGGTTGTGTTGCCAGACGTTGCCAACCTGCAGTGGTCCCCTAGTTGCCAAGTATTTGTTTTATGGAGCAAAACAGTGGTGGGTTGTGTTGCTAGAAGTTGCCAATCTGCAGGATCACCGTGTCGCCAAGAGCTTGTTCTATTGAGCAAAGCAGTGGTTGGTTGTGTTGCCAGAAAATGCCAGTCTGAAGGATCCCTGTGTTGCCAAGTGATTGTTCTATGGAGCTAAGCAGTGATGGGTTGTGTTGCCTGAAGTTGCCAACCTGCAATGGTTTCCTTGTTGCCAAGCGATTTTCTATGTAGCAAATCAGTCGTTGGTTGTGTTGCCAGCAGTTTCCAGTCTGCAGGATTCCTATGTTGCCAAGTGTTTGTTGTATGGAGCGAAACAGTGGTGAATTGTGTTGCCAGAAGTTGCCAACCTGCAGTGGTCCCCTTGTTGCCAAGTGCTTGTCTGTGGAACAAAGCAGAAATTGATTATTTGACAGAAGGACTTCACTTGCATTTAAAAAAAAAATTCCATTGATGACTTTTACTTTTATCTGCAAATAAATACCAGTGTGGCCATTTTAAGAAAAGATAGAAGATTAGATAAAAGTATATATTATTAATCCAGTACTTCAGATAGCCTTACATTAAGACACAAACATGGGCATGTTATGTTGTGATTTTTTTTTATGTCATGGGGTTTAATGTCATTTTCAAAACTAAACATGTTATATGTGGTATATCCATTTTCAATGGTAGCGGAAAACCACTTTCTCAATTAAACTGTTGAACCGAAGCTAGTTCAAACTCATGACCTCAGCCATGAGAGGTCAGTGGTCATTTGAAGACAGCACCTCAGACCACTCGGCCACAAATGAGAAAGTTGAATGACGAAAAACATTTTTGATTTAAATAAAGCATTTAACAATTGTCCAAAACAACATTATGTTGCCAGGAAGCAAAGCCATGTATAAAATATGAACAGTATGTAAATATTACATTCTGTTTAGAGTGACAGTAATATCTTCAACCCGATGGAATTATTGTTGACCCAGAAGAAGTGTATGTAGATATTATTTGTCCATAATTATAACTGTCAACCTCAACACTTACTGCACTTATTTTTCACTCAACATCACATTACATCTGTATTGAACAACCAGCCAGATTTATAAACATGTTATTTTATAATGTTTGTAAACACATTGATGTTAAAAGAAAATGAGTAAAAATTCTTTAAAAATACAAACTGATAGTAAATTGGATTATTGTTTTTCCAACTGAATAAAATAAAACAAGAGGCCCAAGAGGGGGGCCTTAGGACGCTCTACTGACTCATAGTGGCCATAGTACTTTTTGAAATTCAACAATATTTACCCTCTTTGGGGAATTGTCTTATCAACTTATGGATAAATACTCCCACCACACCCACCATGAACAAAAACTTAATTGATGAAAAGGAAAAACTTTAAATTACCATACCATTCATCTACAAAAAAATATATATATTCCCCTGTACAAACCTGATTACAACCCAGCCCCTTAATTTGACAAAACTTAATCACCCACTCTTAGCAATTTGTTATAAGCAGAAATGATTCAAATTTTAAAAAGAAGTTTTTTTACAAACAGATGCAAAATGAAAAATTCAGTTTTCCCTATAGTATTCCTATGTAAAAGTCACATTACAGGGCCCCAATATATCCCAGCCCCTCGATATGCAGAATCTTCAATCTTTGCTGATGTAAGGATAATTTATCCGTCGTATCGAACAAAATCATATTTGTTATGACTAGAAGTTGCTTCAAAACTCAAACCGAATAAAAAAAGTCATAAATGAATGATAAAAATGAGAATTTTCCGTTTTTCAATAGTATTCCTATATAAAACTCAAATACAAGACCCTTGGTTTGTTCAAAATTTAAACCCATACTCATTGGGATACTCCATATCAAATATGAACAAATTTGATTGACCGATTGTTGAGAAGAAGATTTTTAACAAAAGTATATCTTAACCCTTTTTTTGACACACCCTGGACCCTTATAGAAAGTAAATTCTCCCTATTGACCTAAATCATTTTTCCTATTACTAAATGATACATCAGAACTCCAATTGAATTATATTTTTGCCTAAATAGTTGAAAAAAAGAGAATTTTCTGTTTTTATAGTATTCTAAGTAAAATTCTAAGTCCCCTTACAAGGCCACTATAAACTTTTGCCCCTTAATTCTTATTGCAATCAAACAAATCCCTACACATAGGGATAATTTATGCCAAATATGAACAAATCTGACATACAGGTTCTTAAAAAAAAAAGTTTTTTGTAATTCCCAATTTTTACTCTTGTGGGGCTTCTCCTGACCCCTTAAGACAGTTGAACCCAGTCATTTTACAAATCTGAACCTCCTTCACCAATCAATGCTTCTGTGAAGATATAGGCAAAATCATTTCCATTTTATTATAATGGCATACGTCCCGTAATTGAACCCTTGGTCAGGGTCATTTTTAACCCTAGGGACACTATTTGAACGAATCTAACAAAACTATAGTTGGTTATCATTACTACATAAACATTTTTCATGAGCCATTCATGAGAAGAAGATTTTTGAACTATTTTAGTACCGGCATGTATTTATGAGCATTTAAGGACTTCTTTTTCAAAGAATCTCAGGGTGTCACTGCACCCTCTGTAAACTAGAGGACTTTGTGGGGGGGGGTTCTTAACAACTTATGGATAAATATTCACACCACATCCATACTGAACAAAAATTTAATTGCTATGAAAAAGAAATTCTTTAAATTCCGATAACATTTTTCTGTAAAAAAGGTATAGTACCCTGTACAGAACCATATTACAACACAGTCCCTTTATTTGTCGGAACTTCAATCACCCACTCTTAGTGATTTGTTATGAGCAGAAATGATTCAAATTTTAAAAAGAAGTTTTTTCTGTACACATCGATGCAAAATGAAAGAATTCAGTTTTCCCTATAATATTCCTATGTAAATTTAGCCCCTAAATTCTTAGCTGCAATCATACCCCCTACACATAGGGATACTTTATGCCAAATATGAACAAATCTGACATACCATTTCTTAATTTTTACCCTTTTGGGGCCCCTTAAGACAGTGAAACCCAATCATTTCAAATTGATAGAAATGGCGGAAAACATAGAAATCGTTTATGAATACAAACAACTAGGTGTATTACTTTCTTCGTCCTGGGGTTTCCTAAACACGAGGAAGTATTTGCTAGTCAAGCATAAAGACTATATAGCATATACGTAATCCTCGAGTTTTCTAACTCCACTTGCCAATGGTATCCAACTTAAACTTTTCGGTCAAACAAAAGTTCCGATTCGAGAACACACAGTTATTTTTTGCAATGTTACAAACAGCAAGGAAAGTATCCCTTAACAAGGCCATCACCTATTTATAGCGCCGATATTTTTTAGATCTTGGCAGTAAACTTTACACTAACATTATATATCAGGATAATTCTATTGAGTAACTGCTATCATACTTTGTCTTTGTAGTGTCGTCACAATATCCGTGAACGCATGGCCTCATCAGCTCATACTCTTTCAAAATACCGAAGCTATGAGTACATTTGCTTGCCATTTTAACAATATTTTTCGGTCAACTAATTAACAAAAACACTTACCTTTCATTTAAACTATGGTTATATCCAAAAAAGTTATATTTACTTGTAACATAATGGTTTATTTAGTCATACAGTCATACATTTACTATTAACTCACTGACAAGTGACATTCCATTGCGACCATGAAATGTCAACGAATGGGTGCACGTTAAGCACGTGGAAATGTGAAAATTGTCCCACACATCAGAAGACAGTGATTTCAAACACGCTTACCAACACAGTTGTAGATGTATCATGTTATTAAAGGGGCTTTATCAGGATTTTTAAAATTTTAAATTGGCTAAAAACACATTTTTTTCAATACATCATGCCTATATACATTCACCGACACCCTATTGCCAAAATGATATATATATATATAAACATGCCAAAATAAAATATTAAAAACAGATTTCCTGACTTGGACTATGCGCCTAGATGAACTTAAATAGATTTCCCGCTTCAACGGGCAACCTATTTTGTGACGTACGAGTCATTTTGATTTCAATTTGATCCATTATACACAGGAGTGATCCAGGATTTCAGTTTATAGGTGCAACACAGAATTTGAACGGGTACACATATTTCAGAGTAATATAGTGAATTTTAATGAAATATATGGGCAAGGTAGTGAGAGCGATGCCGGTTTTCTTAAAATTGTTGATCCGTAATTGATACAGCCTTACACGTAGTAATATTGTTCGAGCCCAAATGACGCCAAGCAGTATTTAATTGCTGTCTATATTCAGAAGATGGAGATTTCCTTTCCAGTTTATTCTTTACAATTTAAATATCAATTCTGTCACGTTTTGGTGAAATTTGAATTTACCGAACCATTCAGATTTTTATCTATTAATGATAATGAGATGTTTTTATCCACTTCGATAATTCTTTTATTTTAAGACATTTATAACGTTTTGTCTTTGATATACTCCGAATGGTTTTGGTATGGCAAATCAACCAAACCGAGACCAAAGTCGATATTTAAATTGGGAGTGATAAACTTAAAATGAAATCCCATTTTAAACATAGACAGCACTTAACAACTGCTTGACGTCATTCGGACTCTCTTTAAGATGAAACATTTTCACTACGTGTAAACCTGTATCAATGGCGGATCCCCCCTCTCCGCTAACTCCCATATGTTTATTAAAATGCATTGTATTTCTACTGAAAACGGGCCTTGTCAGTTCAGATTTTGTGTTGCTGCCCCTCTAAAACTGAATCCTAGTTCTACACCTGTGTATAACGGATCAATGAAATCAAGTGACTCATTAAATTCTTCACAAAATATGACTGAGGCGGCCACGGTGGCCGATACATATGATATCAATTGCTTGAAAAACTTAGCATAAATACCCAAACAGTCGTAGCTTGTCACCCAATGTTGTTCAGACGGACATTAGTTAAAATAATGAAAGCTGCTGAATATTATTGTATTTGATCACATCCCACTATAAATGGCCAGACATATCTGGATATTCATGTACAGACTTTAGTATCGACGGTTTACAAGAACACTAAATGTTGTATGCATCATCATGTCCTTTCCACTAATATACCGCGGTGTTGAATACACGCACGTCTAAAGAGAAACAGAGTACCTGGATAGGTGACGTTTATATTCTTATTTTTTCGACGCCCATACTTTTAAGTGTTTTTGTAAGTGTTTACTTTTGTAAATATTTCACTAATTCCAGCTCTGTGCGTCTGAAAGCAAACATTTAAACACGTTGATTAATCAAATTTATTCTGTTTATGCGGGAGTGGGGTGCGGGTAATTAAATATTATAAATTATAAAATATACATCATAAGACAGAAGAATGTTTTCTTTCCTTATTTTGTATATAACACATAGAGATATTGAGCGCGTTGGTCCAGCGGTAGAGCACCGAACCCTTGATCGGAGGGTCGTGAGTTCAATCCTCCGCTACGGCTGTGTGGTGACCTTAAGCAAACACTTTTCCGCATATACTTTGTACTGGCTCTACCCAGGAAGACTTCGAGCGTGATTTGTCTAAGTTGTAACAACTTGTTTCACAATCGAAGTAAAATAAATAAGTTTAAACTAAGCTAGAGTCTATTGCTATAACCCATCTATTTCTCTCTGTATTTTTTCAATTTAAATCTTATCTTTTTATTTATTCTTCAGCAGTAACAAAACACTTAATCTTAATAATAATCATAAAAATAATCATAGATTTTAAACTCAAAACATGATGAAACATCGGACAGAAGAAAAACTTTCTCATTCCTCTATAACCCATATCGCTCACTCTGCCGAAGTTCCGATTTCGCATGTACATGTTTCCACCCAGTAGTTCGGATCTAACTCGCATTTAACTCCACTATGTAAAACGGCTGCTAAATGACAGCGAAACAAGGTAAATTCGAATGTCTTGGTCATATTCACCGTCCATCAAACTACAGAAGACGTTTTATTTTGCATAGCTCGCATTTATTATTCATTATCTTATCAATATAAATCAATGTTTTAAGGAATTAACGACTGTTTACGCAGTATTGCCAGGAGTGAATACTCAAGTTTAGATATTTTGTGAAAACAGAGCCAGGAGTGAATACTCAAGTTAAGATGTTTTGTGAATACAGGGCCAGAAATGAATATTCAAGTTGAGATAGTTTGTGAATACTCAAGTTGAGATATTTTGTGAATACAGGGCCAGAAGTGAATACTGATAATCGTCTTGTTCGATTACTTGCATCGGCCAATTGACTCCGGAACATTAATTGGTAGCAGAACGAGGTTTGAAGTGTTAATATATAGATTTTTGTAATAAGTTACAGTGGTAACACTTAATGAACGCAGAATAGTAAATCAAAGTAAGTGTAGTGGTAAATTGGATAATACGCCATTCGGAAACATTAACAGAAAAATAGAAAAAGTGATTATAGAACACTTTATACATTAACAGTGTTTGAAACTAATTAAGTTATGACATTAGCAGATAAAAGGGAACTAAGGCAGAATTAGCAGAAGCTAGCTTAACAACGAGGCTGTTGCAAGTAACCTATGTACATTCACTACAATAAAATCCAGGAGGAAAGCTGCTTTTACACGGCTTACTAATAGAAAGGAAAAAGTATGTTTGCTTGAGGAAAGCTCAAAAGAATAATTAAAAATTACCTTTGACAAAGGATGAGGCCATTAAAGCTTTCCACCATATGTCATTTTAACTCTACTGGCCACAGGCCAGAGGTGCTTATGCGATGGCGTGTTGTCCGTCGTCTGTTGTCTCTGAAGTGTGTTAGCAGCACTTTCTCTGAAACCACTTGGCAAATTAAACTGAAACTTCACATGGATGTTTCTACTGCATAGGAGACTATACAGATGTTTTGTTTTCAATTTGAAATTCAAGATGGTCACCATTACTAAAAATAGTCAAAACTTTAAAAAATCTTCTTTTCATGAAACAGATTTTCAAAATGTTTATGTAGTAATGATAACCAACTATAGTTTTGTTAGATTTGTTCAAATGGTGTCCATAGGGATAAAAATGACCCCGCACCGAGGGTTCAATTAGTGAACACGTGTCATTAAATGGAAACGATTTTGCCTATATCTTCACAGAAGCATTGTTTGGTGAAGTAGGTTAAGTTATGTAAAAATGACTGGGTTCCACTGTCTTATGGGGTCAGGAGGGGCCCGAAAAGGGTTAAAATTGGGAATTACATAAATCCTTTTCTTAAGAACCGCTATGTCAGATTTGTTCATATTTGGCATAAATTATCCCTATGTGTAGGGGTTTAATTACAGATAAGAATTTAGAGACTTATATTTATAGGGGCGCTGTAAGGGGACTTAGAATTTTACATAGAGATACTAAGGGAAAACAGGATTTTCTTTTTTTTCAACTATTTAGGTAAAATTATTATTCATTTGGAGTTCTAAAAATACCATCTAGTCATAGGAAATAAGATTTGACTCAATAAGGAGAATTGACTTTCCATAAGTCAAAAAAGGATTTAAATTTTCAAAAATCTTTTCAACAACCAGTCAGTCAAATTTGTTTATAATTGATATGGATTATCCCAATAAGTTTAGTTAAAAGTTTGTACAAATCAAGTGTCTTGTATTTATATGGTCCTGTAAGGGGACTTTGAGTTTTATAAAGGAATACTATTTGAAAATGGAAATTCTCTTTTTTATTATTCATTTATGATTTTTTTTATTCAGTTTGAATTTTGAAGCAACTTCTAGTCATAAAAAATATAATTTTGTTCGATATGAAAGATTGACTTTCTAAAAGGGGCCAGGTTGGGTCACAAAATGATTAAAATTGAACACTGTCATAAATTTTATTTTTAACAACTGGTCAGTCAAATTTGTTCATATTTGATATAAATTATCCCTATGATTAAGTAATCTAAGTTTGTACAAATCAAGGGACACTGGGATGTAAAGAGGCCCTGTAAGGGTTTTTAAGTTTTACATAGGAATACTATGAGAAAATGGAAAAAAATCTTTTTTTTTTGCATTTGGGTAAATATGTTGTTCAATTTGAGATCTAAGGCATTGTCTAGTAACAATAAATTTGATTTGATTTAATTTCAAAAGCGGCCATGGGGCGGATGGAGCAGTAAGGTTAAAATTAGGAATTTTCACAAATTTCCTCTCAATAACCTTTGAGTCAAATTAGTTCATATTTGATATATATTATCCTTACATCAGCAAGTATTGAATATTCTGGTTATCGAGGGGCTGTGATATATTGAGGCCCTGAAATGTGACTTTTACATAGGAATATTTTAGAAAAAACTGAATTTTTTCATTATGCATCCATGTGTAAAAAAACTTTTTTTAAATTTGAATCATTTCTGCTAATTATTATTGAAGTTCTGACAAATTAATGGTTGGATTGTATAAGGGTTATAAACAGGGGACTATTTTTTTTACGGATGAGTGGTCTGGGAATTTAAAGTATTTCCTTTTCATAGCAATTATGCTTTTGTTCAGTATTGGTGTGGTGGATGTATTTATCCATAAGTTGTTAAGACGACCCCACAAAGAGGGTAAATATTGTGGAATTTAAAAGTGCTATGGCCACTATGAGTCAGTAGAGCATCCTGAGGCCCTCTTGGGACTCTTGTTTTATAAAGTGTCTGATAGGACTGATGAAATCATGAAAGTAATAAGAGTTAACATTATAGAAGAGCAGTAAGATGAAATGTTAAAATAGTATAGGAGTGTGTATTCAGAAATAGGTAGTGTGAAAAGCAGCAAATGTGGAAGGGTGAAACACAGTGACATTAAAAATTCAAGACATGAAACCAATAGAGAAGCTTTGACACTCAGAGGCTAGTTACAGTGCTACAAAATAATTTTGTCTCTGTAGTGTAAAGGACTCACACCACTATAATCTTCATTTAGTACTCTGGACCTATAAATGAAGGAAGTAGAAATTGAACTTTAGTTCTCTCATCTCCTTTTATCAGGGCTTTATATTGCAGTGGTTTATTGCGTTAAATGGTATTATAGATACTGATAATTAATTGATATACCAGATTTCAAGGCAATTTAGAATTGTTGGTTCGAACTGCATTGTAGGCGAAAAATGTTGACATATTATTTCTTTGGAAATTGATAGGTATCACAAAACCTTTGAATCAAAAGAAAGTCTTGGTCAATGTATTCTTTCTTCCTTTATAATTGCAGATCTTGAACTAGTGCTGAATTTGAGCCCAGACACATGTTGCAGATTTTGCTTTGTTTCACTGTGTTTTTTACATAAATGTTTCAATGAAGCCCTATGGGAAATGTAATAGTGGTATGAGACGTAAAGAGAAAGTATGATGGTCAAATAAGACAAATTGCTGCATATCTGAAAGAACTTAAATTTCCGGGAATATATGATGAAGATGCATAGAACATTTAAAAGTTTGCAGAACTTTTAGATATAGCTGTTATCAACTTAAAAGAGGCTGGTATAGATGACAATTTTAGAAATGGCTTGGTGTATTTGGAAGTCAAAAGAAAAATGCCTAAAAGCATGTTAAAGAGACATTGCCATTGGATTTATGAGAAAGGAAAATAAGATTGTGGGTTATTCAGCAAGCACAGTATCACACAGTAGCTGCTGAGACAATCCATGTACTGCCACAAGAAAAAGAAAGTTTCAACAGGTCTGAAAAACAATATATAGTCTGTTGTATACATGAGAACAAATATATTCAAGTTTATTAACATAATTTGATAATGCATCAAGGCCGTTTGACAGCTACGAAGACTCGTCTGGGTTGATACCTTTGATATGTTAGGCCTATATTTTACTACATACTATTTATTCTTCTTTTATCTCCTCCAGATCAGGCTTTAAAACTGTGAATGTATTTATCTTAGTTTTTTGTTTAAACAGCATCAACTTTTTTTTTGAGAATGTTCATATTGTATAATAGATCAGTAATAAATCTTGAAGTTTTTGATATTGAGTTTCTTTAGGGAAATTATTGGTTTGTTGCAAGAGAGGATTTTGAAGTTCTTCTTATCAATAAGGATGTCTTCCAAAAATTGATATGTTTAAAAACAATGGAAGGAGAGATACTTTTTTAGCTAAATTTTAAATTTACGGACGTTACAGCTAGCTTCATTAGTTGTGTTGATATATGTGCTTGTCTAAGTCTTTAAAAAGGGGTAAATGTATTCCTCTGGGGTATTTGTATCAATATATAGGCATAATTTTCAAAAAGATTACCTTTTTGTATTTTTTTGGTCATTTTGTAGATCAAATTCATTAAAACAAATATTTATAACCATAATTTTATCTATTCTTAAAAATAAAGTTTTACTTGTTCAAACTTTATAAAACTACCATTCAAATAAAGAACTAACATAAACAAAACATACTATGAAAATTTATAACAGTCTCTTTTATACCAATTATAATAAATAGCATATGATGTGACAGTGTATTTTAAGACAATATAGTTTTGTAAGTTGTCTCCCCCTGATATCGAATATATTATTAATATCATAAATAATATGTCTAATTAAGTATTTGGACATTTTTATATTTCACAAAGTCACTATTTTTTGGGCTTACAAAAGCATTCTTTTGATAAAAAGTATTTCAACAAAAGTTATTTACACCTTTTAGTGAAACCCATCAACAGCTATTTTTCCTGTATGACAGAAAATGCTTATAGTTCTCTTGTAAGGTTTTAGCTTGATTATTTACTGATTATTGTAACAACATCAAGGTATTAATGTTCTTATGAAATGCCATCCAGATTGGTTGGCTTAGTTTTAATAACTCTTAAGATATAATGAGAACTTCAATTGGCTTCTGCCACACATTTTTGATAATCTGAAGATCCTTGGAATGGAGAGTTAGAATTGAGAGGAACAGTTGGATCTGAGACGCGAAAGAGGAATGTTGTACGTAGCAGAGTTGTATTGGGTTAGGAAGTGATTATGTTAGGCTTGTTGGTGAAGAACTTATTTTAGTTAAAAAAAAACATTGTGCCATACTTGGAACTTGGAGAAATATAATGTAACTTGAACTGTTATTAATGCAAAAAGTAAAATATAATAAAAACAAAATTATTAAAATCATCTGGCATTGAATTAATTTGTGGTGATCTTGAATTTGATCATCTACCTTTAATGTTATAAACAACATAATCTGTGACGCGCAGGCAATTATGAGTTTCGGTTCGCGTATGAGCTAATTCCCAACAGCAACAAATAGTAGACCGGACCTTAGCTCGGTCACATATACATAACCCAGGAGCTCAGGGGACGGATATTCCTTTTAATTCAAACATTATTCTAAGAGAGATACCGTTATTTGAGATACCTTTATTTGCTCTTATTATTAAAGATATGTGTAAAAGCAATGTTATTTCTATGATTTTTTTAAAGAAAAAATGCAAGTTTGAAATAGTTTTATGTGAATATTTGTTCATTATAAATGCTCGGTACATTCATTGAAATTATTCCATTTGAATTTGTTATACTATCACACAATATTTATTCAAAATGAGACTGTTTTCAGCATTGCCTGATATACACATTTTTAGTAATTTAATTAGAACTTACAGTTTGCAAATAACATGGCTGGGGATGGACGTTACATTAAAAACTGTGAGCCACTAATAACCCGAAACCCATGAATCATGAGTCTGACGTCTTACCATGTAGTCTGACATTGCAAAAGCAAGCATGATGAAATTCTAAAATAGTGAAATTACCCTTAGCTTGATAAAAAAACAAAAGTAATTTTAGCGGTCAGTGTTAGACCAAGGTCAGTGTAGATCAAGGCCAGCTTGCACATCCATGTAATGTTATCAGGATCTGATAAACTCCCTTAACTGTTTGCTACTCGGTCATAAATTTTTAAAAACCACTATAAAAATCAGGAATGTAATTTTAGGAAAAATGGCCTGTTACATATATTTAATTGGCTAAAAGAGAATAATAAATAATTCATTTAAATGAAATCATATTTAGCTGAAATTATGTCTTTGGTAGCATTTTTTTAATCTCTTTCTTATCATGGCATGTGCGTCACCTTTAAGGGAGGGTGTCATATGGAATATAATGTCTAAAGGCATATTGCACAAAGTGTATGCTACTGTCCAGCTACTAGCACCCTGCTGAGCTTTCATAATTCACCAACACCACATTCTCACATTGTGGTAATGAGAAATACTCTGCCACTGTTAAGCATAACACAAATGCATAATAAAACCATCCAATAATGGATGTTTAATTTCACCTGATTGTTAGTAGTAAAACTATATCGGGTACAAACATCCAAATTAGGAAAGGCAATTAATACCTTTAATAACAGAAATAATAATGGCTGACCCTGAAACAGTTTATATATATTATATTACCTAGGAATCTGTTCCATAACGACAGATATGGGTAAAAGAAATACAAACAGTGCTCCCGCCCCAGTGGAAAAAACACAACTAAATATATTTATTAGGCTTGAGCCAATATAAGCTCAAGTGGATATTAGCTGCCTCTCTGATGCAGAAGTATAAAATGTTTTATTGTAAATAATTGTATATACTGTACAAATTCGTTTATAATATTGTTATAAACAAATTTACAACTCTAAACTGGGCCGTTTTAGGTGTAAAGTGTTCAGTGTTTTTAGTAACGTTTTCATTTATATTGTTTTAATTTAATATTTCTGCACCAGAGTGACTGCTTGTTATCCTATATTGCATATTTTTATAAGTAATCTGTGTAATTCCAACCGGTTTCACTGTTTACAACTGTGAACTATTTATTTTACATCTCACAGTCCTGTAAGTACACTGCTTTTTACATTTGTCAATCTGACAAATCTCCAGAGCAGAGCGCCGACCGAAAAGAAGGCATCTGTATTGTAGTGTATGTTAAAATCTAGTACATTACCAAAATTGTTGAGCTAGACTTACAAACAAGATTGAAAATCAACCAATCGGTAAATTTCTGTATACTTGCTGCTGATTGGCTGAGTTTCAATCTGTTGAACCGAAAATCGGATTGAAAATCAATCAATCTGCGCCAAGATAAGTAATAGTTTAGAAAAATCAAATTTACGGTACTATTCATGATTGTACATGGAAAAACAATAACTGTGAGATGTATATTGCCAATTATATGGCAATAACTTATTCTTTTACACTAAACAGAAACATGTTCGCATCATACTCAATAATTTATTATGTCTTTGTGCACATGTATGTGATTTTAACATGTTTATAATCATGTATATGATTATATGTCTAATAATCATATATATCCTACACATTCAACTTATTTTCTTAATAGTTGATAATATATACGTAATAAACATTATTCTACTTGCATTTAATATACAAATTAAATATGCAGATTCACGACATAAAAATGATAACATACTTTTAGTACGGGATTATACGGCTTATTGCATGGGATTATATGTCTTATGGCACTCAATGCACACTACTGAGAGCGGTTATAGGAAATATTATGGATATCTACCATCCTGATATTCAATATAGAGTTACACAAGACTATTTTTTATGTTAAATATCTGTAACCAGTTATTGTTAAATAGTTAATTTCATATCTGATCTGAAATGATATTCGATTTTTTAAATACTTTTTACTATTGGCGGTTTTAAGGTATGTGCGAGCTGCCAACTGCCCTGATAAACATTTTCACAGTTTAACTTTATTTTTGTTTAAATAAACTGTTAAACCATTCTGTATCAATTTTGATGCAAAATGGATCGATTAACAGTGACTGGTCAGTTTTTAAAAATGCGATATGCTAATAAATAATACTGTATTCAGCTGATACTGTGCATATATACAAAACCCCTGTATAGCATGATAGTAGAATTAATCTTCAAATTTCGATCTAAGTTAGTTATAATTAATATAGAAATACCATTGCAGCCAAACAATTATAGGTCAGCTTTTCTCTACCACAAGACATTATGTTTGGGGTTTTACGGCACACCATAATTTGTTGATGGTTTTTTTTTTTGACAATTGCCGGTGGTACGCTGAATATGGATATATAAGATAACTACCAATTATATTTTACCATTGTTTTATGACCCAAGGGTTTAAGATATGATATACATGATATCACATAGTATTATGGCTTATTACTAATTTAAACATTTTCAGTTAAATAAGGGGTCAATATCAATGTTAGCTTACAAGTAAAAAAAGTATGTAATGTCCTTCCCCTATTTTTGAAGTGACCTTAAACAATTAATTTAAGTACCAAATCTCTTATTTTTTGTTTCCTAAACTAAAATGTGTATAAGAAATTTTAAAAATATACTCTTGCACAATATTATGCCTATACCATGTATATGATTGTATCTAATTACAAAATATATACAACTTTGTGCCTTTACTATTTATATGATTGTATTAAATTACAAAATATATACAACTTTGTGTCTATACCATGTATATGATTGTATTTAATTACAAAATATATACAACTTTCGTAATAAGTTCACCAAAAAAAGTTGTAAATGGTCACTATGTATATATTTTTTTCGTATTTTAGAAATTATTCGTATCCTAGTTGCACTGTGCTATTTATACATTTAAAAAAAGATGAAATTGATGATATCATCTAGAAATAAATAAATGTATATGAAGGGGGGACAGACATTATATATAAAGTTTACATTAAAGCTTTAAGTTTTTTTATAGTACTTTTATATATGACAGCAGGTGAATGTATCATTCTATTTATCATCTTGAAAGAATATATGCCAGGGGGACCGACGTTGCAGTTTGTTTTTTTTGTCACGAGTTGAAATTTTCTGATTTTATGTATATTTTTCACATAATTATACACTATTTTAACAGTAAACACAAAACTCTGCTGTTGAATTATATGCAAAAGCAAAGCATAAGAAGTTAATAAATTTGCATAAAGTACATTTTCATATATTTATAAATAGATAAAGGAAGGTTTCGATTTTTTTTCCATTTCGAAGTAGAGGTATCATTCAAATGTCTATTAAAGAATAATGACTTAGCTGACCCTAAAAAGCCTGAAAATGACCCATTGACTGTGTAACAGGCAACAAAACATTTTAGTTCTGGGTAAAGGAACTTGTATTCATTATGAAACAGTTACACTTAATGATTAGTGTAAAAACATTTCAAATAACATGTAAAAACATCTTAATATCAAGAAGATAGTTTGCAGGGTCATGCATTTTTATCATATTATTATGATTATGTAGTTAAATATTCATGTATGAAAGGAGGAAAGTTTGATGTTTTTTATTGTTTGTTGTGTTGAAGTATGCAAAGTGTTATGTTTTCTAACTTTAAAGGGACAAGGGCTCAAACCAGCGGTCTTGTTGGCGACAAAGTTGCTTTTTTTTCTGTCACTTCGTTTTACTTTTTTGGTGATGGCGAAGTCACCTTTTACTTCGTAATATTGCTTTTTGTCTGAAAGCAGGCGAGTTGCAATTAACAATTAAAATCCATATTTTATATACAGTCCAATCCGAGGATAAGTGTCGCCACAGTTGAGAATGTAAATTGCAATAATTGGTTACTTTTGCTCCCAAATATCCGCACATGCAATTTTCATGTTTACCTTGCAAGCTGACTTCATCATTGTATCAGTTTCTAGACAACATAATCTTTGTAGTGACCAGGGTCAAGGTTCCTTTGATGATGAGATAAAACATCAAGCATCTAATTGACACCAATCATTTTCGTGAATGCCAATCAAAGTTTTCCATGATCAAAGAAATTTTTCATGTGTGGCTTATCAGCATTTGTCTTTGCGGGCTGCTTAATCGGGCAGAATGTTATTCAGTTATGAAATTTACTTTCAACTGAGTTATAAGTGCATTTAATTTAAGAATTTACCGATGATTTTAAAGAAGTATTGATAACTATGTTGCCGCTAACTGCTGACGATAAATATGTTTGAGCAGATATGAACAACTTGAATTGAAAATAGTATCCGCTAATTCTGTGCCCGTGAGTGATATGTAGAGTTCATATAAAAGATAATTGTTTTGTTATTCAATTTGTTTGTTTAAATCAGCTGGTTTTTAGCAGGTCAACTAAAAATACAGTTAGTTTTAGTAGTGACTGCAGTGGACATAAAATCTCAACTCAACATCTGAGTTTATAAAATGGTATAAAATGTACAATATGCTCAGTGCCACTCTCTTTATACAAAATAAGGTTACAGATTTATACATGTATGTGTAATTAATGTTTCAAGAACGTATGCTGATTTTTTGCATCTCAATAAAAGAAAGCTTTGGTAAAAAACATGTGTTGATTTTGGGTAAGACTAAACTCACTGTCAATCTCTGCAGAGGGGTAGAAATCCTCTTAATGGGTGTCATGTTCATGTGTGGAGCGCATGGTAGAGCACCAAAACCCATGATTAGAGGGTCGTGGGTTCAATCCTCCGCCACGGCTATGTGTGGTGTCCTTGAGCACGGCACTTTTTCCGCATATGCTTAGAACTGGTATACCCAGGAAAACTTCGAGCTCGATTTGAATAACTGGTAAGAAATTGTTTCAGAATCAAAGTAAAATAGATAAGTTGTGGCATGATATTAGTAATTCACAACTTGTTAAATTAGATCGGTCACACAAGTTTTGCATTTAATATATACAAAATATTCAGAGAAGCACACAGTCATTCAGAAAAACATATATAATGCGAGACTCTGCCAAGCATTATATGATTTTTACCATGAAGTTTAATAAATTAAATAGTAAATTAGCAGGAATGTAAGATTCATTTTAAATTATCACATAACTCTGAAAAAATCGGGCAATATGTGCTTCCGTGATTCATCATTATTATGAATTAATGTCTCAAAATAATGTAATTTATATATTCGGGCAAGACAGAAAGTACTTCGGCAACTACATACGAGAGCCGAGTTATACCGAAAACACTGAGTGGTGAATTAGAAGTGATTTTCCACTATGTCAGTCATGGGTTTGTTACACTCTTGCACCGTGAAGTATGTGATTATAAACTTGGTTATTTTCCTGATCTGCTCAGTATATTGCAGAAATATGATTTATTCAATATTCTTAATGTTTAATATGGATCGTTTCCTTCGAAGTATCAATAGAAAATAATGGTTAAAAACAGGATTGAAAACTTAAGAACTAAGATCAGAATGGAATCTGATTGCAAGCTAAAGTTATAAACATTATACAATGAAGTTAATTTTAGTTGTTTACCACTTAAGTTACTTTGTAAGAAACAGCCACATTTGTTACACAAATGCGAAAGTTCAATTAAGATTTTGAGTAAGTTATAGGTGTGACTTACTGATATTACTTTACCAGAACATATAATATTTGAATGAGCAATACAGGCAATGTATATGGTCAAAATTGTTAAAACTGACTTGTTTTACAGCTTATTATACATTAATAAGTAATGATGCGAGCAACTCTCTGTACAGGACTAAGTGCCTTTTTAAACAAGAGCGACAAAGAACACTGTTTAAAACTAGTTGCTCTTTACTATCATAAATTGTTTAATTATTCATCAATATTTATAGAGATTTCTATTGATTATAATATCATACCCTAATTACATACTCTAACATATGTGTACTTTTTTGTCAGAATATTAATATCTTGTTGTCGTTTTATTTTATTGAATGTTTGATTATACTTCCGTTGCATTTTATAATGATTTTTCGACAGTCATATTCTTCCGTCTGATCCTTCTCCCAATTTCTTTTTTGCAAGGGTTCAGGCTATCAATATATTTGTGTAATGAATGCAATTTGGTAGGGGAGATATGTGCCATGATCGAGATATCTATACAAATGTATATATTTGGATCCCGTTGGTGCACCTTACTTTCCGTTTTGATAAGGTTTTCTATAACTATGGGATTCATAAGTCTTCAGAATTGTTGGTATAAACTTTATGATGATTCTCAATTTATGTCTCAGTCTGTCTATTACCTATTGACGATCAACTCATGTATGTGTGGCTGTTAAGGCTTATGCATCTGCGCCAGTGATTGTTTGCATGTATTAACTTGAAACTTTACACAAGACTTCTCAGTTATTAAATCTACTACAATAACTAAGTTAGATAACTTTTGCAATAAATAGAATGCAAGTTATTGCCTTCATTTGACTTAGAAAAAAACAAACTTTCTGGAATTTAAAAATCTAAACAACGCCAACAATTTATATAAGTTATGATAATAATAATAATAATTATAACAGTAAAGTCATCATTTTAAGAGGAAACACAGTTGGAACAATTGCCAATCTTCCCTGTAATCCTATATTATAAACATGTGAACAAAAGTGGGTAATGACATAATATATACAACGATTTGTAAACATACAATTTGGAACTTATAAATAAATAGTAAATTATATTTGTTGAAATATTCAATTTGTAATGTATATTTCAATTAACAATGACTATATATTGTTTATTTAATTAACCCAATAACATATTTCAAAAGCAAGGCATTATAGTATTATAATACACTTAAATAAGATGAATTCGCTACAAAATATATTAGACAGTCAATGTTACATTCAATGAGGATACAATGTTTTGTAAGACAATAAAAAATTATCTTTGTTGTGACAGGGGAATGGTATATTTAAATGTTATATAATATCTCTTAAATCTTTAACCAATGAAGCATTTTTAACATGGTTTGGAAGAGAATTCCAGATTATGGATCCAGAATATATAAGAGTTTTACCATATGTTTCTAACTTTCGTTATGGTACATAAGAGAATTATTTGAATGAGAGCGGAGATTTTTAGAATGTATATTTGGTGTAGAGGTAAATTATTTTGCAAATACTCTGGTGCCAAGTTGTTGTTTATATTCTACTCTGTCATGGAATTTCATCCGTTTTAGATCTTTAAATAATGTTCAGATAGTTTATCAATTGTTTTATCAAAGAATAAGTCTTGCAGCAATTTTTTTAAATTTCATCATGTTGTCAGATAGGGCAGAGTTTCCCCATATTATACAGCAAAATTCTAGATGAAGTATGTAAGAATCGTAAAATAATCTCTTAATAGGTATTGATAAATAGTATTTTATTCTGCCAAGTAAGTATAAGGAATTGCATTGTTTTTGAGTGTTTTTAACTTGTTGAGTCCTTGTTAGTGTTTTGTCAATTGTTACTCCCAGAAGTTTTTCACTACCTGTAAATTCAATAACCTCATCTCCCATTTTGATAACCATGAATACAAATCAAAAAGCAACTCGAATATCCGATGATGTTCTCCTCTGTGTACTATCTTAACTCATTTTAATTGATTCAAGTTTGTTTTCAAAGTCATGTGACTGCAAGCTCTTACAATGATTTTATACATGCAGAGCTATTTATATTCAAATCGTTAGATTGGCATTATTGATAACGAAAGTTTATGTAACAGATATTTAAATGATATGCCATTCTATGCGTTTTTTATGTGTTTTTAATTTGAGTTTCTTGTTGTTCAATAAAGTATTTTTGAATATATAATTTAATATCCTTTACTGTAATCTGCACATATTTTATTATGAAATGGGTGGTAAAGGTTTGTCAATTTACTATTTCAGGCGTGTGTATATCTTATAAGTTTTACATGTTGTTTTACGTCCTTTTATTTCTGATCATTATGATTTTTAGCTCTACTGGTCAAAGGCCAAAAGAGCTTAGGTCATGGTAAATTGTCCTTCGTCGTTTGTCCATCTGTCTGTTAATGTTCTTTTTTTTTTTGTTGTAGACGCAATAGCATCTTCATTTTCATTGAATTTTAATCAGAGATCCTCCGTGGTCTAATGCACTGTCTAAAGTTAACTTATCTCTCACTGCTAAGGTCGTAGATTCGAGTCCCGCTCGCTCCAAAAACTTTGTGAGAAAGTTTCAAGTTACTTGCAGAAGGATGATGAAATGTGTTGAAAATGGCATTACACCCAATTAAAAAAAATCTTTATCAAACTTGCACAGCAGTTATATATAATCACAAGGCCTCGGACAAGTTAGTGAACCAGCGTGATTTGATAACAAATGTTCCTGCTACAGGGCTTATAAGCACAATTTAAGCGAAACTTTAAAAAAAGTTTTTCTTTGAAAGTTCAACGCCTGGACCTTAGATATTTTATGCGTAACATTGCATGGTGGTCTCCTGAAGGAACTTACAAAAAACATTTCATGAAATGTTCCTCTGTCCATTTGTTGTCAGTAGAGGGATTCATGCCTCTTGTTTTATTGATATTGTTTTTTTAAGTTGACTGAGAAAGTATAGCAGAATGTTAAAAAACAGATGTGGTGATCCTGAATACTTTACCTAAACCAACGGATCATGAAGGTTTTTCAAAACGGTGAAATTCTAGCGACAAATGAAACAATATATTAAAAAAAAAGATCTGTGAATGATTATTCCGTTTTTATTTTCAGGACATAGGACATGTACT
This sequence comes from Panopea generosa, assembly GCA_029582155.1. Taxonomy (NCBI): domain Eukaryota; kingdom Metazoa; phylum Mollusca; class Bivalvia; order Adapedonta; family Hiatellidae; genus Panopea; species Panopea generosa. Next base: position 15,104,565 of record CM055898.1, read on the forward strand.
TTGAAATAAATGTCAAAGGAAATTTGATTATATAGTTTTACAGTGAAAATAGATTGTATCAATTGTCAAAAATAGTGCTGGCGACAGTAACGAATGTTTAAATTTTTTAACAATATGTACATTTTTCTTCAAGTAAACTTCACACTTTAATGTAAAATAGGTTATCCTCCTTTACATTGACTGTATTTTCAAATATAAACTGAGAAAATGACAAATCATCTGATAGTTTTAAATAAAATATCGCAAAACTAGTGATGAACCTTCTAAATGAAAAACAGTGACAATGTCAGCATTTAATGAAACTAAGTTTTCACATAATGAAATTTTCCACTTCTCCCTTTTCTCTGTTTTTTTATTGAAGGAGAAGTCACTTCTCCCTTAAACTCAGTCCTAGTGTGAGCCATAAAAGACAATTATTGTAAATGAATCAGATATGAAGACATAGATCTAAAAAGGTTTTTTTGGGCAAGTTAGCTTTAGTTTAGAAATGTAAATTTTCTAAGAAAATAACAAGTTAAAATTTCATTGTCTGTTTTGTATGTCATATCAAGAAGCTTATGGATTTGATAGATCTATTCTATATTATAATAATGTCTTTATTTCCTCAAGTAAGATTGTTGTATGCATATATAGGGTTACATGCCTTTGTTATTGGAATATTATGTTCACAGTTTCCCTTTAACTCTTCAACCTTTTATCATTCTCATGTATTCGGGAAAAAAAAATAATAATCATCATGTTCATTGTCATTGTTTAATTACTTCCATCATCCAATCTCTTTCGGAATATTGACCTTTAACTTCAAAGTATGATCTTGACTTTAAACTGACATACGATAGAATTTGCTGAAACTCTGCAATTCTGCATGTATCAAGGTTCTATAGGTCCATTTTGCATATTCATTTGTTGATTTTTTCTAAACTATGTTAATTTGTTGTTTTCGTACATGTAAAGTGAACCTTGGATCTATCTTCATGTTGACGTCGAATAACCTAAAATTTGTTGGTACGCCGTAAAACTCCATTCATTTATATATTATTTGGTAAAAAAATATATATTAACAAAGAATCTTTGTGAGATAAAGTTATTAAACCCCATTAACTCCATCATCATTCATCCCTGGAAATGGTGCTCTGCACATTGTCTTGATGAGGTTTTTGAGGCGCTCTTTTAATATATATTGACTATTTTATGATATCCAATACTCATTTTGTGACATCTTCCATTTATTTTAAGCAATCATTAATTCTTTTATTGAAAACAATAACATGATTTATGATACAATTAAATATTTTTATATCATTAAATGCATTCAAAGATATCACAAAATTATTTTAAGATATCCATTTTCACATTATTTGATATCTTAAAATCAGGTTTAATTATTGATATAATGAATAATATTAATGATAAAAAGATACAAATAAATGATGTTTTGATATCGCAAAACAAATTCAAGATGTAAGATATAAAAGATATCAAATGGACGATTTCTTAATATCACTAATTGATTTTAAATGAATTATTGATATCTTTAAATATTCATCCTGTTTTGAATGTTGTGAATTCTTATATTAAATATGAAATATCAACTATTAATTCTTCTGAATTCTCGGTTATATGATTAAATGATGCCAATGGATCAAATAAAAAATATCACAAAAATCAAGGAGATTAGTGAGTTAGAAGTAAAACTGCGCCCACTAAAGGTGAGCATTTGTGCCAAATATTATTAAAATCCTCCAAGGGATTTAGTAGGTATGGAGCAGACGCAAAATGTTACAAACAGACAGACTATTCCTATATTACTTTTTGAAACTTACATTCATTTGTTGTCAATAGCAACAGTCAGGTAGTTCATTGAAAAATTAATACTAGTCATATGACCTCTTCTGACCAATCCAGTTTCTTGTAACAAATGACTTGGAATTATTAAAAATATAATACAAACAACATAGATAAGAACATCATTTCATTTTTTTTCTCTGAAAATATCAATGCTTAAAACAAAATCATTAACATATTATGCCCATGTATTTGGCACATCTAACTTGTTATATAAACAACACTAAAATTATGGTACAACTGACGGGTAAAACTAGTAGTCAATCCTTACTAACAGCACAATATTAGAATTGCTCATATTTCTATTTCCGGATCTCTAGACTCAACCTTAAAGTAGAGTATAAGATTTCAACAAACTTGTTTATGACATTTAGTTCAAATTCTTACAAACTTACTTTGAACAAAAAAGTTCAGTGAATTAAAGTCTTTCACTGAAAGAGCCACGGGGACATTGACCATTCATAAGATATGCATTTAGGAAAAGATTATGATTAAGATAAAAAGGAAGTTGTTTTGTGTTTTTTTCTTTGTTGGGGGTCCCCAATGATCTTGACCTTTGAAGTAACTGGACCTTAACAAATAAAGGTCATAGTGGCAATGTTCAATGTCGCACTGGGCTAAATGTCCCAACCATTATATGTTGCAAGACTGACGTTGAAATGTTGAAACCACACCAAATGTTTCAAAACCATCTGCCACTATATGTTTTCTACCACCGGTATATATTCAAACCTGACTATATGTCACACGGTTTCTACCACCAGTTTATTTCCCAAACCTGACTATATGTCGCAAGGTTTCTACCACAGGTATATATCCCAAACCTGACTATATGTCGCAATGTTTCTACCACCGATATATATCCCAAACCTGACTATACGTCGCAAGGTTTCTACCACCGGTATATATCCAAACCTGACTACTTGTCGCAAGGTTTCTACCACCGGTATATATTCCAAATCTGACTACATGTCACAAGGTTTCTACCACCGGTATATATCCTAAACCTGACTATATGTCGCAATGTTTCTACCACCGGTATATATCCCAAACCTGACTATATGTTGCAAGGTTTTTACCACCGGTATATATCCCAAACCTGACATTATGTCACAAGGTTTCTACCTCCGATATATATCCCAAACCTGACTATATGTCGCAAGGTTTTTACCACCGGTAAATATCTCAAACCTGACTTTATGTCACAAGGTTTCTATCACCGGTATATATCCCAAACCTGATTATATGTCGCAATGTTTTATCAGCGTAAAGACTTGATGCATTATTGAGTACTAATATCTTTATCAAATTAATTTGTAATCACAATGAAGTAAGGCAGCTACTACTACAATGTTAATATGTACATGTATATTGTGTTTGAACTGCACAACTATTTTTCTATGGCTGTGCTAGTCCAGTGGTTATGTCAGTGAGTTTGCTTTCCAGGGGACCTGGGTTTGATCCTCGGTCACGGCACTGAATATTTCTGAAATACATTGAAGAATTTTCAACAACTGCAGAGTTTCAGCAAATTCTATCGTATTATTCAAATTGTCGCTTCTTACGACATGTATAAGCCACAGTGGTCCTATTCTTGCCATCACTCATATGGCTCTCTGAAACCTCACAGGTGTTGATAATTTAACCGCGATAATGAACATGACAAAAATGATAATATGAACATGACGCCCATTCGGAGGATTCCTACCCCTTTGCAGAGATCAGCAGTGATTCTTTACTTAGCCGGAACCACACGGGCTCGATTAATAAAAAACAAAAGGTTATAACATTTTAATGTCAACCTTGCCACATACATGTATATAACAAATGATTGTGACTAGCGTCAGGTGACATTTAATTTTGTTCTAAAAATCATTTCCGGAAGGCCTGTCCCCAATTTGAATACCATTCATGATGGTAGCTGCTGTCAACAGTTAAGGCTGAAAATAAATGTTATTTCATTAAAAAGTTCAAAGGGCCATAGTTAAGTAAAAGATCATTGAATCCTAATGCCAAGACCACAGGAACATGTTCTGACTGTATACTAGCTGTAGGGCAAATTAAATTGGAATCAGTAAAAATCTGTGGGAAGATTTGTGTCCGCATGGTTTTTGGTCCAATGTGTGATGTAACTTTTAAGTTGTAATAACAAAGGCCTTAACTCAATAAACAAATCATTGACTCCGATTGCCAATAGATGTTGTTTACAGACGAAGGATGTTCACAATAGCTCACCTTGAGCCTGCAGCTCCAGTGAGCTAAAGACATAAAGCATAAACATGCATTTGGCACATTGAATCTAGAAATATCACTGGATGTGATAAATTACTCTGCAACAAAAACCAGAAATATAGCACGAATTATTATTATGTAGGGAAAATAAAATCTTTAATAAAACATGTTACACTTTATAATGACAATGCACATTAAAATTCAAAACTCTTTGTGAACGAGAAGTCATTCCTTTAATTTAAAAGTTGGAGTAAAATATGAAACAGAGAAAGCAATTCACAGAAACTGAAATGATTGTACACAAAATGAAGATATAATAATTCAAATGGACTGGGTAAATTGTGATAAAGTAAGATTTACCTTATGTAACTATTTATATACAAATATGGCTGTTTTAATTAAGTCGTATATACATGTATCAGTCATTGCTAATTTATATATCAAACAAAAACTGTTACTGTGAGTGACAAATGCCCCAAAAGACTTTTTTACCAATCATAAAAGAAATCCATAATCACACAAAATACCCCCGTTAGATGACGGATAAATTCGTGAGAAATAACGCTATTTCAACAAATTAAGGGCAATAACTACAGAGTGTTTGTAGTCACCTGACTGATTATTAAACTTAACTGAGATATCATGTCCGTAATTATTATATTTTTTAGGAAGCTTGGACAAAAGCTTCTAAATTTTGACAACGAACTACATTTCTGGACACGCCACGTTAAATCTCTTCATTTCACTTATTCCCACTATATTAACACTTACTTATGAAAAGTAAATTGAGTATTTTATGGGGTGAGGCCAAGGATTTGTATCATATTTAATCTTGATACTTGTGCATGTGTAAAAGGAGGAAATATAAATATTTACCACATTGTCGATTTACAATTTTGATGCCTTCGGAAAAAGTAAAAAGAGACTTTAAAAAAAGTATATAGATTTTGCATTGATTTATTAAATCCACATAATTCATTAGCTTTAACCAGCACGTACATTGAGTTTCTTTTCTGAGTATGTATACATTCAATGTTCAAAATAAAGGCATATTTTTGTTTGCACATTTACACAAAATTTCCAAACCTTATTCGGAGTGCTGCTTATTGTTTTCATCAGTTAAAAAACAAAACCCACAGTGATGTAGATATCCATGACAAGTGTGTGCTTGCAGTAGCACACCTCTGACAATTTTGCTCTCTGTTTGATAGAAGACTAACCGCAATAAAATAAAATTTCGAATTTCTCATTGTATAATACGTCCTTTACTATGGTAATTCCGTTTTGAAATTTTTGAAACTATTCCATTTGTCAGATGTAATTGTGGTCAACAGTATAACAAAAGTTATAGAACAAAATATCACATAATCCTCTTAAGAAGGCGTTGTTGTCACTTGACTTCCAAAAATGACAATATTTATGTGCATCTGTTTTGATTCTGCTAGTATTTTTTTACTACATAAATATCCCAACAAACATCATCATAACCTAGGTAAGCATTTTTTATTTTGTTAGTTTTCAGTCTTATCAGTTCATGAAGTTCCCCTAATTGCCAAGTGTTTGTTCTATGAAGCAAACCAGTGGTGTGTTGTGTTGCCAGAAATTGCCAAACTAATGTGATCCCTTGTTGCCAAGTGCCTGTTTTATAGAGATAAGCAGTGATGGGTTGCGTTGCCAGAAGTTGACAGTCTGAAGGATCCCCGTATTGCCAATTGCTTATTCTATGGAGCAAAGCAGTGATGGGTTGTGTTGCCAGAAGTTGTCATTCTGCAGTGGTCCCGTTGTTGCCAAGTGCTTGTTCTATATAAGCTAAGCAGTGCTGGGTTAAGTAACCAGAAGTTGCCAGTCTGCAAGATCCACGTTTTGCCAGGTGCTTGTTCTATGGAGCTAAGCAGTGGTAGGTTGTGTTGCAAGAAGTTGCCTGTCTGCAGGATCACCGTTTTGCCAAGTGCTTGTTCTATGGAGCAAAGCAGTGGTGGGTTGTGTTGCCCGAAGTTGCCAGTCTTTAGGATCCCCATGTTGCTAAGTGTTTGTTCTATGGAGCAAAGCAGTGGTGGGTTGTGTTGTAAGAAGTTGCAAACCTGCAGGATCCCCGTGTTACCAAGTGCTTGTATTATGGAGCTTAGCAGTGATGGGCTGTGTTGACAGAAGTTGCCAACCTTCAGTGGTCCCTTTGTTGCCAAAATCTTGTTCTATGGAGCAAAGCAGTGGTGGGTTGTGTTGCCAAAAGTTGCAAACCTGCAGGATCCCCGTGTTACCAAGTGCTTGTATTATGGAGCTAAGCAGTGATGGGCAGTGTTGCCAGAAGTTTTCCAACCTTCAGTGGTCCCTTTGTTGCCAAATTCTTGTTCTATGGAGCAAAGCAGTGGTGGGTTGTGTTGCAAGAAGTTGCCAACCTGCAGTGGTCCCCTTGTTACCAATTACTTGTTCTTTGGAGTAAGCAGTGGTGGGTTGTGTTGCTAGAAAATGCCAGTCTGCACGATCCCTGTGTTGCCAAGTGCTTGTTCTATAGAGCTAAGCAATGATGGGTTGTGTTGCCTGAAGTCATCAGCCTGCAATGGCCCCATTGATATCAAGGGATTTTCTATGGAGAAAGTCAGTCGTTTGTTGTGTTGCCAGAAGTTGCAAGTCTGCAGGATATCAATGTTGTCAAGTGCTTGTTCTATGGAGCAAAACAATGGTGGATTGGTATTCATAAGTTGCCATTCTACAGGATCGCCGTGTTGCCAAGTGCTTGTATTATGGAGCTTAGCAATGATGGGTTGTGTTGCCTGAAGTCATCAGCCTGCAATGGCCCCATTGATATCAAGGGATTTTCTATGGAGAAAGTCAGTCGTTTGTTGTGTTGCCAGAAGTTGCAAGTCTGCAGGATATCAATGTTGTCAAGTGCTTGTTCTATGGAGCAAAACAATGGTGGATTGGTATTCATAAGTTGCCATTCTACAGGATCCCCGTGTTGCCAAGTGCTTGTATTATGGAGCTTAGCAGTGATGGGTTGTGTTGCCTGAAGTCATCAGCCTGCAATGGCCCCATTGATATCAAGGGATTTTATATGGAGAAAATCAGTCGTTTGTTGTGTGGCCAGAAGTTGCAAGTCTGCAGGATTCCAATGTTGCCAAGTGCTTGTTCTATGGAGCAAAACAATGGTGGATTGGTATTCATAAGTTGCCATTCTACAGGATCCCCGTGTTGCCAAGTGCTTGTATTATGGAGCTTAGCAGTGATGGGCTGTGTTGCCAGAAGTTGACAACCTGCAGTGATCCCTTTGTTGGCAAGTTCTTGTTCTATGGAGCAAAGCAGTGGTGGGTTGTGGTGCCAGAAGTTGCCAGACTGCAGGATCCCTGTGTTGCCAAGTGCTTGTTCTATGGAGCTAAGCAGTGATAGGTTGTGTTGCCGGATGTTTCCAACCTTCAGTGGTCCCCTTGTTGCCAAGTGCTTGTTCTATGGAACAACCAGTCGTTGGTTGTGTTGCCAGTGTGCAGGATCCCCATGTTGCCAAGTGCTTGTTCTATGGAGCTAAGCAGTGGTTGGTTGTGTTGCCAGACGTTGCCAACCTGCAGTGGTCCCCTAGTTGCCAAGTATTTGTTTTATGGAGCAAAACAGTGGTGGGTTGTGTTGCTAGAAGTTGCCAATCTGCAGGATCACCGTGTCGCCAAGAGCTTGTTCTATTGAGCAAAGCAGTGGTTGGTTGTGTTGCCAGAAAATGCCAGTCTGAAGGATCCCTGTGTTGCCAAGTGATTGTTCTATGGAGCTAAGCAGTGATGGGTTGTGTTGCCTGAAGTTGCCAACCTGCAATGGTTTCCTTGTTGCCAAGCGATTTTCTATGTAGCAAATCAGTCGTTGGTTGTGTTGCCAGCAGTTTCCAGTCTGCAGGATTCCTATGTTGCCAAGTGTTTGTTGTATGGAGCGAAACAGTGGTGAATTGTGTTGCCAGAAGTTGCCAACCTGCAGTGGTCCCCTTGTTGCCAAGTGCTTGTCTGTGGAACAAAGCAGAAATTGATTATTTGACAGAAGGACTTCACTTGCATTTAAAAAAAAAATTCCATTGATGACTTTTACTTTTATCTGCAAATAAATACCAGTGTGGCCATTTTAAGAAAAGATAGAAGATTAGATAAAAGTATATATTATTAATCCAGTACTTCAGATAGCCTTACATTAAGACACAAACATGGGCATGTTATGTTGTGATTTTTTTTTATGTCATGGGGTTTAATGTCATTTTCAAAACTAAACATGTTATATGTGGTATATCCATTTTCAATGGTAGCGGAAAACCACTTTCTCAATTAAACTGTTGAACCGAAGCTAGTTCAAACTCATGACCTCAGCCATGAGAGGTCAGTGGTCATTTGAAGACAGCACCTCAGACCACTCGGCCACAAATGAGAAAGTTGAATGACGAAAAACATTTTTGATTTAAATAAAGCATTTAACAATTGTCCAAAACAACATTATGTTGCCAGGAAGCAAAGCCATGTATAAAATATGAACAGTATGTAAATATTACATTCTGTTTAGAGTGACAGTAATATCTTCAACCCGATGGAATTATTGTTGACCCAGAAGAAGTGTATGTAGATATTATTTGTCCATAATTATAACTGTCAACCTCAACACTTACTGCACTTATTTTTCACTCAACATCACATTACATCTGTATTGAACAACCAGCCAGATTTATAAACATGTTATTTTATAATGTTTGTAAACACATTGATGTTAAAAAGAAAATGAGTAAAAATTCTTTAAAAATACAAACTGATAGTAAATTGGATTATTGTTTTTCCAACTGAATAAAATAAAACAAGAGGCCCAAGAGGGGGGCCTTAGGACGCTCTACTGACTCATAGTGGCCATAGTACTTTTTGAAATTCAACAATATTTACCCTCTTTGGGGAATTGTCTTATCAACTTATGGATAAATACTCCCACCACACCCACCATGAACAAAAACTTAATTGATGAAAAGGAAAAACTTTAAATTACCATACCATTCATCTACAAAAAAATATATATATTCCCCTGTACAAACCTGATTACAACCCAGCCCCTTAATTTGACAAAACTTAATCACCCACTCTTAGCAATTTGTTATAAGCAGAAATGATTCAAATTTTAAAAAGAAGTTTTTTTACAAACAGATGCAAAATGAAAAATTCAGTTTTCCCTATAGTATTCCTATGTAAAAGTCACATTACAGGGCCCCAATATATCCCAGCCCCTCGATATGCAGAATCTTCAATCTTTGCTGATGTAAGGATAATTTATCCGTCGTATCGAACAAAATCATATTTGTTATGACTAGAAGTTGCTTCAAAACTCAAACCGAATAAAAAAAGTCATAAATGAATGATAAAAATGAGAATTTTCCGTTTTTCAATAGTATTCCTATATAAAACTCAAATACAAGACCCTTGGTTTGTTCAAAATTTAAACCCATACTCATTGGGATACTCCATATCAAATATGAACAAATTTGATTGACCGATTGTTGAGAAGAAGATTTTTAACAAAAGTATATCTTAACCCTTTTTTTGACACACCCTGGACCCTTATAGAAAGTAAATTCTCCCTATTGACCTAAATCATTTTTCCTATTACTAAATGATACATCAGAACTCCAATTGAATTATATTTTTGCCTAAATAGTTGAAAAAAAGAGAATTTTCTGTTTTTATAGTATTCTAAGTAAAATTCTAAGTCCCCTTACAAGGCCACTATAAACTTTTGCCCCTTAATTCTTATTGCAATCAAACAAATCCCTACACATAGGGATAATTTATGCCAAATATGAACAAATCTGACATACAGGTTCTTAAAAAAAAAAGTTTTTTGTAATTCCCAATTTTTACTCTTGTGGGGCTTCTCCTGACCCCTTAAGACAGTTGAACCCAGTCATTTTACAAATCTGAACCTCCTTCACCAATCAATGCTTCTGTGAAGATATAGGCAAAATCATTTCCATTTTATTATAATGGCATACGTCCCGTAATTGAACCCTTGGTCAGGGTCATTTTTAACCCTAGGGACACTATTTGAACGAATCTAACAAAACTATAGTTGGTTATCATTACTACATAAACATTTTTCATGAGCCATTCATGAGAAGAAGATTTTTGAACTATTTTAGTACCGGCATGTATTTATGAGCATTTAAGGACTTCTTTTTCAAAGAATCTCAGGGTGTCACTGCACCCTCTGTAAACTAGAGGACTTTGTGGGGGGGGGTTCTTAACAACTTATGGATAAATATTCACACCACATCCATACTGAACAAAAATTTAATTGCTATGAAAAAGAAATTCTTTAAATTCCGATAACATTTTTCTGTAAAAAAGGTATAGTACCCTGTACAGAACCATATTACAACACAGTCCCTTTATTTGTCGGAACTTCAATCACCCACTCTTAGTGATTTGTTATGAGCAGAAATGATTCAAATTTTAAAAAGAAGTTTTTTCTGTACACATCGATGCAAAATGAAAGAATTCAGTTTTCCCTATAATATTCCTATGTAAATTTAGCCCCTAAATTCTTAGCTGCAATCATACCCCTACACATAGGGATACTTTATGCCAAATATGAACAAATCTGACATACCATTTCTTAATTTTTACCCTTTTGGGGCCCCTTAAGACAGTGAAACCCAATCATTTCAAATTGATAGAAATGGCGAAAACATAGAAATCGTTTATGAATACAAACAACTAGGTGTATTACTTTCTTCGTCCTGGGGTTTCCTAAACACGAGGAAGTATTTGCTAGTCAAGCATAAAAGACTATATAGCATATACGTAATCCTCGAGTTTCTAACTCCACTTGCCAATGGGTATCCAACTTAAACTTTTCGGTCAAACAAAAGTTCCGATTCGAGAACACACAGTTATTTTTTGCAATGTTACAAACAGCAAGGAAAGTATCCCTTAACAAGGCATCACCTATTTATAGCGCCGATATTTTTTAGATCTTGGCAGTAAACTTTACACTAACATTATATATCAGGATAATTCTATTGAGTAACTGCTATCATACTTTGTCTTTGTAGTGTCGTCACAATATCCGTGAACGCATGGCCTCATCAGCTCATACTCTTTCAAAATACCGAAAGCTATGAGTACATTTGCTTGCCATTTTAACAATATTTTTCGGTCAACTAATTAACAAAAACACTTACCTTTCATTTAAACTATGGTTATATCCAAAAAAGTTATATTTACTTGTAACATAATGGTTTATTTAGTCATACAGTCATACATTTACTATTAACTCACTGACAAGTGACATTCCATTGCGACCATGAAATGTCAACGAATGGGTGCACGTTAAGCACGTGGAAATGTGAAAATTGTCCCACACATCAGAAGACAGTGATTTCAAACACGCTTACCAACACAGTTGTAGATGTATCATGTTATTAAAGGGGCTTTATCAGGATTTTTAAAATTTTAAATTTGGCTAAAAACACATTTTTTTCAATACATCATGCCTATATACATTCACCGACACCCTATTGCCAAAATGATATATATATATATAAACATGCCAAAATAAAATATTAAAAACAGATTTCCTGACTTGGACTATGCGCCTAGATGAACTTAAATAGATTTCCCGCTTCAACGGGCAACCTATTTTGTGACGTACGAGTCATTTTGATTTCAATTTGATCCATTATACACAGGAGTGATCCAGGATTTCAGTTTATAGGTGCAACACAGAATTTGAACGGGTACACATATTTCAGAGTAATATAGTGAATTTTAATGAAATATATGGGCAAGGTAGTGAGAGCGATGCCGGTTTTCTTAAAATTGTTGATCCGTAATTGATACAGCCTTACACGTAGTAAATATTGTTCGAGCCCAAATGACGCCAAGCAGTATTTAATTGCTGTCTATATTCAGAAGATGGAGATTTCCTTTCCAGTTTATCTTTACAATTTAAATATCAATTCTGTCACGTTTTGGTGAATTTGATTTACCGAACCATTCAGATTTTTATCTATTAATGATAATGAGATGTTTTTATCCACTTCGATAATTCTTTTATTTTTAAGACATTTATAACGTTTTGTCTTTGATATACTCCGAATGGTTTGGTATGGCAAATCAACCAAACCGAGACAAAGTCGATATTTAAATTGGAGTGATAAACTTAAAATGAAATCCCATTTTAAACATAGACAGCACTTAACAACTGCTTGACGTCATTCGGACTCTCTTTAAGATGAAACATTTTCACTACGTGTAAACCTGTATCAATGGCGGATCCCCCCTCTCCGCTAAACTCCCATATGTTATTAAAATGCATTGTATTTCTACTGAAAACGTGCTTGTCAGTTCAGATTTTGTGTTGCTGCCCCTCTAAACTGAATCCTAGTTCTACACCTGTGTATAACGGATCAATGAAATCAAGTGACTCATTAAATTCTTCACAAAATATGACTGAGCGGCCACGGTGGCCGATACATATGATATCAATTGCTTGAAAACTTAGCAATAAATACCCAAACAGTCGTAGCTTGTCACCCAATGTTGTTCAGACGGACATTAGTTAAAATAATGAAAGCTGCTGAATATTATTGTATTTGATCACATCCCACTATAAATGGCAGACATATCTGGATATTCATGTACAGACTTTAGTATCGACGGTTTACAAGAACACTAAATGTTGTATGCATCATCATGTCCTTTCCACTAATATACGCGGTGTTGAATACACGCACGTCTAAAGAGAAACAGAGTACCTGGATAGGTGACGTTTATATTCTTATTTTTCGACGCCCATACTTTTAAGTGTTTTGTAAGTGTTTACTTTTGTAAATATTTCACTAATTCCAGCTCTGTGCGTCTGAAAGCAAACATTTAAACACGTTGATTTAATCAAATTTATTCTGTTTATGCGGGAGTGGGGTGCGGGTAATTAAATATTATAAATTATAAAATATACATCATAAGACAGAAGAATGTTTTCTTTCCTTATTTGTATATAACACATAGAGATATTGAGCGCGTGGTCCAGCGGTAGAGCACCGAACCCTTGATCGGAGGGTCGTGAGTTCAATCCTCCGCTACGGCTGTGTGGTGACCTTAAGCAAAACACTTTTCCGCATATACTTTGTACTGGCTCTACCCAGGAAGACTTCGAGCGTGATTTGTCTAAGTTGTAACAACTTGTTTCACAATCGAAGTAAAATAAATAAGTTTAAACTAAGCTAGAGTCATTGCTATAACCCATCTATTTCTCTCTGTATTTTTTCAATTTAAATCTTATCTTTTTATTTATTCTTCAGCAGTAACAAAACACTTAATCTTAATAATAATCATAAAAATAATCATAGATTTTAAACTCAAAACATGATGAAACATCGGACAGAAGAAAAACTTTCTCATTCCTCTATAACCCATATCGCTCACTCTGCCGAAGTTCCGATTTCGCATGTACATGTTTCCACCCAGTAGTTCGGATCTAACTCGCATTTAACTCCACTATGTAAAACGGCTGCTAAATGACAGCGAAACAAGGTAAATTCGAATGTCTTGGTCATATTCACCGTCCATCAAACTACAGAAGACGTTTTATTTTGCATAGCTCGCATTTATTATTCATTATCTTATCAATATAAATCAATGTTTTAAGGAATTAACGACTGTTTACGCAGTATTGCCAGGAGTGAATACTCAAGTTTAGATATTTTGTGAAAACAGAGCCAGGAGTGAATACTCAAGTTAAGATGTTTTGTGAATACAGGGCCAGAAATGAATATTCAAGTTGAGATAGTTTGTGAATACTCAAGTTGAGATATTTTGTGAATACAGGGCCAGAAGTGAATACTGATAATCGTCTTGTTCGATTACTTGCATCGGCCAATTGACTCCGGAACATTAATTGGTAGCAGAACGAGGTTTGAAGTGTTAATATATAGATTTTTGTAATAAGTTACAGTGGTAACACTTAATGAACGCAGAATAGTAAATCAAAGTAAGTGTAGTGGTAAATTGGATAATACGCCATTCGGAAACATTAACAGAAAAATAGAAAAAGTGATTATAGAACACTTTATACATTAACAGTGTTTGAAACTAATTAAGTTATGACATTAGCAGATAAAAGGGAACTAAGGCAGAATTAGCAGAAGCTAGCTTAACAACGAGGCTGTTGCAAGTAACCTATGTACATTCACTACAATAAAATCCAGGAGGAAAGCTGCTTTTACACGGCTTACTAATAGAAAGGAAAAAGTATGTTTGCTTGAGGAAAGCTCAAAAGAATAATTAAAAATTACCTTTGACAAAGGATGAGGCCATTAAAGCTTTCCACCATATGTCATTTTAACTCTACTGGCCACAGGCCAGAGGTGCTTATGCGATGGCGTGTTGTCCGTCGTCTGTTGTCTCTGAAGTGTGTTAGCAGCACTTTCTCTGAAACCACTTGGCAAATTAAACTGAAACTTCACATGGATGTTTCTACTGCATAGGAGACTATACAGATGTTTTGTTTTCAATTTGAAATTCAAGATGGTCACCATTACTAAAAATAGTTCAAAACTTTAAAAAATCTTCTTTTCATGAAACAGATTTTCAAAATGTTTATGTAGTAATGATAACCAACTATAGTTTTGTTAGATTTGTTCAAATGGTGTCCATAGGGATAAAAATGACCCCGCACCGAGGGTTCAATTAGTGAACACGTGTCATTAAATGGAAACGATTTTGCCTATATCTTCACAGAAGCATTGTTTGGTGAAGTAGGTTAAGTTATGTAAAAATGACTGGGTTCCACTGTCTTATGGGGTCAGGAGGGGCCCGAAAAGGGTTAAAATTGGGAATTACATAAATCCTTTTCTTAAGAACCGCTATGTCAGATTTGTTCATATTTGGCATAAATTATCCCTATGTGTAGGGGTTTAATTACAGATAAGAATTTAGAGACTTATATTTATAGGGGCGCTGTAAGGGGACTTAGAATTTTACATAGAGATACTAAGGGAAAACAGGATATTTTCTTTTTTTTCAACTATTTAGGTAAAATTATTATTCATTTGGAGTTCTAAAAATACCATCTAGTCATAGGAAATAAGATTTGACTCAATAAGGAGAATTGACTTTCCATAAGTCAAAAAAGGATTTAAATTTTCAAAAATCTTTTCAACAACCAGTCAGTCAAATTTGTTTATAATTGATATGGATTATCCCAATAAGTTTAGTTAAAAGTTTGTACAAATCAAGTGTCTTGTATTTATATGGTCCTGTAAGGGGACTTTGAGTTTTATAAAGGAATACTATTTGAAAATGGAAATTCTCTTTTTTATTATTCATTTATGATTTTTTTTATTCAGTTTGAATTTTGAAGCAACTTCTAGTCATAAAAAATATAATTTTGTTCGATATGAAAGATTGACTTTCTAAAAGGGGCCAGGTTGGGTCACAAAATGATTAAAATTGAACACTGTCATAAATTTTATTTTTAACAACTGGTCAGTCAAATTTGTTCATATTTGATATAAATTATCCCTATGATTAAGTAATCTAAGTTTGTACAAATCAAGGGACACTGGGATGTAAAGAGGCCCTGTAAGGGTTTTTAAGTTTTACATAGGAATACTATGAGAAAATGGAAAAAAATCTCTTTTTTTTTGCATTTGGGTAAATATGTTGTTCAATTTGAGATCTAAGGCATTGTCTAGTAACAATAAATTTGATTTGATTTAATTTCAAAAGCGGCCATGGGGCGGATGGAGCAGTAAGGTTAAAATTAGGAATTTTCACAAATTTCCTCTCAATAACCTTTGAGTCAAATTAGTTCATATTTGATATATATTATCCTTACATCAGCAAGTATTGAATATTCTGGTTATCGAGGGGCTGTGATATATTGAGGCCCTGAAATGTGACTTTTACATAGGAATATTTTAGAAAAAACTGAATTTTTTCATTATGCATCCATGTGTAAAAAAACTTTTTTTAAATTTGAATCATTTCTGCTAATTATTATTGAAGTTCTGACAAATTAATGGTTGGATTGTATAAGGGTTATAAACAGGGGACTATTTTTTTTACGGATGAGTGGTCTGGGAATTTAAAGTATTTCCTTTTCATAGCAATTATGCTTTTGTTCAGTATTGGTGTGGTGGATGTATTTATCCATAAGTTGTTAAGACGACCCCACAAAGAGGGTAAATATTGTGGAATTTAAAAGTGCTATGGCCACTATGAGTCAGTAGAGCATCCTGAGGCCCTCTTGGGACTCTTGTTTTATAAAGTGTCTGATAGGACTGATGAAATCATGAAAGTAATAAGAGTTAACATTATAGAAGAGCAGTAAGATGAAATGTTAAAATAGTATAGGAGTGTGTATTCAGAAATAGGTAGTGTGAAAAGCAGCAAATGTGGAAGGGTGAAACACAGTGACATTAAAAATTCAAGACATGAAACCAATAGAGAAGCTTTGACACTCAGAGGCTAGTTACAGTGCTACAAAATAATTTTGTCTCTGTAGTGTAAAGGACTCACACCACTATAATCTTCATTTAGTACTCTGGACCTATAAATGAAGGAAGTAGAAATTGAACTTTAGTTCTCTCATCTCCTTTTATCAGGGCTTTATATTGCAGTGGTTTATTGCGTTAAATGGTATTATAGATACTGATAATTAATTGATATACCAGATTTCAAGGCAATTTAGAATTGTTGGTTCGAACTGCATTGTAGGCGAAAAATGTTGACATATTATTTCTTTGGAAATTGATAGGTATCACAAAACCTTTGAATCAAAAGAAAGTCTTGGTCAATGTATTCTTTCTTCCTTTATAATTGCAGATCTTGAACTAGTGCTGAATTTGAGCCCAGACACATGTTGCAGATTTTGCTTTGTTTCACTGTGTTTTTTACATAAATGTTTCAATGAAGCCCTATGGGAAATGTAATAGTGGTATGAGACGTAAAGAGAAAGTATGATGGTCAAATAAGACAAATTGCTGCATATCTGAAAGAACTTAAATTTCCGGGAATATATGATGAAGATGCATAGAACATTTAAAAGTTTGCAGAACTTTTAGATATAGCTGTTATCAACTTAAAAGAGGCTGGTATAGATGACAATTTTAGAAATGGCTTGGTGTATTTGGAAGTCAAAAGAAAAATGCCTAAAAGCATGTTAAAGAGACATTGCCATTGGATTTATGAGAAAGGAAAATAAGATTGTGGGTTATTCAGCAAGCACAGTATCACACAGTAGCTGCTGAGACAATCCATGTACTGCCACAAGAAAAAGAAAGTTTCAACAGGTCTGAAAAACAATATATAGTCTGTTGTATACATGAGAACAAATATATTCAAGTTTATTAACATAATTTGATAATGCATCAAGGCCGTTTGACAGCTACGAAGACTCGTCTGGGTTGATACCTTTGATATGTTAGGCCTATATTTTACTACATACTATTTATTCTTCTTTTATCTCCTCCAGATCAGGCTTTAAAACTGTGAATGTATTTATCTTAGTTTTTTGTTTAAACAGCATCAACTTTTTTTTTGAGAATGTTCATATTGTATAATAGATCAGTAATAAATCTTGAAGTTTTTGATATTGAGTTTCTTTAGGGAAATTATTGGTTTGTTGCAAGAGAGGATTTTGAAGTTCTTCTTATCAATAAGGATGTCTTCCAAAAATTGATATGTTTAAAAACAATGGAAGGAGAGATACTTTTTTAGCTAAATTTTAAATTTACGGACGTTACAGCTAGCTTCATTAGTTGTGTTGATATATGTGCTTGTCTAAGTCTTTAAAAAGGGGTAAATGTATTCCTCTGGGGTATTTGTATCAATATATAGGCATAATTTTCAAAAAGATTACCTTTTTGTATTTTTTTGGTCATTTTGTAGATCAAATTCATTAAAACAAATATTTATAACCATAATTTTATCTATTCTTAAAAATAAAGTTTTACTTGTTCAAACTTTATAAAACTACCATTCAAATAAAGAACTAACATAAACAAAACATACTATGAAAATTTATAACAGTCTCTTTTATACCAATTATAATAAATAGCATATGATGTGACAGTGTATTTTAAGACAATATAGTTTTGTAAGTTGTCTCCCCCTGATATCGAATATATTATTAATATCATAAATAATATGTCTAATTAAGTATTTGGACATTTTTATATTTCACAAAGTCACTATTT
>CM055898.1:15123338-15190048 GCA_029582155.1 Panopea generosa
TTTGTCAGGTATGTTAGCTCATGTTATGACTATTTCAATCAGTCTTCTTTCAAATATTATTCTCTTTATTGGAGTTTGTAGTTGAGCTTTAATTTTGAAAATTGGATTCTTGTAAGTTTATCGTTATGTTTGTATAATGAACTGTTAATTTAACTACGGAACACAGTAACCAGTCTAATACATTATTTTACTGCTTTTGTTATTTACATTATGACTTTGTTTAAAACGGACATTTTAAAATAATTGTAAAAATATACAGGTTTATTCTTCATTTTTTTTTATCTTGCGTATCGATCTACAGCGCGTCCTACAGTTAAATAATACATGATTTTATATGATTTTAGTTGCCTCTGTACTACTTAGTCAGTGGTCACCTATATAGTATTTACCACAATTTCTCGTTTTGATTTATCATCGGTCAATGTTCAGTTTCGAATATTTTAACTGGGAAAAAAAAATTTAAAGCCCTTAATATAATTGGAATATATTTGTAAAATCATGTTGTGACTGCAATTTTAGTTTGTTAATTTATAGTGTTTTAAGGCATATTCAGTTTTCCAGTTATACTGTTCTAGTTCTGTTAATGTTTTGTATTAACATGAACTATACATATACACTAAAGTCAGATCAGTTATTATACAGCGCACAGTTATACACCTATTAATCATAAATAATTTTATTCTGCTTTTTATCTATTACACAAAATTAAACATAAAATTCAAATTGATTGACAAGAGGAACTTGATTTTAGACTAAAACCTTGTAAACCAATTTACCGATATCGGAAACAAACATGTTCTTGCCATCTGAAACCTACGTTGAACAGAGATAAATGAATTGTCACAACTGCTAACAGTGAGAAAATCGAAGCTTGCCAATAATTCAAATGAAGAGTAAAACTGTCTTGACAGGATTGAGTGACAAATTAAAAATAAAAATGCTTATAACATATAGTTTTAACTTTAACAGTTGATGATTTTTAAACATGACATATCAAGGAAAAATGTTTTAAGTAACGGTGATACCCATACAAACACTGATGTGAGTTCTTTATTCGCCTATGATGCAGCATATATTTTCACATATCAAAACCTTCAACCTCAGGCTTTTTAAGTATAGAATATGAACATACTACTGTATAATATGTATGCATTCTGATTCATAGTAGAGATTTTTTTCACTAAAGGTAGTTCGGCAAGCAACCACTCTTTCGTTTCGTATATGTGTACAATCGATAGAAATACAATCGTTCATACTCGGTCTATTCCGTGATTCTTTTATATAGATATTCAATGTACTTCACTAAGATTTCACTAGTTTACTTACACAGCTTTCGATATCCAATAAAATTCTCTTATGAATATTATTGAGTTTACGTCAACTTCGTTTAATGCTCTTACTGTTTCAGAACTGTTGTAAAGTTATTAATATCGTTGCCTTTGTTAACTGGATTTAAGACTGACAGTTCCTTTCTGTTTGTCTTTATTCATTTCATTTACAGCAAGGTTTCAAAGGCTAATTGTCTCAGGAACTAAACGTCTTGTCTTTGTATCTGTTTTAGTTAGGGCGCAGTCATTTTCCTGTGTCATCGATACTTGCATCCACTGTTAAAATATTTGTAAATACTGCTGATTTCGTTGTAGCTTATCGACTTCTCTAAATTTTGTATTCTACTGTTGTTACATTTAATTTAGCTCTCCTAATCCTGACTTCCCATGTTGCCTATTTATTGACGTGTAATTGAATTGAGCACCAGATGAAGTTGCTGGTGTCTGTTCTCCTAAATTCCACATTAAACTTATTGTAGTATTGTACGGTGCCAATATTGTAAGTTGTCATCTGTTTTGAAAATTGTTTGGTTCCAATAAAACTATCGTTTCATAATCGCTTCCTGGTTCTTCATCGCAAAACGCATTTATTTGAAAACATCTTATTGAAAGAGACGGACCGTTTACAGAAAAAAGTTCTTTTACGTATATATCAGGCCTTCGGTCAGGAAGGGGTATACTTATAAGAAACGCATATTGAACAAAAAGGGGGAGGGGAAATCCACTCCTTTCCGAACTAACAGTTGCAAATAAACCGTCATACTGTGACGATTTGATCAGGAAATATCACAATCCGACACGCTGCTTCATATATATAGGAAGAAATATTTATTTTCAAGAGCGTCTGAAGATTCAGTTGTTTAAATTAGTCACGGTTTAAATCAACCAGACGTTTGAGGATAATTCGTTCACTTAAAGTCACATAACATTTTTATAATACGTCAAACTTCTTTTAACAATTGTAATATTTTAGGTAATGTCACTCTAGCTCAAACATGCAACCAAGTCTAGTTTTACGGTGACCATGTTTTAATTGATACATTATCTAGATATACATTTAACGTATCGTTTCCCATGTTTTAATTAATACATTATCTAGATATACATTTAACGTATTGTAACCAATGTTTTAATTAATGCATTATATCTAGATATACATTTAACGTATTGTAACCCATGTTTCAATTAATGCATTATCTAGATATACATTTAACGTTTTGTAACCCATGTTTTAATTAATACATTATCTAGATATACATGAAACGTATTGTAACCCATGCTTCTATTACCCATAAAATATAAACATTATATAAACAATAATAATTACTACATCAAAATTTGTTTAAGTGAGAAAACATAAAATATTCTCGTCCAACGTGTTAATCATCATTAAGTTATTTTTAATTAAAAGTACTGAGTACTGAGATTATCCAGAAATTAAATCGATCAATTGCTATAATTTCATTATTTCTTTAAATATTTTATTTCTTAAGTTACAGTTTTACTTTTACCTAATTTAGCAATTATTCGCTTTGATAAATTATGTAGAGGTAATCGAAATTTAATACTGTCTGTAATCCATAACAAGGAAACAATATCATAATTGTTTTTTTTTCTAACACAGTGCGTTTTAAAATGTGTTGTTTATACTTTTCATATTTATTTTTATATAGATGAACTTAATGTATATATAATAATATGTCTAAATGGCAATACGTATATGGGTGTAAGGATTGATTTGATTGGCAAGCATGGGTAAAATCGATGTGAACATTGGGCTTTGTCCCTTTACTAGTAGTTTACGTTCAGGAATGGTGTTTTTTTTAACACTTAAATAAGCAATGATTGATTAAGTTTTACTTGACACCTCACGTTATCTGTAAACAATGCTTTGCCGACTTATTACAAATGATCATTGGTGTTATAGTTACCGGGATTACGTCACTCGTCCTTAACTGGGATAACGGTATAGGCATAGTTCCATCATTGGAAACAGGGAATGCGTTCATGAGGTAGTCGCATGCAATCACTGGGGGCTTCGCCTATATTATCTACATTTTTTTAGCATGTTTTCTATTAGACACGCCATGTATCATGTAAGTGTGAAGCTTTTATGATTTAATTTTTAACATTTCTTACAACCTTAGCAATAACGCACGATGCTGCTCTGAGTAATTTAAGCCAGTAAGATCATTACGGACACGACATATGACGGGAACGGCTTCGTTAAACTCCGTTAAACAATTGCTGACAGTATCTAATTAATTTTCCTGTACACTGACTCAATCTTAAATTACGTGCAATACGTGGTACATTAAGAGAAGCAGGCAGCAAATGTATCAAAAGGCGTAGAACACAGCCTTGTTATTCCCATGAGGCACCGGTTTGGTGAATTCGCCGCTTATCACACTATTATCATTCTGAATTGAACAGTGTGCAGTGATGTGGTGTTTACTGAGTAGGTTCTGATGTTTAAGATTGAATGGACTCACTATCAACGCTAAATAGTTGTTGGTTCGATCCCCAGCTCGATCCGATGACCTCCGAAAACAAAATTTCGGTGACGATTCTACCCGAGAAGCGGACCCGAGAGCGGTTTATAATCTGAGATTACTTCACAATCGAGCTAATATAATTTATATTAGTATGAACTCATTGGTCTTCTGTGTATTTATTTTTCGTTTTGAAGAGATTAAAGTAAAGTATTGTACCAAGTCGTGAAGATTATTGGTTACATAAAACATGTGCTATTTTTCAAGTTTCAGTATTTCATTCGATACGTTCTCAGCCCTAGGATCTTAACACAATTGGCGTCCGCTATTTGTAGCTACTTCCGCTAACCTGATATCAGTCATTATGGCTATGGATGATTCCAGTTTCAGTCAGATGCCGTTCCTTTCAAGAAAACACTATTATTCCTTAATATTGTTCTCTCAATATTTAGTAATTAAGTCGTATCTCATTAAGAAAGCGATCGTTGTAATGTCCGACTGCTTCGCTTAACCGAGTGCTAAATCCGTTTTCCATCTGTGCAGGATACCTTTTTTTTTTTTTTTTTTTTGAGGGGGGGGGGGGGGGTTACGTGATATTGAACCATCAACTATTTTAACGTAACACCTTCATTATATTATCCTATAATTCTTTCAACACAAAGAGTGTACCTGGGTCACTGGATCTTACTTTGGAACAGGTTGTTTGCATGAAAGCAAGATCAATATTTATGTATAAATACTGTTTATTTTCTCTAATATCGGGGAACAACATAGAATTTATTACACAGAAAACAGAATCAGGAACAACAAAGCAAAACTAATATCAAAATAAAATTATAGTGTTATTACATAATATAAAGACAGATAGACAGACAAATAGACGAACGGACGGACGGACGTTCTGGTGGAAGTGATGTTGTGGGGTGCGGTTTTATATGTTATAAAACATCTTTTTTTTCATAAAACAAAACAAAACCTATTTTCTTTCTAACCCTAATGTCACAAACCTTGAGATCCAACCCTAATGACACTAAAAAAGAATGAAAAAAGGTAAAAATGTGAACAAAATAAAATTAACCCCACAATGCCATTTGGACGGGTTTTCGCACTTGTGGGGAGAACATTGCACCCAGAAGTACCAAAAAAAACCACAGTGCCATTCTGTACTGGCAACGCAACCCACAACTGCTGCTCCAGACGTACGGACGGACGGACGGACGGACGGACGGACGGACGGACAGACAGACATTTTACTTATTTCAATTATTCCTTACAGTATTTGTGTTTTAATGTTACTTTTGTGGCTCTGTCTTTTGGAATAATACGTCTTCAGTGAGTTACTGAGGTTCTTATATTTTTACACTCTTTGTAAAGAACACATATTCATATAATTTAACGTCCCAGGTTTTTAAAATATTCTTAAAAAAATAACGTCGTGTTTATACACTCTTTATTTCCTTCCGTTACAAGGATTTACAAAGTACATTATGAAATGATTGACAAAATATGTAATTATATTAAGCAAGTAATTTAAGTATTAAGTGAGACATAATAAATGTAGGTATCGATTAGAGGAAAGGACAAGTCGTGGTTAGAATCGGTCCACTTTTCTTCAAACAGAGATAACAAAAAGCATGCATATATTTACAAAATAACAGACATTCATAAAGATAGTGACATGATATACAGCATAGTTAAACAGAATGAGTTTACAGTAAGATGTTTAGATGTGTGTAATCAATCTGAACCAAACTGAATCGCTATTCTTAAAAAGTGCTTATGTGCACTCTTACTGATAAAGGACAGTATCCGTTTTCTTATTAGATTCTGGAGCTGTGTTTCGTTATGCTCCTATGCAGTATCAGACAGTGTTGCCATGGCCAAACGTTCTGCGTACTGTACTGTAGAAATTATACCTTTGGTATGTGCACATTTGCATCGACATAGCCCAATTTAACAAAGTGACGGAGACACAGTTGGAACACCTTGTTCTATCCATAACCGGCTCACGTGAAATGCATGACGTAAACTTTCGTGATATGTTACGCATTCCAGATTATGGCCCTTTCAACTGATGTGTGCAAACTGCGAAATCTTTTGAACATGTCATCATCTTGCATTCTTGTGAGCCATGCCTGTTTTCCTGATTGCATAATTTGTGTTTAATTTAACATAACGTTTCAAACGTTCTGTATTCGGAAATGTTCTGTGATTTGCATATTTGACAAGATGCATTGCTAGTGAATAATTTTCATTTATTCTGACAATATCAGTTATGGAGTCAAGTTGTATATCATTGCTTCTACAGAGAGAAACTGATAACCTAGCATTTCATATCTGTTTAGTAAGTATGCTGTTTAGCATGTTTCATACTCTACCAAGAAAACATAGTTTTTTGCAATCTATCTAAGATTGAACTATTTTCCACCATAACATGCTTAGACACATATCCGTGCGAGTTTCTTTTATGGAATTTTGTAGCTTTTTGGCGGCCATTCGTACACATTTTTTAAGTAACTGTAGTTTTGCTTTGTAAGGCTTGATCATAGTTCAGCCCGAAATAATAGTCTTGGGATGCATAATTTTGATATAAGGTTTGCAGAGTGTATCGGGTTTACATAGAGAGGGTCTATATTAATGGATGCTATGGAGGAAAGGAACGATTTGGCTTTCCGACACGCGTTATCTCCGACAGGCGGTTATCTAGGTGTTACACCTACATGTTTGATTGTGTTTGTATAGCATATAATGAATGTCCAACAAACATTGCGGTCGGGATCTGATTTGCTACCAAATATAATTACAAAACTTGTATATGGGTTTATATTGTATCTGTACAAACAGATATACTGGTAGGTATTGTTCAACATTTTTTGTAAGTTAACTGGACTTATGACTCATAGTGCTATGTCGTCTGCGAGCGTTGTGTTTCCGGTTTCGTGTCGTAAACTGTTGTGCCGAGGCTACTGTGCTCTAGATTCATTTAGAAGGTCATCTATGAATAAATTATATATCCATGTTCAGATTACCCACCCTGTCGGATCCCTTGCGATACTTTAAGAAACTGGACTGTATACCATTGAACAACTACACAGCTTGACATATTAGTGTGGGCGTCTACAAGTAAGCACCAAATTTTGCCATGAATACCAAGGTTTGACATTTTGTAGAATACCCCCGGCAACAACACGTACCAAGGCATGCTTCGTGTCAAGTGTAAGCAACGTTTTTGCTCTGTATTATTGCAGATCGACTCCTGTAAGTTCTTTTAACATAACAACCCCTAGTGGTTTCTCGTAGGCATTTGTGCTGCTTTGGGAACTGTTTACCTTTACTTTGTAATCCATGTACTAAGGTTTTCATGAAATACTTTCTCAAACAATTTGAGAATAGCCGGTAATAATGTTGATTGGACGATAGTTTTTATCCCCCCCCCCCCCCCACACACCCCACCAAAAAAAAAATGGGGGAGGGGCAGCATATAGTACTCGCAGCGTCCGTCCGTCCTTCCGTCCGGTTTTTCCGTGTTCCGGCCTGCATCTTTGTCATGCATAAATGGATTTTGTTTATACTTGGTACAAATGACAAACATAACATGACGACGTGTCGCAAGTAAGACCAACACCCGTAGCCTTAAAGGTCAAGGTCACAATTTGAGTTGATTGAATACACTTCGAGTTTGTATGAGATTTCGTGTTCGACCTGTAACTTTGTCATGCATAGATGGTTTTTATAAATACTTGCTACAAATGATCAACATAACATGACAACGTGTCGCGAGTAAGACCCAATACCGTAACTCAAAGGTCAATGTCTTAATTTGAGATTGTTTAACAACACTTTAAGTCTGTGAGATTTTGTGTCCGGCCTGTTTTTTCCGGTTTTCTTGTTTTTTATCTGATCTACTCTTACAGTTGTCGTTATAGATGGGTATGCTTAGACCCTTTTAAACTTGACCGGTAGGTACCATTTGTTTTTATCAGATCAAATAAATCCGTATAGGCCCATTGCAGTGCAGGACCTCCGTGTTTTAGATGCATTTATTCCAGTAACCATTACAAAAACGTCTTGTAAAGCTAAGGAGCAAATTCCGAATACATACAGTGTCACATGTGTTTAATATTATAGATATTTCAATGGTATTTTGCGTTGCGGATAAATAAATCACATCCAAGGGTTAGATATATTTTACACTATAATCTAGACGCAAGGAGGGTCTGAGGTCTTTCTCCACTAAACAGCTTGACATACACCAGTGACTTTGAAAACGTACAACACACATACATGTCATTGAGTGCAGAAAATATCATCCGATTTCCAGAGAAAGTTTATATACGTTCAGAGTGCCATTTCTGTCCTCTGAGACTTGAAATTTCAATGACTGAGACTTGAAATTGTGATGCATTTTTTTCCATTTTTCGTAGCTACCCCTAAGGTGAAATTCACAGGCGTACATAACGATTGTGTGAACCATTTGCCTGGACACTTACACTCGTTTATTACTGTCGTCCCGGATGTGAATTTCACTTTACGGGTAGCTTCGAAAATGAAAAAACTATGCATAAAAAACTTCTATTCTCAGTCGTGATATTTGACAATATAGGACAGAGATGGAACTGCTAAACGAATAACGAATATAAACTTTCTTTGAAATCGGATGACATTTTCCTGCACTAAAATCACCTGTATGTAAGTGGTACATTCCTGGGTGTATAATCGGAAATGTGGTGAAAATGATGGTAAATGATGTTAGTTTCTTGCATTTATAGATACACAAAGCCAGCAGGACAAAATGAGGCCATTCTTAGCGTGCATCCTTCTTATCGCCCTTGTTGGCATCCGAGTGGCTTATTCGAAAGGAAAGAAATGCAAATGTGCCGACATCGATCAGAAAATAACAAATGCATTTGAAAAAGGTGTGCCATCGACGGAATTTGAGGAATTTAAGAACAAGGTCCTGAAAGTTCAGAGCGAGGTCCTGAAACGGTTGCAAGCTATAGGTAAGACAGTTGAATATTACGATGTTTATTATAGGTATGGATTCCATTATCTAAATACACTCGATCTTAAGTCAAATACTGACATTGCCTTAAATACACATTAATATGAAACTTAGTATTGCACACAAATAGCATGTTACTGTGTTATCAAAACTGTATTTAGTATTAAATATTCATTACCGATAATAATTTTTCTCCAAATGTTTCTGCAAAATATTGTAAACGGTAAACAGTTTATTGTTATAAGACAAGCATTTTAGTGTAATAACTAGTATACTATTTAACATTGACCCCGTTTCAGTTTATAGAATCTTTTTATTTACTTAACCTTTAATTTACTCCATGTGCATTTTAACTGGACTTTTACTCCATATGCATTTAACTGGACTTTTTACTCCACATGCATTTTAACTGGCTCTTTACTCCATGTGCATATTAACTGGACTTTTTACTACATATGCATTTTAAACTGGACTTTTTACTCCACATGCATTTTAACTGGCTCTTTACTCCATATGCATTTGAACTGGACCCTTTACTCAATATGCATTTTAACTCAAAAAGCCACACATATTTTCATGAATAGATACATTTTACGTATTTATTCTGATAGAGCAGAAAACATGTGCAGAACCTGTTACAAGCAATCAGAACTGGGTCTATATTGTTTTCAAAAGCCCTTCTATAATAGAGTGTTCAAAGGTGTCCATATGAAGTAAAGGGTAATGCTGAATATTAAGGTTTACTATAATAAGTCAGATTTAGCGCAGTATTTAAACAGTATTATTTGTTTCAATAACAATTAAATCTGAATATGATTGACCTACTCTTCAGAAGAGCCACCAAACATCTTGTTACGATCTGAAGAATGCGCGGTGAAGTCAGTCAGTGGAGTATACTCAATTGCTTGTGAATGGCAAAAAAATAAGCGTGTTCTGTGATATGGACACGGAGGGCGGTGGCTGGACGGTGAGTAAATAACAGTAAATATCACATTTGTAACGTATCTAATTAATATAACATGGATAAAAGTTTTGTCATCCATTCGCATGAATGCAGATCCATTTTTAGCTTAGGACATAGTTGACATATAAAAAGTGTTGAAACGAGATATTAGGACATATACTATGACACCAGACATCCAATTTTAATAGCATCATTTAAGTTCAACCATAAGATACAGAGTTTCAAATTAGTTACGTCATTAACTGCCTTCACGGTACCAGTAACTTCATATCACATGAAGGCTCGGAACATTGCTGTTATGTCATTTATATGCCAATGAGGGCTAACCGACAATCAGTTAACCTATCCACTGTTTCCTGGCATCCTGGCATCCTGAAATTTTTACCAGTACTAAGTACACCCCATTTCCGCAAGTAACTGATAAATTTCCCTCTTGAGACGAATGATAATGAGACACAATGTCGTATATCAATTATCACGGAGACTGTTGCCGGGCGGGGATTTGAACTCACGGCTCCTGGATTGATAGTCAGACGCGTTACTGACTGAGCTAATCGGACCCGGCTTGAATTGGAGAAGTGAGACACGTGGTCTAGATCAGAGGCTGGGATCAGAGTGATGGTCTTGTATTGTGTAATAATAGATTTGATGACAACGGATTAAACAACGGACAGTTATTATGAGTTGTCTCAATTAGAGCACACATATATTATGAACTTCTTCCATTAACCACATATCACTTTTATTGAGAAAATGTAAATTGCTTTCCGTGGCACACCTATCATTGGCACACTTAGCAATTAACCATAACATTAGTTCTGGCTTATCAATACACAAAGAGAAGTATGCAAACGGTATTGTCTCCATTTATCCACCTATGTTATAACATATGAACGTTCGTCGTTATTAATAGAGTTTGTAATTTACCATATTCAATCCATTTCATTAATCCAGATATAATCTGTAAAATGCCGTGATGACCACTGTCCACCAGTCAACTTTAATCTCTCCTCATAATCCGGTATAGAGTGTGTCACCTATCTCCAGCTACAAAAGTATAGTTTGTAAATTGTCTTTGTTAACCATGTAAAAATAGAATATGCAGTGGCTGAGTGTGATTATTTAGGCATATGGAATCTACCATCAATCACCAGATTCCCATCTGCATGCGTGTTCATATAGCCAAGTAGAATACTGCATCGGTTTACAGCTACCCATGTAGAAACTGTAGTGTATTATTAAACCAAAATAGAGCGAACCATCAATTTACAATTACCCAACACAAATCACCAATATTACATTTATTCACACAGAAGGGTCCTCCGTGGCCGAGTGGTCTAAGGCACCGTTTCAAGAGCACTTACCTGTCACCGCTTAGGTCGTTAGTTCGAGTCCCGCTTTCTCAAAAAACTTTATATGAGAAAGTTTCCAGTTACTTGCGGAAGGACGGTGGTTCTACTCAGTCTGACTCAGTCTGAGATATCCCTCCACCAATAAAACTTGATATGCCATATATAACCTGAATTGTGTTGAAAATGGTGTTAAACCCCATTCAAAAAATGAAAGTATTCACACAGGGTAAACCACTGTGTTTAAATCATTACAAGTTGCAGTGTAACTTCACCTAACCATGTAATTGATTGGTTGATTGGATATTTAGAGTCATTTTTATGCCATCGACGGCTAACAGACGATCAGTTAACATAACCACTGTTTCCTGGGATTAACCAGTACTCGAGCACACCCCATCTCCCCAAGTAACTGATAACTTTCCCATTTGAATCAACGGTGAGAGACAAATGGTAATGAGACACAATGTCGTATATCAATCATCACAGAGACTGTTGTCGGGTGAGGATTCGAACTCACGACCCCTGGATTGATAGTCAGACGCGTAACCGACTGAGCTAATCGGGCCCGGCTAACCATGTAAAGTAGGTCATTCATTTCCAATTATATGTATTTGATACTGTCAACCTTTTATTCCTGCCTACAAATACATACATAATGTTTCTTCTGTAAACTACAAGTATAGTTTAATAAATGAACCCAAGTATGAAAGTAGAGACATTATTGGTTTCAATAAACCACGTCGTATATGCCCTCTCTTCGTCAGCTATATTTACTCTTTATGTTTTGGCATCAAGGAGTAGTTTAATTTAACAACTGGTCACTCAAAGTTCGTATTTAACCTCGTACAATCTATAACATATTTTAAAGGTCAACGTAGGGTTCATAATGGCTATGAACTAACCATGTAGCGTTTTTAAAGTATCAACATTTAGTTTATAGAGTTTAACATTTGTCTTTTCCATTTACCGCGGATAGCTTTCATTGGTGCATTTCAGCGCGTGTAGTTTGTATCTGCCCCCCGTTAACCACGTAAAAAAAGCTTTAACTATATTCATAACCAGCACATTTTAGTTGTATAATGATGTCATACCGCACGCGTGTTTTAATCTTTTTAGGTCTTTCAAAGGCACAAGGACAACGTTACGGACTTTTATAGAACTTTCAGGGAGTACGAAGATGGATTTGGTAGCGCCAGCGGCAGTTATTGGTTGGGTTAGTGTCTAGTTTAAGATATACGTAATGAAGATAGTGTGAATTAGTGGTATAATGTCAATATCGTGTTATACTGCTCAACGTTACGGTACATAACATGTTCGATGATAGGCTCTATTGTTTAAAAGTGAAACATGTTCAACTTAAGGCAAGAAATTGTCATTTTTTTCATTACATATTCCATTTTTTTTTTCAAATAAAGTTTAGTAAATGTAAAATTATAATGTCGACGTCTCATTTTACAATTCCTTTTGAAAGTACAAACTGACATAGTATAAGTAATTAAGTAGATATTTTATCTTAATATAAATTATCTTAATTATACATTTTCCATTGCCATTATCTTAATAATTGTCACAGGTTTGAAGTCACTTAACGAGATGACGCAGACTATACCCAGTGAACTTTATTTCAAGTTTGTTGATAGAAGAGGCTTCGTTGGACATGAACAGTATGGTGGTTTTTCGGTATCGCGCGGCCCAGAGTACACGCTAAATTTGAAAAATGCCATCTTCACTCAGAATATTTCAAACGTGTGTAAGTACAAATATTTACTGTTGAAAGCATTTTACTTTATACCAAATATAAACATCAACCATTGTAATCATTGCAAATACACATACTTGATGTTGATATCATTGATTGATTATTTAGCGTCATTTTAATACCAGGAAAGGCTAACTGACGATCAGTTGACCTAACTACTCTTTCTTTAGCTTCTGGAATGTTAACAAGTACTCAAGCACATCCATCTCTGCAAATAACTGGTAACTTTTCCTCTTGAATCAGCGCGGTGAGAGACGAACTATAAAAAGTTACCGTTCCAATTAGCGAACATCATTACAAATACAAATGGGGTCCATCACGGCCGAGTGGCCTAAGGCACCGTCTCAAGAATAGTTACCTCTCACCGCTTAATTCGTAGGTTCGAGTCCTGCTAGCTAAAATTAATGTCATATATAACGTCCAATGTGTTGAAGCTGGCGTTAAACGCCATTCGTAAAGGAAAATGAACTCTATTTAAAATACAAACTGTTTCTGTTCATATTGCCGAGCACTTTAGTACATATTTTTACACAAATACAAATGTTAACTGTTCGTACAAGCATCAATAGTTTTTTTTCTATCATTAATAATATTGCGACTTAAAGGAAATTTAATATTCACATTTACCTTCATTGAATCACATAACACATACACACATTTATTACGTTTCAATCACTAAACTCCATTAAACATCTTTGTAAACTTACTATTTCTATCATTGATTAGTTTGGGCATACGGATATGTATTTTTCTTTGAACCCAAGTGTCAGTACAATACCACGTTCTTTTCATATTTGCTTATTGATCCATTTTGCAAATTCAAATACAAATATATACTACAGTTATTTATGGACCAAATTTTTTATATTTAACTACAAATACAAATTACAATTTCAATAAACAAATTATTCATTCGTGTAATGTATTGAAAGGTCTGATTTTCAAATTTGCATAGTTTTAATTGAATAACCAATAAAAAGAACAAACGCACTCATTACTTGCCTTTGAACCCTTGATTTTCAGCTTTCGTGTATACTTTTATTTGAGAGAAAACTGGAAATATACTTGTTACTACATAAAAAGGTCATTTCTAATTTTTTTCATTCCCCTACAGGTACTACACATGAAAGAGTTAGGATCCAAGTTTTAGGCTTCATACACCTCTTCTGTATTTTAATAAACCATGTATGTATATATTCCATCTACTAAAAATAAAATTTGGTATTCCATAATTTTTAACTTTAGGGAATCTGATGAGACACAATGGAATGAAATTCAGTACAAAAGATAAAGATCAAGACACGCTTGCTCGATTTGACTGTGCTAATAACAGGCATGGAGGTTTTTGGTACGCAAATTGCGGAGGAATCAATCCGAATGGACAATACGTGACACCAGGAACAAAATCAAAACTCGGTCATTATAGCCGAGGCGGGATGGTTCACGTCGGATGGAGAGGAGACTTTTCCTTGAAAGAAACAATGATGATGTTCAGAAGATCCTCTTAGAACCTATTCTTCAACTCTCTGATATCATTTTCATTAATCTGACCTCAATACGCCTTACTTGTAGTTCCAGAATATAATTATAGAGTTACAAAAAAAACATGAAATAAATATACAATTATGTTTTTATCACATAAGATGTGGCCATCTCCGGTAAAAAAAAGTGTATAAGAAAGCACACATCATCCTCTTCAAAGAAAATAGCATGTATTCACGTATCAACAATTATCAGGAAAATGACCAAAATTAAAAATACCGTTAAAAATATCAACAAGATGTGAAGCCAATATATCACAAGATTCAATAAAATATTCATTTAGTAGTAGGTCACCAGCAAAGGCTTTATTTTTCTTTAAACTTTTTATACATTTTTCTATTTCTGACACAGTAATTGGCATATCGAGTTCTTCAAAAGAACAATAAATTGAATAAAAATCATAACCATTACAAAAAGTCTCAGCATCAGCATTTGATGCGCTTGGCAATTTCTCATTAAGATTAGAAAAATAATCATAAAAAGCTTCTTTACTGATATTATTTATTTTTGTTTGAAAAAAGCTTCCAAAAATCTTTTGGTTCAGTTTACCATGACGTAATCTTTCAATATCTTTATTTTTTTTATATTCGTGACAGCGTTTTTTTCTTTTTAATAAGCGTCTTATGAGTTGACTTTAAGTTACACATTTCTATTATATTTTCATTACTTTTATATTTATTAAATTTATTTAAGGAATGCGTTTACAATAGCTTCGCTTGCTTACATTCAAAATCAAACCAATCAGCTTTCTTGCTAAACGACTTAACAGTACACGATTCATTTTTCATTATTATATTTTTACTAAACAAAGGCTGTGCAACTTCATTTATTTACTCCCAAAAGGATGAAACACAATAATTAACCTTTTCTCTATTGCTAAAATCAACACCCTGGGTAATTGCATTTAAGAGTGGAAGTTTGGATATAATTCCTCGCCTAAATTGTCTCTCAAATCATCATTCCATTTGATACTTGTAAAAACATAATCACCTACATATCATAGGTCCTACTGCATTTATTGACTGATACAAAACAAATCAAGAGTATATTCAATTTTACTACTACAAATTATATATTTATTTCTATAGTGTTTTTCTGTTTGTTTGTGTGGTGATTAATGCATATAAGTATTGTCTAACTATGGGCATACTGGTCTGCATTTCGTTTCGGTTACAAACACCGTGTAGGTAAAATGGCTACCTGTCTTGTCACGCCTCGATACATTTGTTTGAGAAGTAACGACACCACTGCTTGTTACAGTCAGGCCTCACGCCACAAGACACAGATATGAGAACGTCACGACTGACGATACCACAGTTGATCACGATATTCGGTAGATTTAGGTTCCTGAAAAGTTACATTACTCCACACGCACCTCTTTTTGTGTCATTTATTTACATTGTGTACTGTTCAATACCATCACAACTGAAATAAAAGTTTATCTCTATAACCCATGTTTTGTGTTTTATCTTTGGCTAAACAACAGCACGACTTATACTAAAACATTAGCTGGGCATGTGTTAAGTGATGTGTAACCCTAGCAAACGTTCGAATCGGTCACCTGAATTTATTGGTTTAATGATGCATGTATTTCAACGACGCGAATCTGTAAATTTCATAGTTTATTTAACGGTCCAATGAACAAATGCATTTTGCATATTTTCTGAAAATTTCATTTAATTATAAACAGAAATAAAATGTAAAAACCTTTTGAAATACATTATATCAGTATGATGTATAGACACCATATGCAGCGATTCAACCGCATTAAATGAATGTATACTAAACGCAACAGCTCTTCCGTCACCTGATATTTTAGGGGATTTTTATACCGGATATTTGATGTATTTTCTCTAAAAGCATCAACGCAATATCTTTGACATTTGAACTTGAATAAGAAAGACCATTTTGGATTGCAATGGCAAGGTCTGTATTATGAATGGTATGTTATTGGAATACTTTCATATTATTAAAATGGGTAGTCAAATCAGTTGTTAACACGATAGTCAAAAGGGCGGGTTAGCTGTTCCGTCCAATACATCTTTGGATAGTGTTATTCCAGACTCGGTTAAACATCTGATACAAATGCGCCAGATTACTATAAGGTTGTCGGAATGATCTTGTTTTGCAATTTAGCAAGTCCCGCAGGGTTGGATAAAGGCCAATATCACCGTAATCGCTGCAAATGGCAGACGTGCTGACGAAATATTAATAAGTCCAGATGACCGATTAGAACTTCTGCTAGGCGTACATGTCAGACCAACTACTTTAAACATAGCTTAAAATGGCTGTGTTAAGCATGTTTCAATAAGGTGAATGAGATTATATTGAAAACAGGAAACATATAAAGTTAGTTTTCTGAGTTTGCTATTATATGTATATATGATATTTGTCTTCGAATTTTCTCGTAGTACAAGAACAAAAATACAAATATGCACAACAGGAAGAGCAGATTGGTGTTAGTTTGATATTTTGTGATTTGTCTTACGATATTCAAAAATTAAACTAAACACAAGCCTGAAGGTTCCAGCCTGCAATATTGAAGAGTTACACACGTTAATATGAAATGCCGACAAAATAAATTATGAATATCGATCAAGCGTTTAACTGCTAGAAGAAAGTTACTTGTATTGAATATTTATAAACACATACGACGTTTATATATATGCTCTTTGGTGAAATGTAAATCTTTCAACTTGCCTATTGGAAACCGTATTAATTACCATAAATATTTCGAAATTTGAGAAATATTGATGGTAATAATACGGTTTTCAAAAGTCTATCCCAGAACCTGATGTCTCACTATTCACGTATAATGAACTCCTATGAAAAGGCAGGGAATTCTATGCATGCCCGACAATTCAATGACTGTAAAGTTAGTAGGTAGTTTGCAGTTGGTAGTTGGGAATTCGAAAACAAATCAATTCTATAGAAAACAGTTCATAACAATAAAAAAATCACCGTTCCCGCACTGTTCCTTCAATACCATGAGTATATTCACCAGGAGGCGATTCAAAATTTCCAGTTTGGGATTCGCGGCGAATCGCCAACTACCAACCAGTTGCCAGTTGGGGATTCGGATTTTTTTAAATCGTTGTTTTATTTTTTTTTAATAAATCAATTCAATTAAAAATAAGTTTTATAATAATAAATAACACACTTTTGCAGGGTTGGTTCTTCAATATAATGAGTATAGTCACCAGACGGCGATTCAAAATGTCCAGTTTGGGATTCGCCGCGAATCGCCAACTACCAACCAGCTGCCAGTTGGGGATTCGGATTTTATATTAATTTACATACATTTATTATTGATTATATTTTTAAACATATTAACACAAGTAAAATATGTAAATGAAATAGTAATTATAATAACGAATCCGAATCCCCAACTGGCAGCTGGTCGGTAGTTGGTTATTCGAATCCCCAATTACCGACTGCGAACTACCTACTAACTTTACAGTCATGACAATTCATAGCAATTGAACGTTTACTAAACTGTGACGTCATTCAAACTTCAGTTGAAACAACTGACCAACAAACGTGCTAAAATGTGGCTTACCAAACATTGCTCCCAATCGGGAGAGCTTTATTCTTTTTTACTAACTACGGTTATTTCAATCATAAGAAGCAAAATAAACGAATAATTGGTTTCAGTTAAATGTGAATCAACCAGAGAAACTGGCATAGGTCGCTTCGGTGCTCGTTCAATGAAATAATAACATTTTGCTGAAATCAACACTTACATGTATTCTTTATTTAAATCGCTAAATACTGAGAATACATATTTTCACAAGAATGTAAATCAATCTAATTTGATACAGGAGTTTATCTGGAATTTAGAGAGCTATTATATAATTATTGTCGACTATACAAGCTATTGATTAATTTAATTTTAACAATTTAGTCCACTTAACTGATGTATAATGAGTTTCGTAGTTTCTAGTTTGCTGCGGACTTAAATATGCGCGAAACTATCATTTTACTTAACAGCGTTTCCAATATAAAACAGGTGTTAAAACAGAAATGCGTAGTGTTACATAAAGGAAACATTGACAAACTACTACATTGTGGCTTTTGGCCACCGGAAGTTACGTGTAAACCTTGGTTATCACGAGCGTTACAGGTTCGTGCTCGTAAAAAGAGGTTTCATGGCGGTAAGCATCAGTACCACCATCACAGGGGATACAGATCAGAAGTATAAAAGTAGCATTTTTGTGCAATTGTCTTATTTTCAGTATAATGGTTGACAATATAAAGCTTAACTTTCTGACATGGAATGTTTTTGGTCTGATGTCAAGCAGCACATACCTGAGTGATAGTTTAGAAAGCCGTGAATTAAACATTTGTTGTATATCAGAACATTGGTTATACGATAATGATTTGTCGTTTATAGACTCAATTAACACTAAATACCAATCTGTTTCAATTGCTGACAATGACTGTAAATATAAATACAAGAAAAGAGGGAAAAGGGGGCGTTGCCCTACTATGGCATGCTAAACACGATAATGTTATCACGCCATTAAATATTGATGAAGATCGTGTTGTAGTTATACAATATCAAATGACAAATGACCAATATATATACATATGTCAACTGTATCTACCGTGTAGAAATTATCCCATTGATACTTTTAGGGATTATATCGATAAGATTTATAATTTATGGATTCTTTATTCGGAAAATGGTACAGTGGTGTTCATGTGTGATTTCAACTCTAAAATACAAATCAACTCTGAGAATTATAGGGACAAATATGTAATGAGTTTCTTACATGATACAAATCTGATAGCTATTGACAGTATGCCTATATGTACAGGTGCAAAAACTTCTTTTGTGTCTTATGATAATAGATTTGAAACATTAATTGACCATATATGTATACCAAAAGAAAATGTTGATTGTATTAGCTATTATAAAATAATTGATGATAACTGTCTTAATGTATCAAGACATCGACCTGTAATTTGTTCTCTACTTCTTCCTGTAATACGGCTACAAAATATACATGCTAATGCTCATAGTGCTGAAACAAGCTCTCGTATAAACTGGAATAAAATTAGCCTGGAAGAAATACATTGTTACCGAGAAACTGTCAGTAACTCAGAAGATTTACTTTGCGCTCGTTTCCAAACAATTTGCTCAAATGATGATATTGATAAGTTATATGAACGGATAGTTCAATCCATTATATCTGCTTCTT
Organism: Panopea generosa; assembly: GCA_029582155.1. Classification (NCBI taxonomy): domain Eukaryota; kingdom Metazoa; phylum Mollusca; class Bivalvia; order Adapedonta; family Hiatellidae; genus Panopea; species Panopea generosa. The sequence continues at coordinate 15,142,982 of CM055898.1, forward strand.
CAAAGTCCATCAAAAAGAAGTCATTTAAACATTTCTTAAAACCGTACTGGAATTCAAACCTTTCGATTCTTGATAAACAAATTTAAAAAAGCGCTCTGTGCGGATTTTAGAGAGAAGACCAAGAACATCTAAATCGTTCGATGACTATAAACAAGCAAAGCGAGATTTTCGTCGTGTGCATAGACAACATGTGCAAATATTTCTTGCAGAGCAGGATGTGGAGCTCGACCGATCAGCTGAAATGGATCGATACCAATTTTGGAGGATTATAAAATCAAAGCGAAAAGGTACCGACACTAAAGCGGGATATGAGATTAGATTTGACGATGTAGTCTACCGTGATTAAAACAAATTAACAACCAGTGGAAATCCTTCTTTGAAAAACTATATTCACCAGCTGAAAATCCTGACTTTGATTTTTCGTGGAAAGAAAATATTGTTGCATTGTTTAATCTTTCTAATTCTTCAGAGACCGCTAGGTTATCAGAAGGGACTGTCCAAGAATACTTCAATCCTGTAACGAAGAAAAATGTGCGGGTGCGATAACGTATATTACGAACATTTAATCCACGGTGGTGAGTCTCTCGCATGGGCTCTTTCGCGTCTGTATCCGGCAATGATAACATCTGGACTCATTCCACAAAAATTAAATCGAGGGGGGCGGGGTTATTGTTACTATTCACAAAGGTGGTAGAAAGAGGAAAGACGATCCAAATAATTACAGGGCTATTACGCTTACGCCTACCATACTGAAACTGTATGAAAGTATACTTTTACTTCGTATAAAAAGCAAACTCCTATCTAAACTCAGTCCCCAACAAGGGGGGTTCCAGAAACAGCTTGGATGTATTATGACGTCATTCAGCGTTCGTAAAACAGTACTGTACGCTAAAAAAAACAGCAGAGCTTTGGTATGTTAAGCTACAGTTCCCAGGACAGCTCTGTAGATTACCTTGTAACTACTTAACCAAACAGAAATTCACCCACAGGCTGGTCAGGTGTGCTAATTGCATTGAGAGACAATGTTTAGGTTTTGTGCCCGACGTATTCAGAATACTGCATAAATATGGGCTCTTCAGTTATGTAAAGGAATACATACAATTTGCTAGTTTTCCGGCAAAAGACACGTGGAAATCAGTACTTCAATGTCTTATAATTAAATATGAACAAGAACAATACTTTGAGAGAATGTGTCAAACATTATCGATTGAGCAATGCTTCTCCACCTTTGGCTTTCAAGGCCCTTGTATTCTCTGGAGGCTCAGTCGTAAGTACCCGTCTGTGAAAATGTATTGTTTGAGTGCGGTTAAGATAATATGCAATTTCTTTCACTATCATACAGCCGATATATGTAAAAATTGTACCTTTAAGGTTGACAACCTTATGATACATCACATATTGTTTTGTGCGTACAATGAACGTGAACGCAGGTGTTTATTGGCAGTTATTATTGGACATATTACCTGCTTATCAAATTATAGACCTTCTGACTGGACTTAAACATTATCACCTAAGTGCTGATAATAGTGAAACAGTTATGTTAGCTGCTGTAAAAGCATGCCATAAACTTATCATGTAAGTACGTAAGTTAAATGAAGGTGACTAATGGTATTATATTCCAACAGTAAAATTTTATTATGCAGCTAGTCTGCGCATTGTGATCAAATCAACCCCAAAAAAAGTGACTTGTGATCATTTATTTCAATATGTATTTCTTTACCAGTCCATTATATACCTAGTTCGAGCCTTGTGTTTTGTTTCGACAAGATCGATTACTGGGTACAAACTGTTTTATGGCTTTCGATTTTGTATGCTTACTAGTGTATTTACATGTATTGGTATTATAGTACAAGTTGAGGTTGTTCTGAGTTTGATTCTTGTGTTTCTTCTCGTCAAGACTCAATTAGTGGGTACAACTAGTTATTGAAATGCATGTAATTAATATGTATGTGTGTGTATATATGTGACCTTTCAGTTCTGTTTATGTTTGTATATGTTTTGTATTATAACATGCTCTCCCTTCAGTGGAGGTAATAAAGATATCTATCTATCTACATAGCAATCCAAATACTACCATTCTTTATTTTAAAAAATTCTATGAATCACTCAAAGCAAGTAATATGTTGAACATATATTACTGATAGACTGTATTAAAATCCAAACTATAATCGGTTGTTTCCAGAACGCTAAGATATTGGGCTGAATTGAATATAAGTGACGTAAACTCGTTTATTACATGATTAACTATATATAGTAATAAAATAAGCTTGTTTTTTTATGATATATCCTTCGCTATATTCACGTGTGACGGCAAAATCCATATCCGAGCGTTAAAAATCCATATGCGAGTGTTAAAAATTTATATTAATTTAGGCTGTGTTGCATTGTTTTCCATTAATGTTATCAGTAAAACCAGTCAATTCATATGTATTTTCACGCACCCAACGACAACAACCGAGCGGCGATGGTTAAAGTGGCGGATGAACAAACTCAGAGGTTAAAATTATGCATCACTGAAGAGCAAACTCGTTGTGATTTTCGACATGCGCACTGACACCATATACATTTTTTAAAGACATGAATAAAAATGCTGAAAAATAAACAAAATAGATATATATCATGAAGAAAGTACGCGACTAACTGGTATAATACTGTCTAATGGCTGTATTTGTACTTGTATTCCATCAGTGAGTTTAAATACACATGTACCCAGTGTGAAAAGATGGGAATGATTTTGCCAACAGTTTGACAGATAAATGTAAACACTCGTTGTTTCTCAACGAAACTCCTAAATAAATCGGGTCTATGGACTGAAAAAATGTATCCTATTGATATAATTAACAAGAGCTCACCCTATGCTGTAAATAGAATTAAATTTGAGACTTTAAAACATCCCGCTTTGTAACTTGTTTCTAATCGACTCTCCGCTTTCATGACTCGTATAAACAAAAGAGCGACAACTCCAACAAAAACTGTACACTTACGTTTGAAAGGCACTCAAAGTGATAATTAAAGAGAATAAGTTAATTAAGAATTTTAAAAAATAAATAATTAGTTAAATGATCTGCATTGATTTAAAATATCATAATAAATGTATCTTAATAGATAAATTATGAATAAAATAGGTCTAAATAAATAAATTAATAAAAATAAACCACATTAATATTATAAGATAGGCTAGGTAAAAAATGAAATGTTCAAACTGTGTTGTTGTTTTTTTTTCGTAATCAAACAAAGACTATTCAAGTTACATATGTAATAAAGAGGTTATCAACTGAGATATATGTGCCTCTTAGTGATATTGGCATATATCCCATTTAATAGCGTCTAAGTGATTTTTAATTACGTGTACGCACATCACTTTTATTCCGTGTGTTTTTATTTGTTCTATGCAAGGTTAGGAAAATAAAAAAAGTTGGACACAATGTGAGACGAATCTTTTTTCAATTTTTAGTGATTCGATATGTGTAACACATGCAAAAAATAATTAAAACAAATATATATTTCCTACAAATCCAGCAAATGAATAAACAACATATGCCAAGAATGAAGTTATGTCTGCTAAGATCATTGCGAGTATCTTTTCTCGAGGGTAGGATTTCCTTGGCGATAATGTCTCGCTACACAATTGCGTCTTTTTTTTGTGACGATAACAAAGTTTGTGCACCAGAATGAATGTACAAGGTTTTACGGCGTACCGATACATTATAGGGTATTTGACGCCAACAGAATGAAGATTCCAGGTTCACTCTACATGTACAAGAACAACAAATTGACATACAGATTCTAAAATAAATCAACTGTTACAGATGAACATGCAAAATGAACGTACTTGCTGAACTGCAGAGTTATTTTGTATTACTCAAATTGACTCTTTCTACGTCATGCATAACCCACAGTGATCCTATTCTTGCCATCACTCATATTGCTCCCTGGAACCACACTCGGTTTGGTAATTCAACCACAATGGTTAACATGGCAAAAAATTATAAAATGAACATGACACCCATTCGGAGGATTTCTAACCCTCTGTAGAGATCGACAGTGATTCTATTCTTAGCCGAAACCACACGGGCTTTGTGCACTAGAAAAAAAAAGAAAATAGTCCTATGCAATTTGGTTCGAAATATTTTCAAAATGGTTAATAGTGGCAGTGAGATGTGGCTTAAGATGAGTAGAGCAAAATCCGGCAAAGCATATGTTGCAATGATACATCGCACGTGTTAAAAAGGAGACTTTTATAGGATTTTTGGATGTATTTATCAGCATTTAGGGATATATCTCTAAAATAAATCTAAGGTGCCACTGTACTGGCTTACACACAAAGCTTGTCAACCCATCGGTTAGAGTGAATTTTTATGTGCAGATCCACTCCTGCTACGGATGAGATACTTTAAAAACTGTACTTTACTTAACGTAACAGCTAACCCCCTAGTTTTGCTTTTCCAATATCTTGTTAAAATACTAAGAATCGGTATTAAAATTTGTATACAAAAAATAACGGACAATTATGTAGTGTCAGTATAATGTGTCTGGGTGGGGTATTGCATTGTGCGTCTGTGGCATAATACATCAGTGTAGCAGCGCTTAAGTATGGAACGCCAAAGGTGTCTTAAGTTCAGTATTGACATTTTAATGGGTCATTTTATCATTGTATTGGGTTGTCTCATCATTATGTTGGGTTGTATACTCATTATGTTAGGTTGTCATAGCATTGTGTTGGATTATCTTATCATTATGTTGGGTTGTCATAGTTTTATGTTGGGTTGTCATAACATTGTGTTGGGTTGTCTCATCATTATGTTGGGTTGCCATAGCATTATTTTGGGTTGTCATAGCATTGTGTTTGGTTGTCTTATCATTATGTTTGGCTGAAATAACATTGTGATGGGTTGTCTCATCATTATGTTGAGTCTTCATAACATTGTGTTGGGTTGTCTCATCATTATGTTTGATTGAAATAACATTGTGTTGGGTTGTTTTATCATTATATTTGGTTGTCATAACATTGTGATGGGTTGTCTCATCATTATGTTGGGTTATCATAACATTGTGTTGGGTTGTCTCATCATTATGTTAGGTCGTCATAACATTGTGTTTGGTTGTCTCATCATTATGTTGGGTTGTCATACCATTGTGATGGGTTGCTTCATCATTATGTTGGGTTGTATATTCATTGTGATCGGTTGATATGCTATTATGTAAGGTTCACATGTCATTATGTTCGGTTGACTTGTCGTTATGTTGTTTAGCTAAAAACCAAGGAGAACGAATGAAAGAAAATGGCGACGGACATCGCGCGTCTGGTTAGGCAGAAAGAAAATGGCGACGGACAGCGCGCGTCTGCTTATGCAGACAGGAATGGAGATCTTTATTGATCGTTTTCAGGAGAAGAAGATTGAGATAACAACCATTTCCTCAATCTCCTAAGAGTTGATGCGGCTGGTTGTTATGAAAATTGGGGACGGGATCCGGTTGAGAGAGGCTGCAAAACAGATATGCAAATCTAGAGCGTTTTCAATGGTATCGGCCATTTCTAATCAGGGGAGACTCTTTTTTTTTTAAATGTTATTATCCAACTTTGATGACATTTCCATAAGGTTTTTTTGCGTTTTTTTTTTCAAACTGAATAATAGATCCATTTCATTTCAACAAGGAAATACCGATAAAAAATCTTAAAATTCCTTGATTTCAACCATTATTTTAATCCCAGAGGTAGATTTAGCGGGTTCCGTAACAGGCCACGCACAAAACAAAAATACTTCAATACTACGTACGTTTAGAAAGCATATAACTATTTTCTAAAGTAAATATTATATGCTTCAGTCCGTTTTTGTTTACTTAAGAACAGTTGTAAACATACAATTGACCGATACAGATACACGACATTTCGTCCCAAAGACAACTCGTCCCAAGTTTCGAAACAATTCGTTTTTGTTTTATTTCGAAAATAAACCCCAAAGAATTAAGAATATAAATGTTAATAACATAACATATCTGTATGGTCCTAATTATGATTAAAGTAGGACTGGAGTGACGAAATAGTGCAATGGTTATCATTGTGGATTATACAATATCAATGGACTGGAGTTCCACCATCATCAAGTTCTTTTTATTCATTTTTTTAATTTATTGGATCTATACTGTATTCTATATGCAGGGACTTAATAATATGTCTGCTATATATATATACCAAAGAAGTCATACATTTACTGACAATTCCGTATTACTTATTTTAAAATGAGCCGGGTCCAATTAGCTCAGTCTGTAATACGTCTGACTAACAATCCCGGGGTCATGAGTTCAAATCCCCACACGGCAACAGTCTTCATGATGGATGATATACTACATTGCGTCTCATTATCATTCGTCTCTCACTGCTAATTCAAGTGGAAACGTTAGTTACTTTAGGAGATGTGTGTGTGCTGACAACTGGTTAACCTTTCAGGATCCCAGGAAACAGTGGTTAGGTAAACTGATCGTCTGTTAGTCCTCGATGGCATATAAGTGATCCTTAATATTTAATCAATCAATCAAAATAAGTCATCCAGCTGGTTCAAAGAAGAAATAGCCTATTTAGCTGGTATGGTAATTAGCTGAAAAGTTCCCATTTGAATGCCTGTTCTGCTAGATATCTTTAAATAATTTGAAATGTGAGGGAAAATCTTTGTTGAATGTACTAATTATTAAGCATAGTCATACTGTTAACATAACACTATTTTACCATGACAATTGCATTGTCAGATAAGAACTTCATCTTTCGTATTTCTTATTCAATGTTTCACAAATATGTTGTTAAATTGTAATAATTAGAAATTAAATTTAAACTGAACATCTTTGTTTTAAATAAAATTTAAAAATAGTATAGATCCAAAAATATCTTGAATGTTTCTTGTCAGCAAAGTATATTTTCATGTAAATTTAAACATGATTATAATGTTCACTGTGCCTCCTACCAGTATTGGGAATGTCATTGCCTCTGGGTCTACCATTCAGATCCCAGCGGTGCCAATAAGTTAAAATGCACATTTATAATTGAAATAATTTCTCTTTAGAAACAAATATCATGAATGGTTATTTTGTCCACTTTTATGACTCTTTTATCAAAATTATTCCATTCATGACCCAGGGTCCTCCGTGGCCGAGAAGTCTAAGGCGCTGTCTCAAGATCACTTACCTCACACAGCTAAGGTCATAAGTTCGTGTCCTGCTTGCTCCTAAAACTTTATGTGAAAAATATTTGACAGTAACTTGCGGAAGGACGATGGTTCAACTCAGTCTGAGGTCTTCCTCCACCAGAAAAACTGGATATGACATGTACATGTATAACCTGGAATGTGTTGAAAATGGCGTTTCAAACTCCTTTAAAAAAACGTTTACCGGGTATGACCTCTGTTCCCATTTCAGGGAAAATGTATATTGCACAATTTTCTCCACTGGACAGCTGTCTGGATGTAAATGCTATGCTTGATTATAATGTCCACAAAGATCTTTACAAAAATTGTCTAATTCCTTGGTCTTCTGTTGATGCCCAAGTGTCGGGCTAATACGTCACTCGGGTGACCGTTAAGGTCCATGGGCCTCATGTATTGTTTCTATTAAGAAAAAGGCTGATAGAGAGAGATTGAAATTTATTTCTTCCAATACTATTCCCTAAATGAGTTACTTTTTAATAACAATCCCTCATGGATCAATATGTCTATTTCAAATTATTGAAGAACTTAACATTACAATATTCCAATTATGTTTCATCCAGGGGCTGGATCAGTAAGGGGGTCTGATATTCCATAACTCCACTGACATAACTATCTAAATTGGATGTGCAACATATATCAAGAGACCAACCTTTTTTAGTGGTAAACAAAAATATGTTACTTTTGCTTATATGAAAATAAATTTAAAAGCAAAAACTGATTTCATTTGGGAAAATTTAGTGACCTAAGACACTGTCTCAAGATCACTTGCTGCTCTGGACATAGGTTTGAGTCCCGCTTTCTTCAAAAACTTTATCGAAGAAAGTTTACCAGTTACTTGTGAAGGACATTGGTTCTACTCAAATTCATTCCGAGGCGTTCCTCCACCAGTAAAACTGGATATGCATATGTAACCTGAAATGTGTTGAAAATAACTTTTAATAGGGATAAAATATTGTAATTAAACTTCAAGTATATCTAAGTATAGACATTTAACAGAAACTTCTGTGGTTGTTGTTTTAAATTTTCATCGGTCATAATTTGGCCACATCTTCTTGTGATACTTTAAAAAGTAGTCAACCAATTTTTAAAATGATTTTTTATTTACCTTTAAAATTTAGATTTTTCCTATCAACACTGTGCACAGTATTTTAATATGTTGATCATGGTTTCAGAAAGACTTCAGCTAGATTGTGATTTCCAAAATGTTCATTGTAGGTAAAATAACCCTTTTTTACACTCTCGTGGTCTTAAATTACAAATTGGAGACATTGTCTTAATAAAAAACATATTTTGGCATGTTTATGGTTCAAATAAATCACATATGTGCATATTTACATTGAAATTTCATGACAAATAACAAAATTTTGAAGAATTTTTATTTTGAATGATGGAAATGTGCAATATTTTTTCGCATTTAAATAATATTATATAATGTATTTTGGTTAGATTATCTTCACTGTGTTATGAGACTATTTTCATGTAAAACTTTTAATTGAATTAATAGGTTAACATTTTTTTTTTATGAAATTAACATCAAAATCGCATGCAGGTCGACATCTCGCAACGGTATATAATGACCATGCAGAAAATTGTATTCTGACAAAGGTTTCAGTACTTAATGCCTAAAACTTGGCAATATTTTTTGCATTGATAGTACTTACTAAACAAGAGGTCAGTATACATGTAAAAAACAAATAAATAATCCTTGTTTCTTCTTCTTTAATAATGGATTTTTGTTTAAAGAATTATGCTCAATTTTTATTTAAATGGAATTATTGATGTACTTGAGCATTTTGAAAGCGTCTACATTGCCATATTTGAATTGTAAATTAAGAAAAAAAATGATGCTTGGAAATAGCGGTATGAATACATGATTTCGGAAGTCGACTTTCACTTTGTCGACAGTGTACACACTGAACAGAAATAAAATCTCTAAATATGACATATATTATTATGACCCCTACTTTTCTCATCATATTTTGGTAGTGCAGAGGTTGACGAACAGTAAAATGTAAGTTTTACTTCTTTCATTTGGGTTTCTCTATGAATGACAAACCTTAGAACTTTTATTATTTACTACAGAATAAAGAACAAAAATCAATGCTGGGTTTACACCTTAATTTATTTCAGGTCAGTAGAGGTGTAGAAGAAATTGCTGGGCCAAGTTTTGAGCCAAGTGTTGCGCCAAGTATTGGGCCAATTAGACAAATTCTGGGTGAGAGAAATCGTTTATTCGGCAGGCGCCCCATAAAAACAAAACAAAAAGGAAATAAAACACGTTTTTCAGGATGGACAGGCCCATTTGTTTGTTTATCAAGTAAACCATGTCAAAAAATTCCAACAACATCGGAGAAAGAAATCTTAAGAAAAGCGGGATTGGGTTTTAAAAAAATAAGGATGGAAAATGATGATGAACAGGCGGCCGTCTTGGATAATATTATGTCGGACTTTATAAATGAAGGGGATGAAACAGTTGGTTTTCCTCAGTTGAAAGACGCTGGTGCAGTTGAATTGTTAAGAACTGTACAGAATTGTAGACGTTTGTGTATCATAGTCTGTCCTTGGACTTCAAAGAAATTAAAATGTAATGTTGGTTCACAAGCCAAAATCTATGTATGACCATTTCAAAAGAACTTAGAAACCAAATCATTAGAGACTGATGAAAAGGAACTTCCCCAACAAGTGAAGACTGTTTGTGAAAGGTGCAAAGTAGAGTTTTACATGAGAGAACTCCGAGAGCATTTGGCTTTATGTCCTTCTGAAAGTCTGCCAGACATACATGTAGAGCCAGATGACCTATACCTCCCTGAGTTTTCAGTGAATAACAGCAGGACTGAAGAAGTGAATATAGATGATATTGATAGCACATTAACTGATATCGTAAATGGCACTATTGGATCCATTTCCTTTCAAGATGATTCCACTGAAACATCTACAACTGAAACCATTAATACAGCTGAACAATTTCCAATATACGAGACACCTACTATTTAGAAAAGGTAATTAATTTATGTAAAGAAAACAATGTGGATAATCCTGTGGAAATGCTCAAATTAAAACAATAAGAAATAGTTACAGGGAGGGCATTAGAGATTAAAAAAATACATCAGAATGTGCCGAGAGAGATACAAACTTCATTATGGTTGATCACGAAATCATCCTAACAACTGGCTTTGAGGAACTCTTTGGGATTCAAAAAAAAACTTGAACTAGGAAAGACTCTGGAAGTTCAGTTTTACAACGAAGTATTGTATAGATATTGCATAAGCAGAAATTACCTAGCAAAAGGGCATCAATTAAAAAAATCTTGGTTAGCTAAGAAAACTGTTTTTTGTCTTTCTTTGTGACGATATATTATACTTACATTTGATTGATTGAATATTTAGCTTCGGTTTGATGCCATCCTATCGAGGGCTAACAGATGATCAGTTAACCTTACCACTGTTTCCTGGGTTCCTGAAAAGTTGACCAGTACTCGAGCACACCCCATCTCTGCAAGTAACTGATAACTTCCCCACTTGAATCAGCAGTGAGAGACGAATGATAATGAGACCTAATGTCTTATATCAATCATCACGGAGACTTTTGCAGGGCAGGGGTTCAAACTCATGACCCCTTGATTGATAGATTCTGTAGACACCCAGGTTAAACTTTTGCGTTTAGTTGCGTTTATTACTTGTTTTGGTGTTTGCCTCAAATCTCAATCTTTGCATGGGTGGTGAGTTTTATCCCAAGCATGGAGAGTACACTGCGACAAAGATTATTTCTAGTGATAGGCTTTTGGAAGGCCTGTGTTTGAAACTCATAGGAATAATTATTGTACTGGAACTAATGATTGTTTCATGCACATTAGTTTAGTCTGAAGCTTTAAGTTTGAAACCGTTCTCAAACATATAAGGTTACTTTTGTGCTGAAACTTGGCTTTGTTTCATGCGCTTTAGGTTATTTGAAGACTTGGGTTTGAAACAGTCTTCAAGCGTATAGGTGTACTTTTATTCTGGAACTGAGCATTGTTCCAAGCATACAGTTTTGGTTTGCGTTTGAAATAAGTCTCAAACATATGCTGGCCAGACACGTTGTCTGAACAGTTGGTCTCATTATTTAAAATAGTGTTGAGCAACAGTTAGTTCAACACTACATGGTTTGAAACATTATACTGTATATAGTTGATTGGTATGATCATTTGTCTGTATGATTTCTAAATATTAGAATCATTTTTTTTTTTTTTTTTTTTTTTGAAGTTTACTAATCATGAGACAAGAAGCCTGAGGAAAATTATATATTATATAGTTTAAACAAAATTGTTTAACATAGTTTCAAGCTAGGCTGTTTCACAGCTACTAAATCCAGTAAAGACAAAGTCGCCTTAAAGAAGATCCTGTTTTTAGTTTAAGATACACATCCAACATCTTGACAAAGTTATCTAAGTGTTACATCTTTAAGAACTTCTAATTTTAAATGTTTTCCTTTCAGACTGCTCTTGATTATGGAGCCCCAAGGAACGCGTTTTATAGAATTGAGATTAGAGAAATCTAAAGCAAGTATTTCGACAATGATCTCAGGGATTTATTAGCTGAAGATTATGAAATGGTTGGAATTGTCTTTGGTAAGTATATAAAAAGAAAAAAAATTAAAATAACTAGTTTTCCCAATTTAAAAAAAAATAAATAAGAAAGAAGCTCAATAGAGTACTTTCTAGCTTCAAATTAAAAATATCAATGTTTTCTTCATTTGCAAATTTAAAGTGATCATTTGAATGAACATGGAATTACTTTACATATGTACTTTTCTCTGGGTGAACAGCAGTCAACCCAGATGCGAATGTGTATTAAGTACAATCATACATACGATGTATTTAAAGTTGTATGCAAATGGTGCCGGCAGGGCTAAGTAATTATCAAATGCTGTTTTGAGAATAAAGAATAAACATTCTACATGCTGCAAAGGTCATGTGTGCAGGTAGTGCGACATATTGCAAGTCCCTGTTGAGCCTTTTAAAGATTTTTATTTCGCATCTCCCGATTTATGGACAACAGATCGGATATCCAAAAAATTTAAAAGCTGTCCGTTCACGCCCTAAATAGTTGTAAATCATCCAGGTTATCCTAAATTGGTGAATGTCGAAACGAAGAAAATAACAGTAATTAACTTTCAGCATTGTAAGTAGTTTATCAAGAATGTATTTTTAATGTTTTATTGGTCAGAATTGGTTGACAGTACTTTCACCATATGCATACATTACGTTGCAAATTGGTAAGAGTTTTGGGATTTTACTAACAATCAAAAGATGACGTAGTCATTAGCATTTCAGTCCTTAAGCACTAACTTGACAGTGTACGTGGAAAGTGACGTACATGTGTGTAAGTTTTGTTAAGTAAAATGTACCTAGTCACAAACACGTGATGTGTTACTCAATGAAAGCCGACACGGTTTTCACACTACGCTCAATAATTGTGAAGTACCGGTAATGTTCTATTCGCTAAGAAGGATGTGTATAAGTTCATGTAAACAAATTGCCTGTCCAGTGTTTGAATACTTGTAATTGACAGCTTGTGTCCGAACGAATGTGAATCGTTAAAATCTCAAGGTGTACGTTTGATTTCACCTCGTCATGAAATCACAAAACTGATCAGTTTCAATTTTTTAAGTGTAAAATACATGTAATGGGTATTTAATTGTTTAATTTACTATATTACACTATTTGATAGTTCAATAGAGAGTTACAAATAATTCATTCAGTAATAAAATTAGTATTACATATATTAAGAAGGTAAGGTTAAAACAATTTTAATTTCAAAGAGGACAAAGATAAAGTGCTTTTAAATGAATGCAATTTCAAATTATAATAATCTATCTTACTATTCTTATCTATATCATTTCTCTGGTTTGGCTGTTTTAATCTATTTTGCTATAAAATGTTTTAGCTCTTAGTACTTTACAAAACGGCAAAATACCAAACTTCATGGACGAAAATATGCTGGAAGAACTATGGGATAGTCATAGTCCATCCCCATGCATAAAAAAACTGTGTCAGGGTCTCAGTCATTTGGGACTGTTTGAGGTACAGTAGTTTGATATAAGCAAGTACCTTTTTCTTATACAGACATATTGTTTTCATGCACAATTTTAGTTTTAATGTTTAATACCTGTAAAGCATGACAGACATTTAAAAACTTTGTCTTTTGCCTTGCCAATTGGTAATGAGCATCAATTAGTTTTATTGATAACATTGTTTTCATTTAATGTATATATACCCCAGTCCCTTGTACCTTTTTATTTTTATGTCAGTGACTGTACCTTAATTATTATTATACTGTTACCAATATAAAGGTTTTATTCTTTAAAAATATTTGATAAGCTGTTATTGAATTAAACAAACACAAAATAAATGTCCGCTTTCCTTGTTATTTTGATTATAAAAATGTAAATAAAATGTGTAAGAATGACCCTGTCAAAACTCGTAGGAAATCTACTTACATCCATGGAAATGGAATAGATATGCAGTTGATTATCATTTTCGTTATATATATTAGCATTTAGAGTAAACAGTAATATTTTAACTTATTGCGAACTGTTTGAACATTTATTGATGCTTTTTTGAAGAAAAAAATGTTTATATTCACAGGTTTGCAGACAGCTACCTTCATTTAGATATGTATTTCATCACCACTCTGTTCTGTTGACAGTAAAACGAGTATTATCTCTACTAAAACCCATTTTTAGTGAAATAGGCAACACTATGTATTTATTGGAAAAAACAGTCTACAACATGTTCATAACATACATAAGAGAAGTAGCAAGTAGGTGTACATGTTTATTTTAGTAAAACAATTCACATAAAGAGCTTAAATAATGAATAAGCGACATATGACTGTGAGTAAATGTGTTATAAAACTGTTAACATGTTTTCTGTCCATCTGCATAATGCCAAACTCTTCCAATTGAATCATATCGCTTATGGATCATTTCTTTGGACCTGATACCTAGATCATGAAATAAAAATTCCTGATCAATAAAGAATATGATTTTAAACATGTCATCACAATCACCTTTATGTTTGGATAATAAGCACAAGTTTTAGTCCATCACTGCCTTACAGACGGTATGTTAACCTTTTCTTGGATCTTGAAATGTTCGGCAGTACTCTCGCAACTATCCTACTGGAGTCCACATGAGACGCAAATGACAATGAGACACAATATCCCTAGATTGATGTAAATCAACATGACACCTCCCCTGGATAAATACATGTAGATAGATATAATTTTGAGCTCATTTAACATTCAATACTTTTCTCAGCTAATCAAACGCTCAGTGGCGAGCTAGTGCTACCACTGTTTGTTCATACAACTTGGTATGTTAAGTTGTTTTATTAGTTCTTTTATTTTTTTATTTTACTAACATCATTTTTCATTGACCTTAACAAGACACAATTTTGAATGCCATGACAGCTTTGACAAACAGCCTAAAAGGTCCAGGAACATTAGACTTATTATACATGTATAATTTTGGAAAAATGTTATAATTTGCCATGTTAACATAGCAGCACATAGATTTAATGCAAACATGCCCTAAATTAGTGAGAATTTTACTTGCTATGAGATTTCAGAAATAGATAACCAGCTTGATCAGGTTACAGTTCAGCAGGCTCTCATCTTAGCAAACTTTGCAAAGTTACATGTGTCTGTTGTGGACAACAGCTTCTTTGTCAGAAACCACACAACTTTCTTTTTCCAAATTATGTGTTACTCTGTAAGTTCAAATAATGATCTTGGTGGTTATTTTTTTTATATTTTGGACAATGAAACTGATATAAGTGCCTTGAATCCTGTTAGGCATATTATTAAGTTTCCTTTTAAATTGTTGTATTAGATCGTGGTGAGAAACAACAGCATCGTATACGCAGAGAGATGATTTTAAAGAAAACAATACTGTCACACAATTTGCTTTTTGTTTCTTTTCAGGTGGACGCCGTGACCTTGTGACACTGTCAAAGGTTTTGGAATTTGTGACTGGCACAGATGAAGAATCGCTATTGGGATTTAAACTTCATCCATCTAATGAGTTTCAAGAAAGTGTTTCTTCATACCTACCAACTGCCAAGTGTAGCTTGTGTGACTGGAACGCTTCAAGAAGAGGTGAAATTGTTTGCATTAAATGACTACTCCTTCACTAACACTTACTATGGTTTAAATTGATAATAAATTAAGGTAAGGAAATATGAAATCTAGCTTTAGTGGTTGTAGCTAGCAGAACTTACATCATGGTAATGTGTCTGTTGACTAGTCAAAAATTATATGTCAAGTAACAATACAGTTATTACCCTTGAATTATTGAAAAGGTTATAGCTGTGTTGATTTCCTTGTTATGATTTGGTTTAAAGTAACTATACCTAACAATGTTATCAGAATTCAGGCACATGTTTTTCATGGATGCACAATGAGGTTCAATGACTCTGGGTTGCAGTTTTACTTCTCCTTTATTAATTGTCCATCATCATAATAGTCAACAGCTCTTTTACAGTAAATAGCTTATTATTCAAACTTTTCAGAGTACCAGTTGTTATAACATTCATTTTCATCTTAGCAATGATTGTTATCTGATTTGAAAATTGACTACACATTTCTTAAAAAAACTTGTACTTTAAAATGATATTGGAGACAATACTAGGTTTTATTATAATTATGACCTTGTGTAACCCTAAATCCTTACCATTATAACAACTTGCAATGTAGAGACATGATTTATTATGTTAAAACATATTTATTACAATTTTAGGTAAGAAAATGCTCCTTTGTAACTAAAGCCATCAATTGGTTCTCATTTTGTTGCCAGATTATTTTTTCATGCAATCATGTCCATTAAAATGAATTTAGAAGGGCTTGTCCTTAACATATTTTAAGTTCATATTAACATGCAAATACTGTAATGGAAACGTTGATTGAAAACATTTTTAGATGATGTTGTTGACAAACAGATGATGAGATTGTGTGGGAAAACCTCAATGTTAATATTTTGACTAAGAAAGCAACTATTTTGAAGATAATGTCTATCATTATGATCATGTAGAATGTTATGTCCACTTATATGATTTATGTATGGAACACTCATCACCATGAAGGCAACTATTTTTATGATGATATTTACTATGTAGTTTGACTCTGAAAGCCTCAGTTATGATGGCAATTTTGACATGTACAGGTCACTATCATGATTATTATGATGACTGTGGAAGTCACTATGATGATACTGTGTTGACTGTTGAAGTCACTATCATGATTATTATGTTGACTGTGAAAATCACTATGATGATATTGTGTTGACTGTTGAAGTCACTATCATGATTATTATGTTGACTGTGAAAATCACTATGATGATATTGTGTTGACTGTTGAAGTCACTATCATGATTATTATGTTGACTGTGGAAGTCACTATGATGATATTGTGTTGACTGTGGAAGTCACTATAATGATATTGTGTTGACTGTGGAAATCACTATGATGATATTGTGTTGACTGTTGAAGTCACTATGATGATACTGTGTTGACTGTTGAAGTCACTATGATGATTATTGTGTTGACTGTTGAAGTCACTATGATGATACTGTGTTGACTGTTGAAGTCACTATGATGATTATTGTGTTGACTGTTGAAGTTACTATGATGATACTGTGTTGACTGTTGAAGTCACTATGATGATATTGTGTTGACTATGGAAATCACTATGATGCTATTGTGTTGACTGTTGAAGTCACTATGATGATACTGTGTTGACTGTTGAAGTCACTATGATGATTATTGTGTTGACTGTTGAAGTCACTATGATGATACTGTGTTGACTGTTGAAGTCACTATGATGATTATTGTGTTGACTGTTGAAGTTACTATGGTGATACTGTGTTGACTGTGGAAGAGTCACTATGATGATTGTCATGTTGACTGTGGAAGTCACTATGATGATTATTATGTTGACTGTGGAAGTCACTATGATGATATTGTGTTGACTGTGGAAGACACTAGATGATACTGTGTTGACTGTGGAAGTCACTATGATGATACTGTTATGACTATTGAAGTCAATATGATGATATTGTGTTGACTGTGGAAGTCACTATGATGATTATCATGTTGACTGTGGAAGTCACTATGATGATTATTATGTTGACTGTGGAAGTCACTATGATGATATTGTGTTGACTGTGGAAGACATTAGATGATACTGTGTTGACTGTGGAAGTAACTATGATAATACTGTGTTGACTGTGGAAGTCACTATGATGATATTGTGTTGACTGTGGAAGTCACTATGATGAGTATTATGTTGACTGTGGAAGTCACTATGATGATTATTGTGTTGACTATGGAAGTCACTATGATGATACTGTGTTGACTGTGAAAGTTACTATGATTAATATTGTGTTGACTGTGAAAGTCATTATGATGAATATTGTGTTGACTGAAGACCACTATGATGAATATTATGTTGACTGTGGAAGTCACTTTGATTATTATTATGTTGAATGTGAAGGCTTCTATGATCATTAGTATGCTGACTGTGGAAGTCACTATGATGGATATTGTGTTGACTGTGAATACCACTATGATTATTATTATGTTAACTGTTGAAGTCACTTTGATTAATATTATGTTAACTGTGAAGGCCACTATGATGAAAATTGTGTTGACTGTGGAAGTCACTTTGATTATTATCATGTTGACTGTGGTAATCACTATGGTTATTATTGTGTTGACTGTGGAAGTCACTATGCTTATTATTGTGTTGACTGTGAAGACCACTATGATGATTATCATGTTGTGACTGTGAAGGCCACTATGATTAATATCATGTTGACTGTAGAATTCACTTTGAATATTATTGTGTTGACTGTGGAAGTCACTTTGATTATTACTCTGTTGACTGTGGATGTCACTTTGATAATTATTGTGTTGCCTGGGGAAGTCACTATGATGAATATTGTGTTGACTGTGAAGATCACTATGATGATTATCATGTTGACAGTGAAGGACACTGTGGGGATTATCATGTTGACTGTGGAAGTCACTTTGATTATTATTGTGTTGACTGTGGAAGTCACTATGATGAATATTGTGTAGACTGTGACGGCCAATATGATGACTATTATGTTGACTGTGACGGCCACTATGATGATTAGTATGTTGACTGTGACGGTCACTATGATGATTATTAAGTTGACAGTGGAAGTCACTTTGATTATTATTGTGTTGACTGTTGAAGCTACTATGCTTAATATTATTATGATGACTGTGAAGGTCTCTATCATGAATATTTTGTTGACTGTGGAGACCGCTATGAGTTTTTAAGGTTGACTGTGACGGTCACTATGATTATTCTTTTGGATTGAATGGGAAGCTGAAGGTCACTATGATGACTTTTAGGTTGACTGTGTAAGCCTCTATAATGATTATGTTGATTGAATGTCATTATGATGATTATATCTTCTTTAATTACTTAAATGATTATATTAAAGCTCCACATTACTAAAATAATAAATACATAATTATGTTACTGATTTGTTTTTTTTTTGCTTTTAACGAATAAATAAAACCTAATTATATGAATCCATGCTCTAGTTTCAAAGTTTTTGCAGACGTCCCTTATAGAAAATATTGACAATTGGTATGCCTAAGAAGTTTGATCTTTTGAAACCTGACTTTAGTTCATTTTGAAGCACCGCCAGCCGAAGAATGGCAAAGGGGAAGTAAGTGTTAATTAAGTATTCTGTGTGTGTATTGTTTTTAGTCAATAACTTATGAAATGGTCCATGAAACATGTTTGGTATGTAACTTTATATTTAAAGGATTGAGATAAGGTTCGATATTTGTCAAGATCAGTTTATTTTTTGAAATCAGTCAAAAAAATGAAAGAGTGGACCTGATCAGCTCAGAATGCATTTGCCGAATAATGCATGCTTTTTTTCGAGTTTGAATTCCCCCACACCTGGTCAGTGTCTCCTTGATGATTGGTATTTGACACGGTCATTTTGCCATCTTTCTCTCGCGTTTGATTTATGTGACGTCACATGGGAAATATTTCAGTTATTTGTAGAGATGAATGCTCAAGTGCTGGTTAACCTGACAGGAATCCAGAAAAAGAAAATTAATTTTACTCAAAATATTAACACAAACAAGCAAAACCAAAGAGAACTTTTATCTACATCCTAAAGTTAAATGAATATAGAAATCAATCGACATGTCTTTAAGTGAACATTAACACAGCGTATTTTAAAGCTGCTGTATATGTTCGCTTTCAAAAGGAAGTTTTTTTTTATTGTGCATATGAAATTAAAACTGAAAATTCAAAAACCTTTGACTTTTGTATAGTTCATTATTGACAAGTACAGCCTATCCCTGATTTTAAGTAATCACGTCTCAGTTGATAAAGGTTTGTACAGACAATAATTAAAATTATAACTTCTGATTTATATAAAAATAGATAAAGATCATTTGCAGCATAAGAATTACAAATAACTTTTTTATTCCCACGCTGCTAGCTATTACACACATAACAACAAAATTAAAGAGTTTTTGTATAAAGTAAACTTTACAAACTTCAGTTGTTTAAATATCCTTCTGGCTTTAAAATTCGTATTTTAAAACTCATTGGTCATCTTTATGTTTTATCAGTGTAGATGTTGCAAATGCAAAGATATGTATCTTTAACACAAGGAGATCATATCGGGATTGGATTCTCGGTTTAAATTGTCCAAAAAGGCTAAAGAAGTTGAACGACACAGCAACCCCTGTATTACTGTTTTGTATATCCAGTGCAGGCTTATGGTATTCAAGATAGTCTCAATGCTGCATTGCATCATTTTCATTTATTTCTAGTACTTTGCAATAAATGCTGATACCAGAATTATAGCATGTCCAGCACTGGATTTCCAGTTGTTGTTTACAATACTCGCTAAGTTACAATTGCCATAAATCAAATACTGGTGTGCCATCTGGTTCAACTACACTTCCTTCAATATCTGACATGTCTTGATCCACGATGTTTTGAGCCTGGTTTAATCGACTATTTAATTGTCCAGATGTCCACAAACGTAATGGGGATGAACGCACTGTGCGCATTCTGTGCGATGCCCATGCAAGTTTCCATATGTTAAGCTTTTCATTTATTTTTGACATATAAACGTAATGGAGAGCACAACTGTAAACCTCGTTAAATATATCGAGTAAGCCTTCATCTTCCATGTAGTGAAATAGTTCATGATAGTAACCCAAAACACCTTCATAGACATATCGCCAAAGACGCTCTACTCTTTGATTATGTACACTTTTTTCAGTTATAACACTGCCAATACCACGACGTTGTAACATATAATCTGTAATTTTAACATTTTTCATGCTTTTATCAGTTCTGACCCGCAAAGTTAAAACAACTTCTTCAATACCTTTATTAAAGAATTGCAATAAGGTATCCGCTTTGTTGTTATTTGCACATTCGAGAAACATGATCAACCTGCTGAATCCATCAATTCCTGCGGCAATTACAAAGTGCCAGCGTATTAGTTTGTGGCTGGTATCTATATGCTACAAATGGTTTGGTCCTTGTCCGTTATATACACGGCGGCGAAGACGCCCTTTATTTCTTTCATTGATACCATCCTGGTCCTGCTCATGAAGTAGGTCTCTAAGTCGCAGTCTTGGAACCTGCATAATAGTACGTCTGCATGTATATGAAATTTGAAAATATACATATTATGCATTTGTAGCGAAACGAAGTCTATAGTTGATTGATTGAATATTAAGCTTCATTTTTATGCCATCGATGGCTAACAGACGATCAGTTACTTAACCACTGTTTCCTGGGATCTTGAAAGGTTAACCAGTACTCGAGCACATCCCCTCTCCGCAAGTAACTGATAACTTCCCAACTTGAATCGGCGGTGAAAGACGAATGATAAGGAGACACAATGTCTGATATCAATCATCACGGAGACTGTTGCCGGGCAGGGATTCGAACTCACAACCACATAATTACTTACATACAACAAATGCACAAGCTGTAGCATACAAATACAATGTCATTATTTTCATAGAAATATATTATAATGAATGAAATATCCGTATAGTAAAATAAGTTGGAATTTTGTGATTTATAAATAAATTTAAAATGCATAAAATCTAAAATAATGAGAGAGTGCGAAAGTCGTAACCGATACAAGGATGGTAATAAATAGAATTTGTCAATATAAAAATTGGTTAATCAAGAAAATGGCCAATGTTAACAAAATTACTTTAATATTTTTCTGACATAATATATGGTTCAGCATTCTTTCACCACAGTTTGGAAATTGTTCTATAGTTTCTCTAACAACACTTTCAAGTTGGGCATCGGCGATTGTTGAAAATATAAATTTTCTGAGACCAAACCGTCGCATTCGTCGAAAAACAGTACTCTCTGAGACTGATAATAGCTTGGCAATTTTACTTATCTTAAACCCTGTTTCAAGGAGATCATCTAGTTACGTCTTCGAAATTTGGAACTCCGGTTGACCTGGCTTTAAACTAATTTTACAGGGTTGTACACTCGCATAACTAGAAAAATCGATCCTTAAATTCATCACATCCGATTTATTCACAACTCCCAAAACAGTGCATTTCATAAAGAGTCATTTTGCATACCATGTCGTGAGAAATTTTCTCAACTGAGAAATTTTGAACAAGTCTTTCCAATCCATGTTTGCCTAATATTGATTCCATTTTTAAAATTAACAATGTTTTTCGCTTATTATATCCATGTTTCTTACATTTGCTCTCCCATGTAATGATATGTTTTGTAATGTGCATGAAATATAACAGTATATCAGTTTCACTTGATCAATAATTTTAATGTGTGTTTCGATTAACGCTTAATTATTATACAATTTTGTGTAATGATTACCAGCTGTGTTTATGATAAGTAATTTTCAGTTATCATTTAATTGGTACTTTTTTATTTTGAAATCGAGGTATATCGAAAACTTTACATTCTCCTGTTAATAGCAATTCCATCATGACAATGTTTGCTAATTTCAGAATTTTCTCTGTATGTGAATATTTACAATTCCATATAACGGTATAATTAACATACGTGTACATATAAAAAAAATATGAATGTAGGACGTTTTGGCCACGGACGTTTTGGCCAGGACGTTTTGGCCACGGACGTTTTGGCCAAATGGAAATTCAAAGTAGGACGTTTTGGCAAAATTCTATTTTAAAGCAGAAAAAATTATTGTTGAATATATATTGAAGTCTTTATTTTTTAGTACTTGTGGTATGTACGGG
The DNA here is from genome assembly GCA_029582155.1 of Panopea generosa. NCBI lineage: Eukaryota > Metazoa > Mollusca > Bivalvia > Adapedonta > Hiatellidae > Panopea > Panopea generosa. The sequence continues at coordinate 15,165,494 of CM055898.1, forward strand.
TGTGTACAAAATGAAGAATTTTAATAAATATGGATGATTTCACTTGAAGTTATTCAGTTTGATTTATGTTATTTTCTGCTTTAGAATAGTGTTAAATAAAATTAAATGCTAAGACGGAATTCTTACACAAAAGCTTTAATGCACATAACTCATGATAATTACAAAAGTAAAACAAGAAAAGCACAATTATACCATAAATATATTATTTATAAAAGAAAATATATCAAAAAAATTTGAGAAATAATGTTATTGCTCACATTTGAATTTTTTACTCAAATATTGCTTAAATTCAGTATATAAAATTTATTAACAGTGAGTTTCACCCATTACAAATCAAGTAAGTCCGTAGTAATGACTTTGGAAAATATTGAACATTGTGGCAAAAAAGATATTGCTTATTATCTAGAATCTAGAGAACATTGTAGGAAAAGTAGATATTACTCATTATGAGAAAGATATCCTTTTTCTACAATGTTTTCTACATTCAGTACATACCTTTTTTGTAAATTGGTCAAATTTTGAATTATGTGATATTTAGTTAAAATAAAAGATATATCCAAGCATAGAATTTTGTAACACAATAAGAACATTGGAATAATCTGATAAGCACATTTCACTCAGTTTTAGCACAAACACCTTCTGTTTTTTTTTTATATTTGGTTCACCAGCACGCAGGTTGTGTGACACACCACGAAGAAATTCAGCTAAGGATATTCTGTCAGCAGTTCTGTCCTGGCAGAGGTCTAGAAGTCTGCTTTGTAGTTCTGTGTAAACCTTTTTAACTCTCTTCTTTGGGCGAATTCCACGTTCGTTCTGCATTATAACAGCACCTACACGAGCACATTCACGCTGAAGTGTCTCATTAAGTTTCCAAATTGTATGATGGTCCTGACCTACCAGGCAGTGGAACTTGTTGTTCCACCCTTCTGATGCGTTGTTTGTTCTTGGTAGGTTTGAAACTGTAGCATCGTAACAGTTCCATATGTGAGGCTGAAACATCGGGGGTACTCTCCGGAAGTTGACAACAAGTCCATTGTTGTCTCTCCTTTGGTGAAGTTGTCCAGACATATAATTTGAGTCAAAGTAGTGCAGCAGTTCCTCGGCTACTTCTTGTAAATTGTCGTTTAAGTAGTCCATGCTTTCACTTACTTGATCTAGTGGAAGGAAAGCCAAGGCATCTATCTGCCCACAAAACAGTCTGAATTCGTTATCGTTCTCGTATCGGTGTGTTAGTCCAAGAGCCTGAATTTTGCGCCAAATTGATTGGGATAAATGGTAGAAACAAAACTGAATATTTACATGTTCACCAAACACTGATAAAATGGCAATTTCAACACTACGCTCAAAGTCCACTATTATTGTTGAAGGGTTACAACCAGCTTGTTCAAGGATACCAAACAGGGTTTCGTATGTTGTTTGAGTTTTTCGTTGTAATAGTGCGTAAACCAGAGGGAGAAAAACGCCGTTGACCATTCCCTGGATGACGTATAGTTGGTTGAAGAGGTGAGGTGCAACAGAAAAGGTACCATCCATGCACCATTGATCACACGCAGACAGCTGTCGAAGTTGATCTTCAGTGGCAAACACTATAATACGTTCATCAGCTTCTGGACCATTGTCGAATAGTAAGAAGCTGTCCTTCAATAGTAAGTTGTTGTAAGGTTTGTGTGTCATTTGGTCTGTTTGCAGCTCTGACTCGTCAAAGAACTCTTTTAATTGTTTCAGCTTCAGGAAGCCTGGCCTTGGCTTCGTCAGAAGCAGTAGCAGTGGTGAAGGTAAGAATGTGGTTGGGTTTGTCATTGGTAGTCTTGGCAGTTTGTTTCATTTGGTGTCTTTTGGTCTCAATCTCAGCAGCAACACTGTCTGATATGTGATTGTGTTTTGTTTTCAAGGTGGCATCTTCATGGTCTTTGGTTGTAACTAGAATTGCCTTGCAGGCATTGGTGGTCCTTTTCACACAACGCCTTGTAATTTCATTCTTCTGCTTTACAGTATGTTTGAAGGTGTACATGAACCCATCTAGACATATCTTCTTTCCGCATCTTTTAGTGTTTATGACCTCCATTGTAAGATTAACTATAATGTTCTGGTGCTTAATGTTTGATTTCTCTATATATATCTCAATGCGCTTCATTTACTTTTGTTAGGTTTTCATTGATATATATTATTTTTAACAAACATAATTCATTTTTCAAACTTAAGTTTCTTTAATTTAGGTAATTTAGAATAATTAATCAATTAATACCGATTAGTGAACTATTTATTACCAGTCAAACCAAACTTCAAACACAAAACATCATCAAAGTATTTTTTAATAAATGACAATAATTAATCAACTTATACTTTAAGTTTCTTTAATTTAGGTAATTTAGAATAATTAATCAATTAATACTGATTAGTGAACTATTTATTACCAGTCAAACCAAACTTCAAACACAAAACATCATCAGAGTATTTGTTTAATAAATGACAATAATTAATCAATTAATACTTTAAGTTTCTTTAATTTAGATAATTTAGAATAATTAATCAATTAATACTGATTAGTGAACTATGTATTACCAGTGAAACCAAACATCAAAAACAAAACATCATCAAAGCATTTTTAATAAAAGACAATTTGTAACACATGTTATATTAGGTATATAGTGTCACTATCACCTGCAATTATGCAGGTGACTTCAATATATTTCAACAATAATGTTTTTTTCTGCTTTGAAATGGAATTTGGCCAAAACGTCCTACTTTGAACTTCCATTTGGCCAAAACGTCCGTGGCCAAAACGTCCTGGCCAAAACGTCCGTGGCCAAAACGTCCGTCCACTAAAAAATATATATTGAAACAATAACACTATTGAGCATGGTAAATAGTTGAATTGTTCATTGATATAATTAAATGTTTACGTCTCCAAATTAGGTACCCAGCTAGTGTGTACAAATTTAAAACGAAACATGAAACTTTGAAAGAACATTTGTTTTAATTAATGACATCAACTTGCAATCACGCGACTATCATTGCGTATCGCACCATGGGGTAATTTCGGATAGTTTAGTTTGTGTTGCAAGTTTTCCTTACAATGCTGTGTAAACAATACAGTATTAGAGAGGCGTGTCACACGAAAGCGTCGGAATGAAAGATGTGAATACGTTGGTGTCGCAAATTCACTTGATTAAAATACAAATTATAAGTAGATATATATCCATTAGAAAACTGAAGTATTGTTTTTATAAGCGTATTTTTAATATACTTCCTGAAAAGAGCTGATGAATATATGTCACGCTGGTATGAAATATGGCGTTTACTATAGAAATCGACATATACGTCAAAGAAAATGGTATTACTCTAGCGCCATCTCACTGAAGACTATTTAATACACATCAGTTAACACATGGCCTCGATAAATGACAGGCATATTTTATGTAATGAGACAGATCCAAGGTTAACGCAGTAGCCGTATTTAAACTTAATAATAGATTAATACACTTAATTTCCTAATTCAAGTTAATTTGTATTGATAAATAGTAAATAAAAACACACGAGGTAAAAAAACATTTTATCAACGTATATAATTATATAATAGATTATGAAATATAGGTCTTAGTTTCCTCAATTCACCATGTGTATTTGTCCGTTACGGCCAATACGTGTTCAACAAAAAATATAACCATAAAACCAAAAATACGCATTTAATTCAAATATATTGTAAACAAATATGTTACAGGACGAGAAAAATATGCAGCCAGTCAGGGACTCGAATCCGGGATCCTTCGCTTACAGGGCGAATGCTCTACCGTCTGAGCTAACCGAACTGCTTACATAAGTTCCTCTCCTAGTACGTTACGTACACACTGTGACATATTCCCTCACAAATTTGGAATTCGTCCCGAATTTCCATAGAGACCAGAGAATCATGTAATATGTTTCTCGGAATATATATCAGTCACAGCCCCACGTTGGGCGCCAATGTTACAGGACGAGAAAAATATGCAGCCAGTCCGGGACTCGAACCCGGGATTCTTCGCTTACAGGGCAAATGTTCTACCGTCTGAGCTACCCGAACCGCTTACATAAGTTCCTTTCCTAGTAGGTTACGTACACACTGTGACATATTCCCTCACAATGTATTTATTCAAACCGTCTTCATACAATTCAAGTCTGTGTTCAACTTTCGATAAATAACACCTTTTCGCACTTATAAGTGTTCATCAGTTTGTGTTAAAATATTCAATCTCCAAACCTCATATATATATTTCAAATTCAAATTAATCAACTTAAGTCTTATTCAGCTTTCGATAAATAACACTTTTTCACACTAATCAATGTTCATCAGTTCGTGTTAAAATATTCAATCTCCAAACCTCATATATATATTTCAAATTCAAATTAATCAACTTAAGTCTTATTCAGCTTCCGATAAATAAGACTTTTTCGCACTAATCAATGTTCATCAGTTCGTGTTAAAATATTCAATCTCCAAACCTCATATATATATTTCAAATTCAAATTAATCAACTTTCACTTAATTTGATATTGCATTGTCTGAAATCTCCATATAATTCACTTAGGCTTTCACTCAACAATTCACTTAGTTAAGTATGATCACTTAACTCACTTTTTCATTCAACTCAATATTCACTATATATCATTAACTTAAGTCACTTTCGCATTAACTCCACAATTCCAATTAGTTCACTTAAGCTCTAAGTCTCAATCAAACACAAATTCAAATATCTACTTTCGCATTGACTCCACAATTCCAATTAGTTCACTTAGGCACTAATTCAAATACAAATTCAAATATTTACTTCAATATGTTTTTTCACTTTCAATTTCATTTACTTCATTATAGCACTAAGTCCAATTCAATTCTCAAGTTCACTACACAACCAGTTAATTCGGTTTCATTCTAACTATAATTCACTTTCAAAGTCACAACATCAATCCACTTCAACTCAAATTTATTCAACTCTATCACTTAACACCTTATGGCGTTAACTATCAAGTTCACATTAGTCAATATAGAATTCAATGATACCAATATAAAAATATATAAGTCAATATTGCTCAAAACTAATTCTATATATGAATGCTAAGTTAAAATATTTCTGCACTGACTCATTTATTTAGTTAAGTCACTTTTGTATTTACTCATGCGTTCACTTAATATACTTATGCAGCCACTATTAACTTATCAGAGTCAAAGTACAGAAGTAAGCTTCAATCTCAATCAAAGTGTACTTTCACATTTCACAAATGCCTACTTTCACTTTAAAAAAAAACAATACATAATTTCTATCTGGTATCAATACCTCATCAATTATTCTAATCCTTCCTTTCTATTGTAATATTCTATACAATCATTAATCCTGTCAATATATTGTTCATTCAACTATGAAAAATCAATACCTGATTTCATCAATATCAGATACCAATATCAATTATCAAACTTATTATTCAATATCAAAATATTTCAATCAAATATATTTTCCAATGTATCACATACAAATGTATCATTTAACCTGTTTTGTTATTAATTGAATAAGAGATATGCTTAATATGATATATTTATATAGTAACTTGATGTATCACTAATATGTATTAACTGATTATAAATATTGTTCCTTAATGTATACTTTCAGGATGCAAAAATATCAATAGAGATTTTTGATTAAAGAGATTGTCAAAACAAAATATCCTCCTTGGCTTATTATCTACAAAAATGGACAAAAGACGAACCCACCCTTAAACCCACCTGTAGTTTTCTTTATCTAAATCTTATAATGGACTAGGAAAAGTATTTAAAACAAGCAGAGTGACAAAGAATTGGCCGACACCGACAAATCCAGACAATGTAAAATCATTCGTCGCATTCGCTGGATATTATCGTAGATTTATACGTGACTTTTCAAAAATTACAAAACCACTAACTGATTTAATCCCTGGAACACCATCAAAGAAACACTCTAAGAAAGAACATAAAGATTGGACTTGGACTAAAAGAGAACAACAGATTTTTGAAGATTTGAAACAGATGTTAATATCACCTCCAATACTTGCGTTTCCTGATTTTACGAAAGAGTTTGAACTCCACACGGACGCATCTACCAAAGCACTGGACGCGGTCTTATACCAGGACAAGAAAGTCATCGCGTATGCTAGTAGAACACTAACAAAGTCAGAAAGAAACTACTCAGCGTACAAGTTGGAGTTTTTAGCGTTAAAATGGGCTGTCACAGAGAAGTTTGCGGATTATTTAACGCTAAACCATTTTACCGTACTTACCGACAACAATCCACTTATCTACATTTTGACAACAGCGAAGTTAGATGCAACCGGACAGCGGTGGGCATCCGCATTAGGCGAGTTCAACTTCGACATTTTTTACAGACCCGGGTTACGAAATACAGACGCAGACGCAATGTCTAGATACTCATATGAGAGACAAAACAATGAAGAAGGAGAAGTCATAAAGATTGAAGACAATGCTATTAAAGCTATATGTAGCAGTATCAATACACTACCATACATAGAAGTAATACCAACAGCAAATATTAACATAGTAGAGGCAACAGAGTCACCTGGTATTCCTATGGTACAACGACCGGCCAACCGACTTGTTACAACTGCAACCAGAAAGGTCACATTGCTCGTAAATGCCCAAAAGTATAAGTGCCTCTGTTGTTGGGTCGAGCAAGGGCACCAAAAGGAAACAAGATCCAAATTTAATAGGAGAAACTAATGAAGTGAACATTATATTAGGAAACGTAGAAACCAGAGCATTATTAGACAGTGGAAGCTGCATAAGCGCAATATCTCAATCATTTTGGCAAGAACATTTATCTAACATAGCTCCTCTTCAACCACTACAAGATATAGTTAACTTAAGGATAGAATGTGCAGATGGACAGAAACTACCATATATTGGCTATATAGAAACTGAATTGAAAATAACTCAAGGGTTACAAAAGGCGTCACCTCAGCAATGTTTATTCTTAATCACTCCTGACACAAACTACTCTTCAAGAACTCCAGTAATCATTGGCACCAACATACTTACAGAATTTTTAGAAGAATGCAAACAAAACTTTGGCCAAAAGTTTATACAGAAGGCAGATCTACATACTCCTTGGTTTTTAGCCTTTAGATGCATTTCATTTAGAGAGAAAGAGTGAAAAAGAAACAAAAATAAGATAGCAAAAAATTAGATGTGCAGAAGCAGCAAAGATAATCTTAGGTCCGTATGAGTCAAGAGATATTTTTGCGGAAACCGACAAAGAATTAGAATATGGTCAGACTACTGCAATTATTCATGAAACAGAATATAGCGTTTTACCAGATTACATTGACATTACCCCTGGAATAGTTAATTATGAATACAAGAAGAACCGTCAACTTGTTGTAACAGTGTCAAATCTCACAACAAACAGTGTTGTAATTTCTCCAAGAGCAATTATCTGTGAGTTACAGCCTGTGAAGATAGAAGATGAATTGATGACTGATAAAGAAGTAGATAATTCTGCAAAGGATGTCATGGAAAAGATCACAATTGATGAAAACAACAATCTATCAGATCAACAAAATATCCAATTTAGACAACTACTCAAAAAGCACATAGATATTTTTTCAAAAGATGATGATGACATTGGAAACTGTACAAAGATAAAACACAGAATAGATTTAGTTGATGATATCCCCTTCAAACAAAGACATAGGAGAATACCGCCAAATATGATAGAAGAAGTTAGAAATCACCTGGAACAACTCTTATCAGCAGAAATGATTACAAAATCAAAGTCACCCTGGGCATCAAATATGGTATTGGTTAGAAAGAAATCTGGTTCTCTTAGGATATGTGTAGACTATAGGCAACTAAACAACAAATCAGTGAAAGATGCATAATTATGCTTTACCTAGGATCGAAGAAGTATTTGACGTTTTGAATGGTTCCTAGTACTTTTCAACTTTAGATATGAAATCTGGGTATCACAAGGTGGAAGTAGAAGAGACACATAGGGAAAGAACAGCATTTACCGCTGGACACTTGGGATTCTGGGAGTATCGGAGAATGCCATTTGGTTTAGCAAATTTCCCGGCACCGGAACCAAATGTTACAGGACGAGAAAAATATGCAGCAAGTCCGGGACTCGAACCCGGGATCCTTCGCTTACAGGGCGAATGCTCTACCGTCTGAGCTAACCGAACCGCTTACATAAGTTCCTCTCCTAGTAGGTTACGTACACACTATGACATATTCCCTCACAAATTTGGAATTCGTCCCGAATTTCCATAGAGACCAGAAAATCATGTAATATGTTTCTCGGAATATATATCAGTCACAGTCCCTCGTTGGGCATCAATGTTACAGGACGAGAAAAAATATGCAGCCAGTCCGGGACTCGAACCCAGAACCCTTCGCCTACAGGGCGAATGCTCTACCGTCTGAGCTAACCGAACCGCTTTCATAAGTTCCTCTCCTAGTAGGTTACGTACACACTGTGACAAATAGATACAGATGTCTATAAACTACAGATTCCCATGGTATTCGAATTGTACGCTACCTAATGTCAATCTGGTTTACAAGGATCGACAGATGAAAAAGTTCATAACTATCGAATGGATAAACAATTTGTCAAACAACTAATAAATACATAATATTCAAATCTGTTCAATTAATATTTACATACGACGTAAATCTAACCATTCAAAAATAATTTATTATACTAAGTTGCTTCATAAAAGAAGATCGAGTTATCAATAATAATTTGTGTTGTAATTATCTTCTAAGAACTGTTATTCCTACTACCACCACTACTACTACTACTACTACTGCTACTGCTGCTACTGCTACTACTACTACTGCTACTACTACTACTACTACTAATACTACTAATACTAGTATTAATACTGCTGCTAATACTGTTGCTGCTATTATTACTTCTACTACTACAACAACTGCTAGTGCTACTGTTGCTGATTCTGATACTACTACTACCACTAACAATATTACTACTTCTACTATTACTACTACTACAACAACAACTACTACTACTACTACTGTTACTTATACTGATGCTGCTGTTACTACTACTACTACAACTACTACTAATATTAATACTGATGTTAACAATGTTGCTGCTATCAATACTACTACAATTACTACTACTTCTACTACTACTACTGCTACTACTGCTACTTATGCTGCTACTGATACTATTACTACTACTACTACTACTACTACTACTACTACTACCACTTCTACTCCTACTTATACTACTTATACTTCTAATTCTACTACTACTTATAATAATAATAATAATAATAATAATAATAATAATAATAATAATAATAATAATAATAATAATAATAAAAATAATAATAGTAATGATATTTATACTGATGTTAATAATGTTCTATCAATACTACTACAATTACTACTATTACTACTATTACTTCAACACCTACTACTACTACTACTACTACTACTACTACTACTACTACTACAAAAACTACTACTACTACTACTACAAATACTGTTACTAATACTGTTGCTGCTGTTACTACTACTACTACAACTACTACTAATAATAATACTGATGCTTACAATGTTCCTGCTATCAATACTACTACAATTACTACTACTACTACTTCTACTGCTGCTACTTATGCTGCTACTGATACTATTACTACTACTACTACTACTACTACTACTACTACTACTACTACTACTACTTCTACTGCTACTACTACTACTACTACTACTACTAATAATAATAATAATAATAATAATAATATTAATACTGATGCTAATATATTCTATCAATACTACTACAATTTCTACTATTACTATTACTACTTCAACACCTACTACTACTACTATTACTACTACTACTACTGCTACTGATGCTGATGCTGATGCTGCTTCTGATACTACTGCTAAAAATAGTGTTGCTTCTATCAATACTACTACTATTACTACTGCTACTGATGCTGTTCTTATACTACTACTACTACAAACAATAACAATAATAATATTGTGTCTGCTATCAATAAAACTACTACTACTACTACTACTACTACTACTACCACTACTACTACTACTACTACTGCCACAAATACTACTACTACAATTACTGATATTGATACGGCTGCTGCTGCTGCCTCTGCTACTTGTTCTACTACTTTTACTACAACTACTACTACTACTACTACTTATTATGATGATACTTTTACTTTAGCTGGTGATGCTGCTACTACTTTATAACTAATACTGCTACTACTACAACTACTTCTACTACTACTTCTACTACTTTTACTATTACTAGTACTACTACTACTACCACTACTACTACTACTTCTACCACTAACAATATTACTACTTCTACTATTACTACTACAACAACTACTACTACTACTACTATGACTACTACTACTAGTACTACTACTACTACTACTACTACTACTACTACTACCACTACTACTACTACCACTACTAATACTACTGCTGCTGCTTCTAATACTGCTACACATATTGCTGCAGCTACTACCAGTACTACTACAATTACTATTATTGATACTGCTGCTGCTTCTGAAACTTTTACTACTACTACTACTACTACTACTGCTTCATCATCATTATCATGACATTATTATCTCAACATTATCTTCATCATCAACCATCATTTCCATTATCTGCATCATTATTATCATCATCATCATCATCATCATCATCATCATTATCATCATCAACTTCATCATCATCATCATCATCATCATCATCATCAATCATAATCATCATCAATCATAATTAATCGTTATCTTATGCAGCAACAACAGCATAATTTGTTTAATCAATATCAGTAGCAACAGATGTAGCAGCACTATAATTATCACAGTCAATTGTATTAACAGACTCATCAACTGTCATTATAAATATCATCTCAATATTATCATATTATAATCACCACTCCGGGCTAAGACGTAAGCGCGATTGACTATCAATCCAATGGTCATGCGTCCGAATCCCCTCCCGGCCACACTCTGTATATCTATACACGAATCCCAATGAGACGCAATGTCGTATAACAATTAACACGGAAAGAGTGGCCGGGCGGGGACTCGAACGCACGGGTCCTGATTTAAAGGTCAAACCGACTAAGCTTAGCGGGTCCGTCTAGACGGTACTGTAATCATCATAATACATACTCAATGCTGATTGACTGCAAGGCATTTAACGAAATAACCCCCCCCCCCCCCCCCCCCCCCCCTCACACAAACTCCCGTAATTGCAGCGGCGTCGTGTCGGTCTTCCTTTGTGACCTACACAATGCATATTTGACGTTGTTATAGCAATGTAAGAAACATAAGCAATATTTTAATGACTGCAAAACGTACATCTACTGCTTAAAATAATCTACATTATTTTGTTTTATGATTTAAGTATGTTTGAAAACATTTTTTCCAAAAAGAAATTTATGATATATATTTTAAAATATTGATTTCGTTAACGCTAAACTGCATAATATGTACATGCGATACTAATAGTTTTAGAACGACAACCAGAAATAAAGTCGTTTGAGTTAAAATGTATGTTTATAATAAATGCAAATTTCATCAATGAATAAACGAGTGATTGAGTGATTGAGTGATTGAGTGAGTGATTGAGTGAGTGAGTGAGTGAGCGAGCGAGCGCGGCGAGGCGAGGTGAGGCGAAGTGAAAAATAAATTCATTTAAAAGCAATTTAATGACGATAAATGCTTATTTAGTTAATAGTTATAGTCGGTACTGAAAATAAGAAAGGAATTAATACATTTACTTTTAAGTAAGAAATTATATATACACGCCCATTTCTCTTTTTATCATTTCAACTGTTCTGTCAATATTAGCCGTAAAATCCAGTCATTTTATCGAACCAACAACAGCCTCGAGGGATGGCATAACGGACTGAACAGACATGCAGGAAGAGTCCATCCTAATGTCTGGCAACTGTTACGTCTACTTCAGAATCAAGAAGCTGTCACTGAGGTGAACATTTTACAGTTACAGAACGGTGGTGTCCCAATACAAAAAAGAAACACTTGGAAAAACCTAAACAGAAAAATCCAAAGACTGAAATCTAAGTTTGAGACAGTTCCTCTCCAAGACTACATCAACAGAATGGTTCACTTGACAGGATTGTAATATAATATGAATTTGAGCTTAAATTTAGGGTTTACTTAGTGCAAAGTGCTGATCAGATATGTGCTTGGTAGTTTAATAATAAAAAAGTGAAAATCTTTCATGATAACAATGATTTATTTCACCTCTTTATGCAATGTTTTAAGTTTAATGTCGTCTTAAACACCATAATTATGATGATTGTGTGAAGTCATTGGTTAGACAGTTACAAGTATACATGTATATAAAGATCAATAAAATATAAATATAGATAAATTAATTAAAAAAAACAGATACTTTTTCCCCTTTTACTACATGTTTTGAAAATAATTAAATATAATTATATGTCACCAAATGAAACATGTAATAAAATAAGCAATTTATCCATTAAGTACATGTTGATAAAAACACATGTTTTTCAAATGTCGTCTACTAATAAAGTAGACAAAAGGTAGACAAAATGGGATTCACACCTTAAAGGTGTTGACATTAGTGATATATATATATATATTTTTGTGTAACAAATTCTATTATTGTTATAATTTTAGAAAAAATACATAAAATAAAAGAAAAATCAGTTATATTAGTATTTTACATATATAAAATAGAGAGTAGACGAAATGGGAATGTGTGTCAAAAAAGGAGTAGACGAAATGGGAATGAATGTCATAATCATTGACGAAATGGGAGTAGACTAAATGGGAAGTCACCTTTGATTGGATATTTTATACGGGATGACACGGCTCGCAGTCATGGGATTATAGATCAATTAGCGTCGCATCGCTGGAGGCATATTTCAGATATTAGAATAGGCTAGCTAATATATACAAATAATTGACAGATATGCACCTATGTCTATTTAGAAATATTTATCATTCATTGGTTCCTGATTATGACTTTTTCAAAACGAGACTATGTATTATGTTAATTACAAGATCTAGTACGGTTATGTTATCGAAGATTTGTTGAACAATATGTTTTTAATTCCTTGTATACAATAAGCAAACACTTACATTCCATCCTGTAGATATGAATTACTAACTGAGTGGAAATTAAGTTATCTCTATACAAGATAATACGGGCTTTTGTCCTACATTCAGAAAGTCCATCTATTGTGGTGGCTGTTCAATTTAAAAAAAAATACATATATATATATATATATATATATATATATATATATATATATATATATATATATATATATATATGTTAAAGCAAAACATCGGAAACAGATTATGTGATTTTTTTATATAAAAAGAGCTTTTAAATTAATAAGGTTGTAGGTGATCAATTTTTCACGTAGGATGAAAACATACGGTCATAGTTATTTTATTTATATTTCTTCATTTCTTAATTTAAAAACGTGTTTACCAAATCTCTCCGCATAAAAGTGAAACCTATATTCTTATGATATGTGGTTAAAACGACGGTGTGGTGTTTTTAAATTGTTTATTCAGTTTACGCTCTGATGTCATTTCCATGACTTGTAAGGACAACTTTTAGGTTTCCAAAACAAAAACATAATATACTAGTGTACACCAATTTCTGTTTAATAATAAATTAAGAATCAGACCCCGTTGATTTTCAAATACATTTAATCATGAAATAACAGTTTCAAAAGCATGTCACGGTAAACTTCCCTATCGGCGGTAAAAAATCAAAAGTCAATGCCCTTCGATCTTTGGGTTGACACAGCGTGCGATCAGGCAATGGGATAATTAGCGATAATTACATTGCTGGAGGGCGTACTTCGCACTGCTTTATTAGGGCTTGTGTTAACATTTCTTTATAAACATTAACATATGTTACTTTAATTGAAATTATGCAGAATACAGAAGAGTTTGGGTTTTTTTTGTTTGTTTTTTTTTTGTTGTTTTTTTCAGCTGTAATAGCCCATTTATTCAGATTGTGTTACATATTTACATAAAGATATACAATCAAAAGATAATAACATTACAATATCACTTTCACTCCACACTCGCCTTCTTTATTCATATTCTTGTGATATTTTTTACTATTTTTTACTATTTGCAGCTGCAAAAGAGGTGTTTGGACTCTAAACTGTGTGCATTGTTAATTTTTGATTGTTGATACTTCATTTTCTTTTAAATGTTTAAGATGTTATGTAATTAACTGGCAGGATTAAGTTTGGTCAGACAATATAATTATCTATCTGCAATAGATTAATGAAACTGGCAATTTTTTTATTATTCCTAGGTTATATAGTTGTATATATATATATATATATATATATATATATATATATATATATATATACACATGCATAATATAGTTTCTTCTTTAAAAAATAATCATTAGATACACAGGTTGTTTAGATGGAAACGCAATACAATGTATGAATGAAACTGTTCTTACAATACATTTATGTAACTTAAACGCAGAGAATATTGTTATATTTATGCCAACTCTTTTCAAAAGATGCAAATTTGTTGTTTTTACAATACAATGTATGAATGAAACTGTTCTTACAATACATGTATGTAACTTAAATACAGAGAATATTGTTATATTTATGCCAACTCTTTTCAAAGATGCAAATTTATTGTTTTTAACAGCATTATATTTTATAGCTTTAAAAGAACACATAAGTCTGTTTTTGAGAGCGATAATTGAAAGTGGAGAATTAAATTTTCTTGCTGAGAATATATAAAATTTAATATCTAAGATAATGAATAATTCTTTCAGCTGTGAATTTTTCTCCTATATTGAAAATAAATAATTCTTCTATAAAGGGTATTATGACATTATTTCTTCTTAGCCAGGACTGTACCTTTTGTAGAAAGGACCGGGTTGTTTGACATGTCCAGAATAAGTGGGTTATTGTTTCTTCCTGATCACAGTATGGACATAAGGGACTACGAATAGCTTTGATTGTATATAAGTATTTTTAGTGGGTAATATTCTATGATTAATTCTGGTTTGAAACCATTGGAGAGTAGAACTATATTTGCATTTGAAAGGTGACATGAATATATCCTTCCAAGTTTCTTCTGAAATATTGTAAATTTGTTCCCATTTTTGTATTGCGGTTGGTTTTTCATAGTTTTTATTTAACAGATTATAAAAGTCCTTACAACCTTTTTTTGACTTAAGATAAATATTAACATATACGGGTAGTAGTGGGTTATGTAATTTTGTGTTTCCCATGTTAATTTCAGTATATTTTGGCATATTGTTTTACTGCTTGGAATACTCCACGGAACTCTATGAATTTTTTTTTATGTTGTACATGTTTTTAAATTCTATTTCTGTTAAAAATTCTCCTCCCTTTGAAACTATGTCATTTATAAAGTACACCCCCTTAACATTCCAGAATTTTTTATTTATTGGTTCTCCACCTATTTGAATATTTTCATTATGAAATATTGGTGTTTGAAGAAATTCTTCCACCAAGTTTATTTTAGTTTGTTCTGTTAAAGCCCTGTGTGCTTTCAGTACATCAATCCAAAAGGTATTGCTTATTTTATTAATAATTTTTTTGGTGAAAGCGTTTCCATAGTTTAATACATTTGGTAAACAAATAACGTTACCTATTATTTTAGTCCAATTTCCGCCGTTACATAGCAGTCTTCTAATCCATGTTGCTTT
Source organism: Panopea generosa (assembly GCA_029582155.1). Taxonomy (NCBI): domain Eukaryota; kingdom Metazoa; phylum Mollusca; class Bivalvia; order Adapedonta; family Hiatellidae; genus Panopea; species Panopea generosa. The sequence goes on from CM055898.1 coordinate 15,181,257, forward strand.
TAGTGAGTTAATAAATGCCTTAATGTTTATCATTTTTAAACCTCCTTCTATATATTGTTTAACAATAACAGTTTGTTTAATTTTAGCAGTTCCTTCCCATAAAAAATCGTAAAATATTGTGTTTATTTCCTTTATAAAGTGATCTTCTGGATTTGGAAGAGAAATAAATAAGTGATTTAAAATAGGTAGTTATAATGTTTTTATGACTATTATTTTTCCTAGAGGAGTTAAATATCTTCTTTTCCACAATTTTATTATTTTTCTAATGTTATTTATCTTATCTTTGTAGTAAATATTATTTATTTTGTTAAGATCTACATTAAATTTTATACCTAAAAGTTTGAATTCACTATTCCCCCAGTGTAGCTTCCATTTTGTTTTAATTGTATCGGTACTGTATTTTTTTTATCCCTATCCAAACAACCTGTTTTTTTCTCAAAATTAACACGTAGGCCAGAAATTGTTGCAAACCATGAAAGTTCTTTCAATGTTTCTTTAAGAGAAGTGTCTGATCCATCTAAAATTGCAGAAGTATCATCAGCATATTGAGATATTTTGAACTCTATACCATTAACTTTAATTCCCTTTTATATTTTTATTATTTCTTATTTTGATAGCTAGTATTTCTGAACATAAAATAAATATGTATGGTGAAAGAGGATCACCTTGTCTGCAGCCCCTACCTATATTAAAAAAGGACGAAATATTCCCTCCTTGAGTAACAGCTAACGTTGCATTTTCGTACAGAACCTGGACCCATTTTATAATTGACATACCAAAACCAAAATATTGCATTACTTTATGGATAAAAGTCCATGATAATGAATCGAACGCTTTTTCAAAATCTACAAATAAAAGTAATCCTGCTAAATTGTGCTCTTCTGCATAGTGCATGATATCGTTTTCTCCAACATATCTACCTGCTATAAATCCAGTTTGGTCTTTGTTTATTAATTTATTTAAAGTTGTTTTAATTCTGTTAGCTATAGCCCCAGATGCTATTTTATATGTACAATTTAGTAATGAAATAGGCCTATAGTTTTTTACTTGATACCGTGATTTATTTTCTTTAGGGATACATGTTATAATACCTTGTTTTTAGTTACTGATAATTCATTGTTATTAAAACCATAATTGATAGAGCGAACTACAAAATGTCCTATATATTGCCAGAAAACCTTAAAGAAATCCGCACTAAATCCATCGGTACCAGGACTGCGGTTATTCGACATTGATTTTAAAGAAGTGGTTGCCTGTTCATAGGTTAAGAGCCCTTCCATAGAAGCAGATTCTTCATTATTAAGTTTAGGCACAGAACAACCTTCAAGTTCCATTTCTATATTTGTATCTAACAGTTCATTGTCTCTATTTGAATATAAAGTTTCGTAAAAATGTTTGGCTTCATCTAAAATTTGATCTTGATCGTTTATAAAAAACCCATCTTCTTTTTCAATTTTTGGAATAATTTTATTTAAACAGTTATGAGATTTCAAATTACAAAAATATTTACTTGGTTTTTCATCCTCTTCGATACGCTGTGCTCTTGATCTAATAAGTATTCCCTGCTGTTTTTTTCCCTTATATTTTCAAGAGATTCTTTTTTCATATGTAACTGTTCAATGTTATTTTGCGTTAAATTGGATTCTAATATATCGATTTCTTCAACTAATTGTTTTTCTAAATTTTCATTTTCTTTCTTTTTAAAACATGAGTAAGAAATTGATTTGCCTCTAATTTCCATTAATAGTGTTTCTAAAAATAGTTGATCACTTATTGAAAATTGAAGTTGGTCATTGGGAATATTTTTTATATTTTCAATTTGATATACTGGTAGTTTATATTGTAATTTAACTTTATTAATTTTATCTTTTATTGTTTTTAAATATCTATGTCTTTAAGCAAACTATTATTATGTTTCCATAGTGGTTTTCCTTTTTTAAAAGGTGTGAAAGTAATGTTTAAAATAACCATAGAGTGGTCTGACTTATAGCTTGGAGTAATAGTACATTTGTTTACAGACGGTATTAAATTTTCAGTTATTAAAAAGAAATCCAGTCTAGCTTGTTTTAATGGGCTTTTTCTTCTCCAAGTATACCTTTTAATATTTGGGTTTAATTCCCTAAATGGGTCAATTAAGTTGTATTGGTGTTTAATTTCTAATAACTTGTTATGTGATTTAACATTATTCATGCACTTGTAATTAAAGTAATCAACTTTAGGGTCTTGCACTAAGTTGAAATCCCCACAAAAAATGATTGAGGTGTTATCAAAGGTATTAACTTTTAATAAAAGAGTATCAAAAAAACTACGGCAGTCCTGATTTGGACCATATAAAGAGACTAAAGTGAATCGATTACTATCAACAGTTAAGTCTATAATTAGGTAATTACCTTCCAGGTCATTTATATAATTATGCACTTCATAGTCAACATTTTTATTAAATAATACTGCAACACCTCTAGAATTGAAAGAGAATGAAGAAAATAAACAACGGGTTGCCCCATTGTGACTCAATAAACTTTTCAGATGCAATAGTTGAATGTATATCCTGCAGACAATATATATCACATTGTTTTGATTTTATGTAGTAAAAACATCCAAACGCTTTTCAACCGATCCCAAACCCTGACAGTTAACAGATAATATTTTAACTTCAATATTTACTGTTAAAGTAGATTAATGCACACAGTGGAGTCCAAATCTTAATAAATATATTGAATTGTTTCAACATTTCATATGACTGCTGTACTTGCATTCAAAAATACTGCACAAAAATTCTGATATCTAATACATCAAGAGGTTATATTATAAAAAAAAGTTTTTGCTTATAAGTCTCTTGGGTAAGAATCTGCAATAAATGATTTTCATTTTACAGTTCCAACAACAATTTTTAAAATAATAATAATAAAAAAAAAAAAATAAAGATAATAATAATAATTTTTATATATTTCTCACATATAAATTAAACCATGAGCCAATTATTTAATCCAAAATTAATTTTTACGCAATTGATAAAATACTTTGTAAGGTACTTTCTTTGGTTTACCAGAAAGACAGACGGACATCTATATAACTGTGACAAAATTTTAGTCCACATCTAGTAGTTTTTGTTAATTTAAGTTTGATTTTGTTTGTTTGTTGTCTGACAGACAGACAGTCATAAGACACACACTGTATGAATAAATCTTTACCATAATTGGACATACAGGTAAACAGACACACAATATAGGACACAACCGACACATACTAATATCAATTTTACAATTATCAATCTATTTAAGGTTATCCACGTTGAGTGACCAGCCTTTAGATAGGTAGTTGTTTAATTTGTGCATGGTCATAATTGACAGACTGACAATCAGACAGTCTAGCTGGTGCATATATATGCACAGGACAACATCTAGCTATTTAAAGCGTGTCAGTATTGCAAGCACACTTTGTTACATTCATTCAGGTAATAATTAATTGTATTTGAAACAAACATACACTGTAGGGCAAGTGAACACATACATGTAAACCTCCATAATAAATAAACACTTGTCCATTATAGGACAGACATACAAGTATGAACACATTTACAGTTAAAATTGGCATACTCTATACTGTTTTGAGTGCAAACACATAGGTTATATACAATAGCATTAAACTGTTAAAATATCCATATATACATGTATGTATACTCACTTCTAACTGTCCACACAGGTCTATATTTAGACCGTGAAGCACTTTGTTGATCATTATAGTTTATAGCATATTAATCCTGTTTTTTTTTCAGTAATACTTCATGGCATGCACCATTACACACAGCCACTGTTCCACCAAGTCCACTATTAGTATAACTGTTAATCATCAGAAGTAACTTCAATAATTGAATAATAGTAGTCCTTCAATTATCTGTTTAAGAATTACAATTATTTCTGTATTTGATTATGACTGAATAGAAACAAATCTCTTTTACACCCATATCACAACAACACAGTAAGTAATTAAATAAATTACCTTTTGGAATTAATAGCATTAATTATACAAATATATCCCATATCACAAACACTGAGTAGGTCACTGTTTTAGGTCCATATTATGGAAAAAATATCCAAAATTGCATCATTTAATAATTGAATTATATCTGATAATACACATTTGTCTGTTAAGTTTTAGATTCTAATGAAAGTTACTTTTTTATAACATTCTCAACTTTGTCAAATAAATCAAACTTGTAGCGTTTGTCATTTGTTGTTTTCCCATACACTGATCCATTGAAGTACCATGCCTGGGTGATAGCAGAATGGTCAACGAGACGGCAGATAAGCTCGGCATTGTGACAGGTTACATCGTCCACAAGACGGTTTCCCATGGCTTTTAAGGCAGATCTGTGGATCATCACCGTTTTTTGGGTGTTATTGGTGAACTTTACCAAAACAGGTTTTGGGTGGCCTACCTTTCCCGGTATACGATGGATGGCCTGGATTTGATTTGGGTCAATGGAGACACCTTTATGTCCGAAGAGTTTTTTCACTTCAGTTATCAGATTTGTTTCTGATTCAGTGCCATATTCTTTCATATCCATGATTTTGATGTTATTTTTCCTTGAGTACTGTTCATTATTATTACTCTTGGATAGTGCACATTTTGATCTTGCATTACAGTTTTCAATTTTTGCACTGAGGGATTTTATTTCCTGCCTCAAAGACTTGTTGTCATCTTCCAAGGAAACAATTTTTTGTTGAAGGTCTTTTGTCTTCTCATCGACTTTGACAGAGATAGTCATTTCCATATTCTCATTCAGGTCTGAGATTATTTTTGAAATTGTTTGTTTAATAAAACTCTCCATCTCATCTTTTTTTAAAATGCTCTTGAGATTATCCTTGATGGATTTTAAATCTTCAGTCATTTCCTCCATTTGGTGGCTTGATATGGTAATTTCTTCTGAGGTGGTATTGAGTGAGAGTTCACAATTTGGCCATTTTGTACCTGGTGGCTTGCCTGAGGCTGCATTTACCTTAGCGAGAGATTTTGATTTATTATCCTTACTCATTGTTAAAGGCAGGAAAGTCCAATTTCACAAAGAAAATAACTGTATAGTCCTCCAGGGAAAGTGTCAAGGTTGTGCACTTCACTGATTTCACAGGTAAAATGTAAAAAATAAATTCCATATGTTTGTTGAAAGAAAAATTTAAATCATCAAATATCTCAAAAGATATTAAAAAAGGCAATTTTTTCTTTCGATAATCCTGTTCACTGTAACTTTAAATATCAGAATATCCAAAACCTCAGTCAATTTCAATCAAAATAAAGCATTTATCTCAGATTTTTGTGCAGAGAATCTAATCTAAGTCATCTCTACAAAACGCCCTAAGGGTAAAAAAAATACATCATAGTTTATTTTGTGTGTTTAAGGTTGTTTTCGTTTTTTTGGCGAATGAGAAAAATTGATTATTTAAAAATAAATTGATTGTCATTGTAAACCTATATGACTGATTGATGAGTATACTTTCGGTAACATTATTGATAATGATACTAGTTGATTATATTAAACATACTAATTGTGTATTTATTTAATTAATTAACTTCATAGATTAGGAGATTATACTTTCTTATTTTATTAATTATCTATATTTAATGATCTAGAGGATTGATTAAATTTCTTACTTAATTGTAGATAGGTCGTGTGTTCGAATCCCCGCCCCCCAAGTCTCCCGTCTGTAATGATTGATATACGACATTGCGTCTAATTATCATTCATCTCTCAACGCTGATTAAAGTGGGGAAGTTATCAGTTACTTGCGGAGATGGGGTGTGCTCGAGTACTGGTTAACATTTTAGGATTCTAGCAGTGGTTAGGTAAAATTCGTCTGTTAAACTTCAATGACATAAAAATGACGATAACTAATCAATCAATCAATCAATCATAATAAATTGATGGATGGATGGATGGATGGATGGATGGATGGATGGATGGATGGATGGATGGAAGGATGGATGGATGGATGGATGGATGGATGGATGGATGGATGGATGGATGATGAATCAATCAATCAGTCAGTCAGTCAGTCAGTCAGTCAGTCAGTCAGTCAGTCATAATAAATAAAAAAACAAAATATAAATAAATAAATAAATAAATAAATAAATAAATAAATATATAAATAAATACATCAATAAATAAAAAAATAAAACAATAAAAAAATAATGATGAATGAATGAATGAAAGAATAAATAAATAAATAAATAAATAAATAAATAAATAAATAAATAAATAAATAAATAGATAAATAGATAATTTATTAACCGTATGCAGACCTATGTAAAAATATTATAAGATAAGCACCGGCCAAAACGGCCTAGCTGGTTTAGACAATTTGTGTTCATTACATAAAAAATAAATTGAGTGCAGGTATTGTTATCAAATCAATACATAAGGCCAACACATTGCTCTTATATAGCGCAAATTAATTTGCTAATAGTATTTATAAGTGAAGTTTTAATCGGTATGTAAGCCTTAATTGAATATAAGTACATTCATTTGTGTATGGTTACGATAATATGTCATTATTACCGTAATGCTATCGTATGTAATCGTATAAACAGCAAATCGACTGTAATGGTCATTATGCACAATTAACAAACTAACTGATGCCATGAATCCCAAACAACATTTAAATATTGTTGGTAGTAGTTATAATTCAATGTTTTATTCAGCAATATGTGTAATAATATTGATGACCAGTCAAGTTCTTATTTACCGTCGCGCTTTAAACTGGTCATTTTGGCGAGCATATATTGATAACCAGATCACACCGCTCTTAATTATGAAATGTGAATTCAAGTGCACCTGCTAAACGTTCTGGTCGCTGATTGGATAAACGCTTAGATTATCCAATCAGCAACCGCAACGCTTAAGCTAAGCGTTTTGGCTGCTGATTGGATAGTCTAAGCGTTTATCCAATCAGCAACCGGAATGCTTACGCTAAGCATTCTAGTTGCTGACTGGATAAACGCTTAGATAGTCAAATCTGCAACCAAAACGCTTGTTTAATCGTAAGCGTTTAGCGTTCGTTTACTAGGCGTTTCCAACGCGTTTCGGCCCGGTAATAAAACGGTTCCCGTACTGTAACACAGCCCATTTTTTTTGTTGAAAACCGCATTGGAGACTGTTGAACTTTAAAAAGTTACCATCAGTTTCAATTTTATTAAGAAGTATATTTTCTTACTGTCTAACAAAAACGGAGGAAAAGGTAATAGCACGATAACTGTCGGGGTCATTTCTCGGTTTGTTACCACCTTTAAAGGGATTATATTGGCAAGTAACACAAACACGTTGTTAATCCAGAATTTTCCAGTATGCAGTGTGCACTAAATAATGCTTATGTATTGACGTATAACCTTTATTTACTTGAAAGTTATCAAATAAACAGTAAATGAATATTTGCAAAAACTTTAATACGTCCCGCAATAAAGTATTGCGCAATGTTTAAATTGAATTCCGTAAACTTCCCGAACAAAGCCTCGAAAATGAGATCGGAACGAGTCTTCACGATGTTATCCGATAATTGATCGAAAACCCGAAAGCGGTTCGTTGAAAATGGCAACAGTTGGTATAGCGAGAACTTTATAGAAAATTTGTAGTACAAGGCCTTGCTCAAACATGTTTGACAAATAGGGTCCGTTTGTGGTACTCTCTCAAATTTGTTTAAAACCATGACCCTGGGGGCAAAATATTTTTTTTTCCTATTATTTTTTGTCCGTTCTGAGGGTTAAAAAATCTCTCTTCTTTACTGTAAAATTTAATCATTTTTTCTCTTTTTTTTTCTTCATTTCATGAAAGGGTATCCAACTGTGATAAACTATGCATGCTGGTACAAGATTATGTAAACATATATTTATTATAATTAAACAACGCACAGGAAGCGGAGAGCGGTTCATGTAACCGTTGAGTTTTCTTTGTGTAAATTAGAATAATCTAAACTAATGATAAATGGTAGAGTGGGTTAGTGAAATACGCGTTTGTAGGGAGTAGAAGATGTAGTTTTGTAGACTGTGATAACATTAATTTTTATTTCGTTGAACTAAATAAAATATAATGTTTGGACATTGTACTATTAATTATAAATTAGAAAGAACTAGTTAGTTTTAACATATTTTATTGCCATATAACCACATATTACAAAATATATCATACATATAGTAAAACACAATTTAAGGCAAATGGTCCCATTATTAGAAACAGCCATTCGTGCCAATATAACTTCCTGTATTGACATAGATACAAATGACAAAAATGTAGAGAACTGTTTCTATATCGATGGTAAATATGAATGGTATTATGTTGAACGAATGTCTTATGAATGTTTTAATTCAGAAGATATCATAACGGAAATCACTGTTTTAAAATCGATATAGATGATAAAGAATTTAATTCAAGTTATAATGATAAAACATTTAAACATTTATGCAATATACTTGATAAAGTTGCAGATCCATCTTTTAAAAACAAGGCACCACATACACAAAACTATATGAAACGTGTACCAACGATTGTAATATAGTTTAAGGAATAATTGGCAGATAAATAAATATCTTAATAAAGAGATAAAGATGATGACAATAGATTGTGGGTTTGTTGATTTCACAAACGCATTTGACTATATTATTCAAGAATTTATATTGTTTAAATTTGCAAGTTTGATCATAATACTTCACAGAACTTAACCAATGCACAACCAATCAATATATAAAAGAGGCATTAGAAATGAGATAAACAGTGCTAAATGTTTAAGCATAGTGTTCATCGTCAT
>CM055898.1:15190548-15222806 GCA_029582155.1 Panopea generosa
TCTCATTTTATAAAATAGTTAAATATACCGCTAAGAGTTTTATCTATAATAAAAAAGTAGTAAAACAATCTTTTTTTTTTAAAAAACATTTAACTTGTTTATTAAAATATTTGACCTTCTTGAATAGTTTATTTTGATAATGTCTTGTGATCAATAGGCTTTTCATATGTTAAAAGTATTTCGACTTTCGTGCTTGACACTCGACTTTGTTACTCGATACTCTACTTTCTTACTCGAAATTTAATTTTTTACTCGTCACTCAACTTTTTTACTCGACCCTCAATAATTTGTTTCTTGACACTCGACTTTCTTACTAAACTCTCGATTATTTTACTCGATATTCGACTTTCTAACTCGACACTCGACTTTCTTACTCGACTGCCCTTACTTGATACTAAATTGTCTTACTCGACACTCGACAGTTGGAAAGGATCTATCCCAATACAAAGACTAGTACAAACAAACTATATCATCATAGTTTCAATGATCTTCTTTTCAGTTCAATTCAATGGAATTACAATATTCCATTTTACATTACTTGTGGAGATGGGGTGTACTCGAGTACTAGTTAACCTTTCAGGATCCCAGGAACTTATGGTAAGGTTAACTGATCGTCTGTAAGCCCTTGAGGACATAAAATTGACGCTAAATATTATATTCAATCAATCAATCCATTTTCCACTATTTTATCAATAACTTTGAAACGGGAACAGTCATCTTAAAATGTATTTATTTCACTTTGATTGTGACACAAGTTATCAGAACTTAATAAAATCACGCTCGATGTTTTCGATGTAGAACCAGTACTAAGCATATATATTGTCCGTCTCACACATAACCATGGCGGAGGATCAAACCCACGATCCTTTGATCGTCTGTTAGCTATCGACAGCATAACAATTGCGCTACAATCAAATGGTAAAATGTTAATAATTTCAGCTTTCAAGTGTTATTTCACTGAATGTATTGTATTTTGGATGTTTATTGCCGTTTTCAACACTGTTCAGTGCTGGCACACTTGAGTACCATGCCGAACATTTGACGTGCTACGCCACTACGCCACCGCAGATGTTTATATTATGGTAGAAAACAGCGGCAATATCATTTATAATCATAACACTATTTTAATAGGTACATTTTTAAAGTAATTCATTGCGAAAACCTTTGTATACATTTAGATACACTAATTATTCATATATATCTCTTCATTGTTTTTCTAAATAAAGTTAACAAGTATTGCGTCCCCCTGTATTTGATTTTACATTTTCAGTTGTAGTATAATACGAATAAGAAGAAGGAGAAGAATAATAAGTAGAAAAAAGAAGAAGAAGAAGAGGAAGAAGACTATACACAGTTTCTCATCAAAGTACACTGTTGTAGTAACATATATCTAAACACATAAACACAAAATGAGTTGAGTGACTAACATGTACATAGTTTATATACACAAACACACTACACACAATCTATCTATCTATCTATCTATCTATCTATCTATCTATCTATCTATCTATCTATCTATCTATCTATCTATCTATCTATCTATCTATCTATCTATCTATCTATCTATCTATCTATCTCTATCTATGTATCTATCTGTCTATGTGTCTGTCTGTCTGTCTGTCTGTCTGTCTGTCTGTCTGTCTGTCTGTCTGTCTGTCTGTCTGTCTGTCTGTCTGTCTGTATGTATGTCTGTATGTCCGTCCGTACGTCTGGAGCAGCAGTTGTGGGTTGCGTTTCCAGTACAGAATGGCATTGTGTTTTTTTTTGGTACTTGTGGGGTGCAATGTTCATCCCACAAGTGCGAAAACCCGTCCAAATGGCATTGTGGGGTTAATTTCATTTTTTTCACATTTTTCTTTTACTTTTTTTTTTTACATTTTTACATTCTTTTTTAGTGTCATTAGGGTTGGATCTTAAGGTTTGTGACATTAGGGTTAGAAAGAAAATAGGTTTTGTTTTGTTTTATGAAAAAAAAAAGATGTTTTATAACATATAAAAACCGCACCCCACAACATCACTTCCACCAGAACGTCCGTCCGTCCGTACGTCCGTACGTCTGGAGCGGCAGTTGTGGGTTGCGTTGCCAGAACAGAATGGCATTGTGTTTTTTTTTGGTACTTGTGGGGTCCAATGTTCATCCCACAAGTGCGAAAACCCGTCCAAATGGCATTGTGGGGTTAATTTCATTTTTTTCACATTTTTCTTTTACTTTTTTTTTTACCTTTTTTCATTCTTTTTTAGTGTTATTAGGGTTGGATCTTAAGGTTTGTGACATTAGGGTTAGAAAGAAAATAGGTTTTGTTTTGTTTTATGAAAAAAAAAGATGTTTTATAACATATAAAAACCGCACCCCACAACATCACTTCCACCAGAACGTCCGTCCGTCCGTACGTCCGTACGTCTGGAGCGGCAGTTGTGGGTTGCGTTGCCAGTACAGAATGGCATTGTGTTTTTTTTTGGTACTTGTGGGGTCCAATGTTCATCCCACAAGTGCGAAAACCCGTCCAAATGGCATTGTGGGGTTAATTCCATTTTTTTCACATTTTTCTTTAACTTTTTTTTCACATGTTTTCATTCTTTTTTATTGTCATTAGGGTTGGATCTCAAGGTTTGTGACATTAGGGTTAGAAAGAAATTAGGTTTTGTTTTATTTTATGAAAAAAATATGTTTTATAACATATAAGAACCACACCCCACAATATCACTTCCACCAGAACGTCCGTCCGTCCATCTGTGTGTGTGTGTGTGTCTCTCTCTCTATCTCTATATGTCTGTCTTTCTCTATCTTTCTCTCTCTCTATTTCTGTCTCTCTCTATATTTCTCTCTCCCTCTTGTTACGTAATAAAATTTGATAAAGGAACCATGTCCAGCTATTCTCTCACAAAAAAAGAAAGCATGCAGATGTTATTTCCCCTGCATCCCACGATCCGATTCATTAATTCAAAGGTCATTCACAAATTATGTGTAAATGAGGTGCATAGTGTAACTATTACATGTAATGGATTGTTATCACACGTCTACCTTAAACCAAAAAACGCCATTGCCATACATTTTCACGCTAATGTATTCCCATAGACAAACACTGTTTATACAACTAATTGGCGATCAAAGCCGGAACATGGTAATGTCGTAGTGCATATGATTAATGAACAGAACAGAACATAAATGTCATAAGGATTTGTACAAAGTACATCATCATAATTTATATAATATATGCAATCAAATTAAAACATAGTCACTTAACAGCAACAATTAAATTTATTATAGTATATAACAAAAAACTTAATGAATGTTAATAAATGAAATGAGGATGAACACTGTGCTTAAACATTTAGCACTGTTTATCTAATTTCTAATGCCTCTTTTATATATCTTGAAATATTATTATTATATAATATGGCTGTATAATGTGAATAAAGTCCTTCTAAAAATTCTAAAGCACATAAGGTTTTTGATGGTAATACTTTTTCAAATACTCTTTTCGTAATTTTTTAAAACAGGGGCACACACATAAGAAGTGAAACTCATCTTCTATATCACTTGAATTGCAACATAAACAATATCTTTTTTTAAAATTCTATTTCTGTTATATCGTCCTGTTTGTATTCTAAGAGGATTAACATATAGTCTTAATCTAGTGTAAAATAATCTAAGATAACTGGGCAACATATCGAGATAATTCTCATGTCAATGCTATGCCGTATCAATTTTTGTGAATATAAATGGTATAAGTATATTTTGTTGTTCATTTTTGTTGTTTTATCTTCGTTTGGTTATATACTATGTAATCCATTCTAACTGTAAGTTTGGTATTTTATCAATACTCATTTCTTTGTGATTGTTACAGTTTTTCTTAGTTCTATATATAAATGTTTTATCATTGTATTCATTTTATGGGCAAAGCGTGTAATTTGATATCGACCTGCAAATATATTCTCTTTGGTTGAATCCGTTGGGTTAACTGACGTTTAAATACTTTAAATGCTTTGCAATTTCCGCTCGTGACAATTAACGTGTACGGCTTATCAATTATGAAACATACTATAATATATAATTAGACTCATGAAGATAGCATCGACGTCTGCCATCTCTGCTAATCGTTTGGCTTTGTCAACATTCAACCATACCTATTAAGGCGACTGGTTTATCTGGCTAAATTGTTATCAATTACTATATTGCTGACTCAGTTATTTGAAACATGTTAATTGAAAATAATTTATAGTACAAACCGAATTTTGTCTTGGGAATCAACTTTTACAATAAAAGTGGATTTGCGGTCCGAATACTTCGGTGTGTCCATACTGTTATATTACACGCGTGTGCAATAAGAAATTTATTTTTTTGTTAAGTGCTATATATAAAATTGCTGGACATTTATTTTTCGCTTCGCGATGGCAAACCGTAGGTCGCTTGTCGATGTGCTGAAGGACTTTGGTGAGTCGAGCTCCCTGCACGGTATACCGAAGATAGTTTCGTCAAACAGATTGCAGTAAAAGTTCTCTGGAGTATACTTCTTCTAGGTAACACCTATTATTCCTCATTGTTACATTAATAGTCTTGAATGTCATTTTGTAATCAAACAAACTATCGTTAATATGTAATGGACGGATGTTACTTAAATTGACTTCGTGCATGTTTAACCATATCATCTAGCAAAAAGGATTGTTTGGAAAATCAAATTGTAATAATTATTTTTGAGAGGAACCGGTCGAGCAAGGGATTCAACCCGCAAACTCTGGCATGAGCAGCCAACACTCTATCCATTAGTAAATTACCGCCCTGCTTATGATTAAAAGTTTATGATCGTTCGAGGTATTTTATAGCAAAGTAATAAATAAAATTAGGTTTCTCATTCAATAAACAGTTCTACCACCCGCACCATCTGAACCCACCGCTACAAAAACAGATATTTTGGGAGAAATAAACGTCAATTGCATATAGAAAGGCCTACTTTCAATTGTCTAGTATACAAGTATTACACTGACTGACCAAACCAATTCTGTATTAAGGCTATTATTTCTATATATTTTAGCAACCAGTGGACTCTTTACATATCAACTAATTGGTTTGTTTGGAGAGTACTTTGATTTCCCAACAAAAACATCGGTAACACTCAAGTTCTCCGCCATTCGTTTCCCTGCTGTGACAATATGTAACATAAACCCAGTAAAAAGCAGCAAACTGCATCTGGACGACACACTTTTAAAAACAGTAATCGGAGCGGAAAAGTCGCAGACGGCATCTGGTAGCGTAACAAAGGCAGCCCCGTCCAATTATTCAGATTATGACCTATTTAATAACGTCTACGGGCGCAATGACACTACCGGGCATCTGTACAATGCTAGCTTAGGTGATTTGACAAAAGACCAGTTAAAGCTTAATGTAGACTCTTATTTATTATGGAAACAACGAGTTCTAGAAGCATTTAAGAAAATCGATACAGACAAGAGATTAAGCATGGGTCACCAAGTTGAAGATATGGTTCATTCGGCGTGTTCACAGGTATGTCACTATGTAATATTATGCTTACTATCAAATTGTTACTTACTGCAAACAACATATACGGTCAAGCCTGCCTTCGGCAGTCAGTCAAGGGAAGGGGCAAAAGTGGCACCTTAATATAGGTTGTTGCTTAACGAAGGTTAATTTGCTCTTAAAGCATAGCAATGGGAAATGGCAAATATGGCACCTTAATACAAGTTGCCGCTCAATAGAGGTGACCGCTTACACATATTTAACTGTATGAGCACCATGTAGATTATTTAATGATGCGTTGATAAATTATTATTAAAATGTTTTTTTTTTCAACATTAAAATGAAACAGATTGATTTCTTTTTAAAACATTCAAAATAAACATATCGTTTTTCAAAATAAAACAAAAGTAATTCCGGCGGACTGAGGTTTGTTATTCGTGTTTTGTCTTTCGTTAGTCAAGGCATCGTACATGTATCATCATAAGAACAAGAAATGCTTCCGAATAATGGTGGTTATAAATAACCTTTGTTTCTTCTTATCTAAAAATGCATTTTCCTTTTTTTTTAATGCTAATTTATTTTATTTAAATGGCGTTATTAATGAATTTGAACATTTTGAAAGCATTGTCATGTTTGATTGAGAATTGGAAATAAACTTATGCTTTGGAAGTGCGGTATGAATATATGATCTCGGAAGTCTACCTCATTTGTGAACAGTGTAGTTTACGCACGAAACAGAAAAAAACAATATCTTGGATGATACATGACCTCTACTTTTTTCATCATATTTTTGTAGTGCAGAGGTTGACAAGTTTCATTTCTTTCATATAACAAATATCATAGTTGCATTTATATTTATTGGTGTAACTGTTAAAATTATGAGGAAATATCAATTTGTATTTTAGATAGTTTTCACTAATATTTTCAATAAAAAATGCGTTACGCCACTATATTTATATAAAAACAAGTAAATATTGAAGATTGTATATTTTCACTAATATGGGCCAGTCCCAGTTAGCTCAGTTGGTAGCGCGTCTGTCCATCAATCAATTGGTCGTGCGTTCAAATCCCCACTCGGTCCCAGTCCTTTTGATGCTTAACAACGATATTGCGTGAGTGTCATTACCACTCGTCACCTCTGATTCAAGTGGGAAAGTTATCAGTTACTTATGTAGAAAGTGTGCTCGAGTACTAATTAAGTTCCAGGAAGGGGGTCGAAGTTTCATTTAAACCGACAATACTGAGATTTTTAGAGCGAGCTTATTTATGTAGAATTAAGATTAATTCCGTTCAATTATATTTTCTTTTCCAGGGTTCTTAGTACACCCTCTCTATTTCCCTTATTTTACGACAACGATGAACGCTTATGGTAACTGCTATACCCTTGACAAAGATATACTTGTGTCAAGAAGTAGCGGTCCGGCTTCCGGTCTCAGGATGGTTCTAAATTTAGAGATAGACGAGTACATAAAGCAATTTTCTTCTGGATTTGGAATACGTATGGTGATTCATCAGCCGGGAACCTACCCTTTACCTGATCGAGAAGGAATCACACTGAATCCCGGCTTTGAAACAGATGTTGCACTGAAAATGGTTGAGGTAGAACGTTTCGGGGGTAAATATGGAGATTGCTTTGATGGGAAAACGATTGATGGGTTAGAGGTCGTACACTATACCGTGCCCTTCTGCTATGCGTATTGTGAAACTAAAGAAATTATCAAGTATTGTGGGTGCCTTCCGATTAACGCGCCTGATGTGATAATTGTGTCCTTAAGAATATGTAACACACTTCCAAAAAGCACCGATATGGATTGCATAGAAAACGATTCTCATTGACATTCAAGATGGAATTATCGAGTGTAATTGCAAATCTAAATGCCATGAACGAACATACGAAACCAGTGTGTCCGGACGGAACTGGCCCCACGACGAATACATGAAGTATGTATTGCTGAAAGAATCATGCAAGAATAACATGTCGTCCATGGCGGAACTATGTGACAGTCTTACAAATGCTACAAATGATACCGAATCTGGATTACCGAAAAAAACTTTTAACAATTTTGCTAGTGTCAATGTGTATTTTAGTGATCTGAACTACGAGCACATCAAGGAAGAACCGTTGTATAACTTCATAAGGTTTTTGTCTGATATAGGGGGCGCAATGGGGCTGTTCATGGGAGCGTCGGTTCTCACATACTTCGAAATTCTACAACTGATTTTGGAGGTGATCATTTATTCGACTCAGAGCAAATCTTCGAAAACGACCCGTCAAAGGCAGAAAACGGTTCCTAATGTAAATGTTCTAAATTTTAAGGGTGTTTTAACTTTTATGTAGATAAAATTAAGTCATCATCTGAAGTGGTAATTATTTTCGGCCACAGAAAGAATTGAAAAAAGGTTCCCGGTTCAATGCCCGATGCGGTTCGTTAAAAAGAGGAGATATAAAGCCGTTGACCCCTGTGCAGAGAAATGCAAATATAGTGCACATAAACAATCTCTCTGAAATTGTTTGTTTCAATCAGTGATTAAAATATAAAGGTTCCTCGAAAACTCGGAAACATACCATTCTCTTACAATCAATGTATGATTGCTGGACGTATTGGAAGAAGAAGAAGAAGAAAAAGAAGAAGAAGAAGAAGAAGAAAAAAAGAAGAAGAAGAAGAAGAAGAAGACCATGATGATGATGATGATGATGATGATGATGATGATGATGATGATAATGATATATGATGATGATGATGATGATGATGATGATGATTATGATGATGATGATGATGATGATGATGATGATGATGATGATGATGACTTTGAACAGATGTATGTTTTCCTTTTTTGTAAATATATTTATGTGAGATTATTTGCTTTCACTATACAAATTATATTTACAACTATCCATGAGATGCCTTTTTATCCAGAGATTGTATTTACTTTCTAAATGCGCTTACATATATGTATATCTTTATTTTTTACAAATTTTGAAATGATTTTTGTACGTATTATATTTGTGAATTAATACATATCAACCAGGTGAAAACTTGAAGTATTTTTCCCATGCAAGAAATATTAGTTAACATCTCCTGACATGTCCCTGTACTACAGACTATTTGATTATATTAACAGACTACTGGTTGGAATAACTATTTATTGCAATTCTCATATTCATCTGGAGTGCGCGTCTGAATCCAAACCATGATCGAAGGGTCGTGAATTCGATACACCGGAACAGGTATGTGTGATGTCCTTGAGCAAACCCCTTTATCCGCATATGATAAGTAGATTAGTGCTGTTTCCACACAGGTTGGCTTTGAGCGTGATTTGTCTAAGTTGTGTAAACCTGTTTCGCAATCGAAGTAAAATTAATAAGTTAAAATTAGATAGGTGGACGGAAAAACGATCTAACGGACGGACGATCGGATGGAATTGATGGACAGATGGATGGATGAATTTGTGAATTTCGTGAATATATACGTCATGAATACAAACACATATCACAAATTTAGAGTGGCCCGAAAATCTTTTACATCGATAGAAAAGTCTGAAAGTGTATGGAGTCTTATACGTTCAAATAAAAAATATCTAGCCATTCAGTATAATTCAATGTACCCATTTATGTCAAGATACGACCCATATGGCCCAGCATTTGTTATAAGACTCATAAACTGTACAGTGTACATAATTCTTTCTTTTGTAGACATCTTTGAGATGTATCCAATTTTTTTCGAGCTTAATGAGGCCTTGAATTACATTTAAAAAAAACAAACAAATGGTATCTACTTAATTATACACAATCTACTCAATTATATATTTCATTAACAGATGCAGCATAAAAACTAACTCTGCAGAACACGAAGGAATACAAATATCTGTTAGAATATATTTATCCAAATATTTGTAACTTCTGGGCCACTTGTTGCCCTTGATCAATTTAAAAGGATGCATATCAGTCTGTTATACAAGATAAACGGAGTGACTCGGTCGTGTTGGTCTAGTGATTAGCATGCTTGCTCCAAGTCCCACAGGTCCTCCGATCGATTCCCGATGATGTTTTGTCCGGTGTTTTTTTTCCAAACGCACTCACATAGACTTATTCGAGGAAAGTGCTAATAACGCATGTAATCAACCGAAGGGGATTTAGAGCGGTTGACCCGTGCGCAAGGAGTATAATATCTAGTGCACGTAAAAGATCTAAGATAATCAGTGATACAAATGCCCGTAAATCTCCCTTGAAAACGAGGTTTCCTACAATGATCATAATTTGAGAGTTGGAAGTAAATATGGAAAAAATGAAAGAAAGAAACGGTCATATGTTCAGTGCATGCATACATGGTTATATTAGCTCACCGTACGAAGAGCAACGTACCGATTGTAATTATTCTTCTTGAGGAATGGGAAAAGACATCAGTTGTTTTTAAACGACTTCTAGGCAGGTTTGGGGATAGATGCATATCACGTAATAACATCAACATGCATGATTATCTCGTTTTTGCGAAGGTAGAACCTGCGTTAAATTATGTCTGGGCCTAAGAAAACGTCTAGGACAGTGACCCTACAAATAATAATAAATATTGAACATTTTATTGTAAAAGATGGGCAAATAATCTTTTCACGAAATTACTTTGCATTGTTAAAAATGTTCGTGTTTAAGATCATACATGACACTACAATTCAAATCACTTCAAACTTATTTGGGCATAAGATCATAATTTATAAAATTATATATATATAATATTTATTAAAAAATACATTTACAGATCATAATATGAATTGTGCTTAGTAGTATATTAATAACAATAAATCTCACAACCTGACACATTAAAGCAACACAATGCGCTCATGGTATAAAGAAGGTGCCTAATGCGTCTCAAACATGTCACGTGAGCAAAAGGCGAATCGTAAGATACTTTCTAAAGAGCTTCTATGTCGCTATAGGAAGAATGCAGATACATTTTTTAACATTCTCATAACTGAGGATGAAATATGGAATCATCACTCTGAGCCTGCATCAAAGGTTCGGTCTAAACCATGTAAAAGGCTTGGTTCACCCCCACCCCAACCACCCAACCTCCTACCCACACAAACATACTAAAACGTTCAGGCAGCCACGTTTACCTTAAAACTTCATGGTTATCGTGTTTTGGGATCACAGAGATATTCTTTTTTTGGCACGTTATGTTCCAAAAAGGTCGAATTGTCACCGCAAACTACTATTTTAGTGTTGTTTTGTCGAAGATAGTAATCTTCGTAAACTAAAATTGTTTTACCAAAGAAGGAAAATCTTCGCAAACTAAGACCAAGACTTTGAATGAAGAGCGTGGATCTTTTGCGTGCCCCAGCTCAAACTTATTCAAAAGACATATTGCAGACCTAAAAGTGGGAAACTCTTTACCATTAGTCCTGTAGCCCTGACCTAGCGCCCTATTATTATTAATTGTTCCCAGAACCATGACTACAGAAAATGCTACAAACATATACATGAACACACCACGTTGATTGGGGCCGTAAATCACTGAAATGGAGAATGAACTAAACAGATGAATTTCATTAACCTTCTTAAATACAAAATGACGGGTCTGTGCACATATAATAATGACCGTCCCTCGTAGCTCCTTTATCAGAGCTGTACTAAATGTGAAATAAAAATAAATATTGGAGTCAATAATTGGAATGGAACAAAGTTATATAGACTTCCGTTTAATTTTACAAATGACAATATTTGCAATGATTCCGCTAATACTGAATAAACCTCAAAATAAGAAATATCTATATTCTTTAAGAAACCACTTTCCAGCTGAAGATGAAAATTAAGGACTTTGTTACATCAAGCCTATGTTATAAAGAAATACAATAAAACATAAGAGGACCTTATTGAATATAAATATTAAACTAAATCTTATCTTATTAAACACATTTTATTGATTGTGACATTTTCAAACAATTAAATTTATGCTTGATTTAAATACAATTATTGCAAATAATCAAATTTGTGTAATAAATCAGCGATACTTTTTGGTAGTTTATATCGTTTCCGTTACTATAGTATATTTTGGTTATTAGCAAATGAAAGAGTTGGACGTCACGTGATCAGTGGCTATCATTTAGATAAATTTACACAGGAATTACGCTCGCTTATGCTAGTCAGTGATGTGTGTATATGACATGTTGTAATTATTATAATCTAGTCAGTTTATATATCATAATGTAGTCATTTTATGTATGACTTTGCAGTTATGAAACTAAATCAAGTGGGATAACTCTTGTCAGTTTTTTTTTTTCAATTTTTTTTTGCAAATTATGGCCATCGTTTGAAATTCTTTAACTCAGCAGTCAATACATGTATTGGATTGAAAATTCATACAAGGTGTTGCAGTTATGAGACTTACTCAATTTAGTTGTATTACTTTAGCTGTCAGCTCTTGTTTGTACACTCCTGACAGTTGTGACTAATTGACGTATGCATCTTAATGGGAATGAAGGCCCCACATCTCAATAGTTAAAATTTTATTTTTTACAGATATCTGAAATTATTTTTTTTATTAAATAAATATACCACGGGATAGGTAAATAAACATTTGGTGAATTATAGTCTATAAATTAAAAAAATCTATTTGCTAACAATATTTTTTTCAGATTCATGTAACAGTGGAAGACTGGATATGACCAATCACAGGATTTAGCTACATTGAGTGTATAATGAGAGTAACTGGGGTTTTACAAGAAGATGGCAAATCTTTACATGTCTCTGTATTTTTGGTTTTAGATAGTTTAATCATGCTATTTATGTGTGGTCATTTTGTTTATGTTTCATTCAATGAGAGCATTTGGCTTGGCCGTTGAGAGATGTTGACATTTTAATATTAAATTTAAAACAATTAACTGATTCAACAGACTAAACTAAAAAATGTAATAAAACTTTTAAGATCGACTAGTGGGGGGCTATTGTACTTGCTCTGGCGTCGGCATTGGCTGGTTTTTATAACGTTAAATTATCTATGCATCCACTCAATTATATATATATAATATAGATAATTATTTATGAATAACCAAGACATAAATGTACAGACCAGAATACGGCGAGTGCACCTATCTACAATGCAAACCATAGATACAATATCAAGACCTCTGCCAAACCAATAAATTTGTTGTCGACCATGACTTAATTCCGTTGTTGTGAATTTAATTATCTCCCTTTATATATATATATATATATATATATATATATATATATAAAAATGTAACAAAACTTTTTAGATCGACTATTCGTTGAATAGGGGGGCTATTGTACTTGCCCTAGCGTCGGCATTGGTTTTTATAATGTAAAATATATATGCAACCACTCACACACACACACACACACACACACACACACACACACACACACACACATACACACACACCTATATATATATATATATATATATATATGTGTGTGTGTGTGTGTGTGTGTGTGTGTGTGTGTATATATATATATATAGTAATACGACATGAATTAAACTTCACATGTGAGTTCAGCATCATGATTGGAACAAACAGAGACAAGAACCATAACTGGGTTACATTTTGACACAGCAAAAGCCCTTTTGGACTTGATGTTTTCAAGTTAAAGTGTTTTGTCAGGTAAGATATCTGAGCAACCACTCATTGGATATGAATGAAACTTCACGTGTGTGTTCAGCATTTTCAAAATTTTGTTAAAGTTTTTAAGCAGGTTAAAACTTTAAAGCAGGCATATATTTCATCAACCTATGATTGGATTTGAATGAAACTTCACATGTGTTTAGCATCATTTATGGATTGTACAGATACAAGAACCATAACTCTTGGTTGTATTTTGGCAGAATCAAAGTTTTTGAGTGAGTTCGAGTTGTTTTTGAGCAGCTACATCCATCAACATGTCATTTGATTTAGATGAAACTTCAGTGTGTTCAACATCATCTAGAAAATCATAGAGGCAAGAACCCTAGCTCTTGATTGCGATTTGAAAGAATTATATCCCTTTTAGATTTAGAATATTAAGTTTTTAGAAATAGGATCAGTTTGTGATCCTCTCTCTAATTTGTTCACCTGTTAACCTTAGACGCTATAGCACCTTCATTTTTCATTGAATCTTAACCAAGCTGCACAGAAGTTATATAACCATAGATCTCGGATGAGTTCTTAAACCAGTGTCATTCGACCACAAATGCCCCGCCACAGGGCTTATAAGCACATTTTCGGGAAAAAACCTATATTTTCTGAAAGTTCAAGGCCTAGACCTTAGATATATTACATGTAGCATTGCATGGCGGTATCCTAAAAGATTTGTTGAAGTCGGGTCCCTTAGGTTAAATATGGGGCCACCACAGGGTCACTGTTTTACAGAGTTGTATAGGGGAAATGTTGTATATGGGATAGCACCATTTTTCATTGAATCTAAATCAAACTTGCACGACAGTTATATAACCATTAGATCTCGGACGAGTTCTTGAGCCAGCGTCATTTGACTACAAATGCCACCGCCACAGGGCCTATAAGCACAAAAAACGGTGACATTTAAGGCGAAATTTAAAAAACAACAACATTATCTCTGAAATATTAAGGCCTATACCTTAGATATTTTACATGTAGCATCTGTTGCGAGTAGAGTGTTCAGGTCCTCTTGGGCCACTTTTCTATATTTAGATATAAATTAAATATATAGGAGTTTTGTGTACATAAAAGCAAACTTGCTTACTTATTGTGCTGGTAGAATTTGAGTTTCAAGTTACATTCCCAATATAATTATCTTATTATTTTCAGGTCTGGTCAATTTCCAGAAGGAAGATTGAGCTGATTACATGATAAATGCGCTGCTGACTTTATTTTGTCACTTGGAAATAGTCAAAACAATAAAGATTAATAATGCTTACTTACAGTTTCCTTTTAATTGAAGTCTTTGTTCTGTGTGGCATATTAATACAACTTATTAGATTACGTAAATTTTAGGATTGTCTTCTCAAGGAAAAAAAAAGAGAAATGTGTTACTTTCTGTTAGATGACTGAAATATTGTTAAGAAAAGGCATATAAAAATGTGTTCAAACGACCAAATAAAAGAGCAACTCAAATGAAAGTATTAAACAAAAATGGTCCGAACCCTAGATTCTATTAGCTTTCTTGACCAAAGGTCACAAAGGCTTATGCGATGACGTGCACGTTGTTGAAATCAATAAAGGAGTCTGTGGCCGAGAAGTCTAGGGCGCCATCTCGAGATCAATTGCCACTCACCACTTAGTTTCAAGTAGTGCTCGCTCAAAAAACTTTTATGTGACTCACTAAGAATGATGAAGGACAGTAGTTCTACTCAGATTCATTCTGTGGTCTTTCTCCGCCAATAAAACGGGATATGCCATAATTATATAACCTGAAATGTGTTGAAAATGGCATAAAACCTCTTTCAAAAAAATACACCTGTTGTACTAAAATTTACATGTGTGTTTCTTGTGAATGTGAGAATATAAAGAGGATTATTTCCATTTCAAAATTTGTGCCGTTTGATACTAGAAATAGTGAAAAGAATAACTTGCAGATCATGTAGGGGTAATATATGATTATAATTATGCTTAAATAAGAATGATTTTTTGCTAGCCTGAGCTGAAAGGTCATTATGGTGAGCTTTTGTGATCACACTGTATCTATCGTCAGTCGTTAACTTTTGCTTCAGAAGATTTTTTCTCTAAAACCATTTCACATATTTTCATCAAATTTATTACAAGGCTCCCTCATGTTTTTTTTTCAAATCATGACTGTGGGTTCAGTTTGGCCCGTTAAGCTCACTTGAGCAAAGCCCCGTGTCCGTCGTTAACTTTCGCTTAAAACGAGAAAGAATTGTTACATGAAGCTCTCAAGTTTGTTCAAATGATGACCCTTGGGTCAAACTTGACCCCGCCCAAGGGTCTTATCAGTTGTTACTTTCAAAATTTCAAAAGTCATCTTCTCCGAAAGTGCAAGGGACCTATCAATTTAAACAGTAATTAAAAATCTTTTTTCAAGAACCGACTAGCCAAATGTGTTTATATTTGGTTTAATGATGCCTATGAGTAGAGGTTTCAAGCTTGTTCAAATAAACAAGTTTAGAGTCCATTGGGTCCCAGTAAGGCGACTGATTTTTTTACATAGTATTGGTATTGGAAAACAGGAAATTATGTTTTTCTCTTCCACTTTTTAGTATTATTCCAATCATAATGGTGTCTGAAGCATTGTTTAGTCAACAGTTGAGACTGAGTGTTTAAAAGAGGATTTAATATCCAGAAGGGGCCCAAAAAGGGATAAATTATTAAAATTCTTCTCAAGTCAATTCATTCATGTTTGGTACAAATGATCCATATGATGAAGAGTTTGAATTTTGTTCAAAGGAAGAGGTCAGTATATTTGGGCCAAGTAAGGGGACTTTCATGTTTACATAGGAATAGTAAGGGAAAACAGAAAATTGTGTTTTTCTCATCAGCTTTCGGAATTATTCCAATCATATTAGTGACTGAAACGTTGTTAAGTCCTAACTGTTGAAACTGAGTTCTTTAAAGGGGATATACTATCAATAAGGGGCCAGGTGGGGTAAGAAAAGGGATAAAAATATGAAAAATAAAAAAAATTCTCTGAAACTGATGAGTCAAATTCATTCATATTTGGTACAAATTATCCATATGATGAAGAGTTTGAATTTTGTTCAAATGAAGGGGTTAGGATATAGTTGGGCCCAGTTAGGGAACTTTGATGTTTACGTAGGAATAGTATGAGAAAACATGAAATTATGTTTTTTCTCATACATTTTTGGTATTATTCCAATTATAACGCTGTCTGAAACATTGTTCAGTAATTACAGTTGAAACTGAGTTCTTTAAAGGGATTTAATATCCATAAGGGGCCAGCAGGGCCCGAAAAACGGATACAATTTTAAAATTACAAAAATTTTCTTCTCCAAAACTGATAAGCCGATCTAATTCATATTTGGCATAAATGATCCATATGATAGAGAGTTTAAAGATTGTTCAAATGAAGATGTTAGGGTATATTGAGGCCCAGTAAGGGACTGATATTTACATAGAAATAGTATTGGAAAACAGGAAATTATGTTTTTCTCATCCATTGTTGGTATTATTATATTCATATGGTTTCTGGAGCATTGCTTAGTCATAACTGTTGAAACTGAGTCATTTAAAGTGTATTTGATATCCAAAATGAACCAGCAGGGGTCCAAAAACGGGATAACATTTTGAAATTTCAAAAATCTTCTAAAGAAATGATAAGTCGAATGCATTCGTATTCAGCATAATCAAAGATCGTAAAAGTAGGAGGTTCAAGATTGTTCAAACGAAGGGGTTAGGATATATTGGAGCCCGGAAAGGGGTCCTTGTTTTTTGCTGATGAATGCTGTGGGAAAAATGGTAATTCATTTATTAGCTCGACTATTCGTAGAAAAGGGGGTAGGGGCGCTATTGTACTCGCTCGGGCGTTGGCGTTGGTTTTTCAGATTAAAGGTTCTGTGTGCTCAGCATCATCAATGGAACACCCAGACACAAGAAACATAACTCTGGGTTGCATTTTGACAGACTTATGGCCCTTTATGGACTTACATTTTCAGGTTTAAGTTTTTTTATCAGGTGAAAAATCACTGCAACGACTCATACAATATGAATGAAACTTCACATGTGTGTTCAATATCATCAATGGAATGCACATAATTAAGAACCATAACTATGGGCTGCATATTTACAAAGTTATGGCCCTTTTGGACTTGGAAAATTTTGGTTAGTGATTTTTAGAGGTTAAAGTTTTTGATTTGGTACTTATTCCATCATCCTATCATTGGACATGTGTGTTCAACATTTATTAGGAAACTCATAGAGATAAGAATCATAACTCTTGATTGCATTTTAGTAGAATTATATCCCTTTTAGACTTAAAAAATTTTGTTTTTAGCAGGTTAAAATTTGTAGCACAATGCCTTGCTCTTACATGTTTGACAAATAGGGTCCGTTTGTGGTACTCTCTCAAATTTGTTTAAAACCATGACCCTTGGGGCAAAATATATTTTTTTCTTGTTTTTTTTTGTCCGCTCTGAGGGGTAAAAAACTCTCTCTTCTTTACTGTAAAATTTAATCCTTTTTTCTCTTTTTTTTTCTTCATTTTCATGAAAGGGTATTCAACTGTGATAAACTATGCATGCTGGTACAAGATTATGTAAACATATATTTATTATGATAAAACAACACACAGGAAGCGGAGAGCGGTTCATGTAACCGTTGAGTTTTCTTAGAATACATTAGAATAATCTTAACTAATGATAAATGGATGAGTTGGTTAGGGAAATACGCGTTTGTAGGGGCTAGAAGATGTAGTTTTGTAGACTGTGATAATTTTTATTTCGTTGAACTGAATGAAATATACTGTTTGGTCATTGAACTATTAAATATAAATTAGAAAGAACTAGTTAGTTTAAATATAGTTTATTGCCATAAAACCACATATTACAAAATATAGCATACAAATAGTAAAACACAATTTAAGGCAAAATGGTCTCATTATTAGAAAAAGCCATTAGTGCCAATATACCTATCTGTATTGACATAGATACAAATGATAAAAAATGTAGAGAACTGTTTCTATATCGATAGTAAATATGAATGGTATTATGATTGAACAAATGTCTTATAAATGTTTTAATTCAGAAGATATCAAAACGGAAATCAACGTTTTAAAATCGAAATAGATGATATAAAATGCAATTCAAGTTATATTGATAACACTTTTAAACATTTATGCAATATACTTGATAAAAACTTATACTTTTAAAAAGAAGGCACCACATACACAAAAATATATGAAACGTTGATTTCACAAACGCATTTGACTATATAATTCAAGAATTTATATTGTTTAAATTTGCAAGTTTGGTCAAAATACTTCACAGAACTTAATCAATGCACAACCATAAATTAAGAGTAACAGAGATTACTTTGCATGTACCACTGGAGTTCGACAGAAGATTTTGCAAAGAATGGATTTGACAAAATCGGTATAAGCTCTATGAAACTATTTATATACATATGTTAGATGACGACAAGTTTTTTTCTGAAACGACAAATGAATAACAAAAGGATTTTGATATTTTAGGCAAATACTACAAACATTGCAAATTAAAAGAAAATACTACAGAAACATTATTTATGAATTTTACACTACTTCTTGTATGAAGGAATTAAACTTAAAGTGTTTGTCCACAGAACCCAGCCCCTAGAAATTGACGGGCAGTACTTTAAAATGCATAACTACCTATAGAATATGTATTATATAACAAAGACCCGCTTTTGGAGAACACGTGTATTTCTATGTATGGAACTAATAAGAACAAATTTGAAACTGTTTTTAATTTTCAAGCTAAAGACGAGCTGTATATTTTGGTTTTATTATTTTGAAATAGTTAGAAACTTTCGTAGTTATTCTTATATAATTTGTGTAAATTTCTCATAATGTCATTACTTATCTTCTGAATAAAGTATTTTTTATGCTCATCTTTTAATTAATACTGTAATTTACTAAAATATTGGTATAATGTTCTGCCGAAAACCGGTTTTTGTTAAGAGCACCGTGATTCAAACCTGTCTATCAAGCTGGTTACGTTTCCGGTTTAGATCTGAATGTCAAATTGTTTACCATAATCATATGAATAATGTATCTATAAAACAGATTGAACAATGCACAATTAGCCGTATTAAATGTAATTATCAATCATTACTGAAAACGTAAACTTTTTGTTTAAATATTAGATTGGAAGGTCTAAAAATCAGTGATCAATCGCTAGGGTCGTGTAACCGTAAACCAGACACACGACATGTAGATCTACATACATTTTTTTATAAACATTCATGTCTAAAACAATCATTTTATAAACCGATTCAGCTATTTTGAAATTACGTCATTCTATTTTTAGATGGAACCTTCCGTATAAGGGGTGTTTGTAGTATGATAGCAGATTTATCTGTAACATAAACTATAAAATAAACTAGATTTCAATATTAAGTGTTTGTACCAATGTATGTTCCGATAGCGTAGTGGTAACGGTTTTAACTGTCAATCCAAATGTCGCGAGTTCGAGACATACCTATGTTGAATTTTTATTTGCATTTTTATTTGCCATAAAAGTATCAGAGTGCCTTGATATATAATATTAACTGTGTTATACTATTGTCCGTTAAAACAACTACAAAATTAATAAAATGCAACGTTTTTTGTTAAAATCAACGTTCGCGGAGAAAATTTACTTACAATGTTTTATTCATATGCACACGTACATATTACGTCAGCTGTAATCCACAGCAGCAAGTCGGCACCGGCATCGGAGGCTCCAATCAGACAGAATTGTTTTAGATGATTTTGACTTGGTGTGGTGAGACGCTACGATATAAGTCTCGCACAACAATTACTTTTGTACTGTTCTACATATAGAGACACACTGGATACATTATCAATGGTTCTAAAAGTGCATTGTTCCCATAGATTGACCTCTGTTGGGTTAATTATGCGGAAAAAAACTTGAGGTTGACCAGGTGTTTTTTTCACAATTTCGTTGGTTTTACCAAACAGTTCCCAATGTCATCCGAACTTGGCCGAAATAATAAAAATGTTCCCATATGCACAAATGACATTTTATGTATTTTAACAAAACAAAAAATGCCAAACTGCTTTACACAGCTTTAATTTCTTTGGCGTAAAAACCTTGATACCGTCATGTAATAATGTAAGGGGGGTTATTCTCAACACTTACCAAATTAAAAAATACATTGAAACAATACACTGGGATACTTTTATGGAAAATAAATTAAAAAAATCAATTAACATAAATAAGGCTCGAACTCGCGATATTTGGATTGACAGTTCAACCCGTTACCACTATGCTATCGGAATAGACAATAGTACAACACACTTAATATTGATATCTAGTTTATTTTATAGTTTATGTAACAGATAAATCTGCTTTCATACTACAAACACCCCTAATACGGAAGGTTCCATCTAAAAATAGAATGACGTAGTTTCAAAATAGCTGAATCTGTTTATACTGTTTCTAGTAGGGAAAAGATGTAAAATAGAATAAAACAATGACACTCAAACCTAACACGCAGCAATCTACCAATATATATACATATAACTAGTGCCATGCCACTGCATATAACGAATGGGTGGTAGTCAAAATGAAAATGCCAACAATTCATCCAGAATATCACAATATGTATTGCAGTGGTGCATTGGAAGTTTTAATGAATTCGAACTGCATCTCTATCTATCAATATATGTAGTCTAATGATAATAGATTAATGCGATACTTGCAGTGGTGCATTAACAAGTTTCACTGAGTTCAAAGTCGCATCTTTCTAAAATAAAATAACCCTGTATTGAATTAAATACTAATCAACATAACAAAGAAGGTTGGAATTCTAGCGCATAGAGAAAGCCCTACAATAAATGAAATGAGAAGATCACGGGCTAGATCAATGTAAACTGACACCAATACACTTAAACACTCACACACAAATAGTTCAGTAGTAAATCCCTTTTGAGACAGTGGCTGGGTTTCCCTGTGCGTAAGTATCACATGAATGGAAATAGTATTTTAATATATATATTCATTACATAGGTTTGAGTAACAATACAGTATATAATATAATGCTGCTTAATATTCAAATTATGAAAACCATACTAGTTTTAGACCTTTAAAGAATCGGTTCATAATTTATAATGTAAACTAATACAAAATGGATATCAATCGGGCGGCGTCTAGGTATAGATTTTAATATGTTATTTATATTCAGAAGCAGTTCTTGTGAAATGTTTTATATACGAAATGCTGATTGGTCAGTTAGTTTAAAGGAAGCTGAACGATATCACTATTTGGTTTACGTTAAGGCAGTCAGAGTTTTGAGATAGGCAAAGAATTGTTTGCATTTTCATTGGAGTTTACCAGACCTCATTCGAGATATATCAGGGACCGCAATAGACTACTACTTGATTGAAACATCTCTCAAACAGGACTGCATAGGTATGTAAGAACATGAACCACCTTTAGAAAGTAATTTGTACAAACCTCCTCAACTTATAATTGTGTGGTGCGCATGGTCAAGTGGTAGAGCATCAAACCTATGGTCGGAAGGTCGTGTGTTCGATCCTCGACAACGGCTATGTGTAGTGTTTTTGAGCAAGATTCTTTTTTCGCGTATGCTTAGTACTGGTTCTACCCAGGAATACTTCAAGCGTTGTTTGTCTTAGTTGTAGGAACTTGTTTCACAATCGAAGTAAAATAAATAAGTTTAAATTCCATTCATAATTTCTAAATTTTATGAAATTATACACACATTAAAGTTTTGTAAGCCTATTGATAGTATTAGAAGAAATATATAATAAAATCCCCGGTGAATTTTATAGCCACATTATCAAACATTGTAAGCGATATTTGCAGTTTTAGAATATGCGAAAAAAGAAAATTAATGCTTTTGCTGACAAAATTATTAACCCTTAAATGCATATTCTAAAACTGTAAACATCGTTATTAATAGTTTGATAATGTGGCTCTGATAGTCACCCGACATTTTATTATATTTTCAGAAAATATTTTTAAAATAATGTGTTCATAAATATGCTTATTTATGATTTGATATACATATACGTGTATACTCAGTTGTTTTAAAAACAAATACATGTGGAGAATCCCTACAGACCTGCATCGCGAAATTTGCATAATTCGGATAACTGTATTTGCTTTTTGTTACAAGTCAGTTGGATTTCAATGGTGTGGTAGTTTAGTTGATATCTAGTGTTTACGGCTCACGTCAGATGTTGCAGGTTCGATCCCCAGCTTTGTCGGATGTCGCTTAAAACACACAGCACCGATCTACCCAGGAAGCGGATTCGACCGCGGATCATAAACGTCATATGCTTTCTTCGCAATCGAGCTAAAATAAATTATAGTATAAACTAAATCGGTTGCATATGGTTTGATTTATTCGACCTGCCTAGTATGATTACATATTGTTCGAGACAAATCGGTGACTATATTTGCCTGAGTGACCAAGGGAATTACAGATCTAATAGCTTCTAAACATCCTGGAAACTCTGCATGAAAGCAACTTTATAACCTAAATAGAAATTGAGTGAATGTATTAAACTACAGACATGAATAGCATGCTTAACTGTATATTGAGCAAATAAACTACAACATAACGTGATACAATTCTATTGCGTTAAATTTATATTTACAGAAAGGGAGAGCCACAATATACCACAATATTTATACGGGTTTGCATGCATACAATTGTTTATAATCTTTCCACATACAATTATCTATAATCTGTCCACATAAAATTATTTATAATCTGTCCACATACAATTATCTATAATCTGTCCACATAAAATTATCTGAAGCTCCAAATTTTGGAGAAAGTATCAGTTTTCAGCTCTACAGTCTAAAGGCCAGAAATGCTTATGCGATGGTGCGTTGTCCATCGTCCGTCGTTTGACGTCTCTGTAGTCTGTTAGCAGCACTTTCTCGGAAACCCCTAGGCCAATTGAACTGAAATTTTACATGGATGTTTCTATTGCATATGAGACTATACAGAAGATTTTTTTTATTTGAAGTTCAAGATGGCCGCCGGTACTAAAATAGTTCAAAAATCTTCTTCTCATGAATGGCTCATGAAAAATGTTTATGTAGTAATGATAACCAACTATAGTTTTGTTAGATTCGTTCAAATAGTGTCCCTAGGGTTAAAAATGACCCTGACCAAGGGTTCAATTACGGGACGTATGCCATTATAATAAAATGGAAATGATTTTGCCTATATCTTCACAGAAGCATTGATTGGTGAAGGAGGTTCAGATTTGTAAAATGACTGGGTTCAACTGTCTTAAGGGGTCAGGAGAAGCCCCACAAGAGTAAAAATTGGGAATTACAAAAAACTTTTTTTTTTAAGAACCTGTATGTCAGATTTGTTCATATTTGGCATAAATTATCCCTATGTGTAGGGATTTGTTTGATTGCAATAAGAATTAAGGGGCAAAAGTTTATAGTGGCCTTGTAAGGGGACTTAGAATTTTACTTAGAATACTATAAAAACAGAAAATTCTCTTTTTTTCAACTATTTAGGCAAAAATATAATTCAATTGGAGTTCTGATGTATCATTTAGTAATAGGAAAAATGATTTAGGTCAATAGGGAGAATTTACTTTCTATAAGGGTCCAGGGTGTGTCAAAAAAAGGGTTAAGATATACTTTTGTTAAAAATCTTCTTCTCAACAATCGGTCAATCAAATTTGTTCATATTTGATATGGAGTATCCCAATGAGTATGGGTTTAAATTTTGAACAAACCAAGGGTCTTGTATTTGAGTTTTATATAGGAATACTATTGAAAAACGGAAAATTCTCATTTTTATCATTCATTTATGACTTTTTTTATTCGGTTTGAGTTTTGAAGCAACTTCTAGTCATAACAAATATGATTTTGTTCGATACGACGGATAAATTATCCTTACATCAGCAAAGATTGAAGATTCTGCATATCGAGGGGCTGGGATATATTGGGGCCCTGTAATGTGACTTTTACATAGGAATACTATAGGGAAAACTGAATTTTTCATTTTGCATCTGTTTGTAAAAAAACTTCTTTTTAAAATTTGAATCATTTCTGCTTATAACAAATTGCTAAGAGTGGGTGATTAAGTTTTGTCAA
This sequence comes from Panopea generosa, assembly GCA_029582155.1. NCBI lineage: Eukaryota > Metazoa > Mollusca > Bivalvia > Adapedonta > Hiatellidae > Panopea > Panopea generosa. Next base: position 15,214,765 of record CM055898.1, read on the forward strand.
ATTAAGGGGCTGGGTTGTAATCAGGTTTGTACAGGGGAATATATATATTTTTTTGTAGATGAATGGTATGGTAATTTAAAGTTTTTCCTTTTCATCAATTAAGTTTTTGTTCATGGTGGGTGTGGTGGGAGTATTTATCCATAAGTTGATAAGACAATTCCCCAAAGAGGGTAAATATTGTTGAATTTCAAAAAGTACTATGGCCACTATGAGTCAGTAGAGCGTCCTAAGGCCCCCCTCTTGGGCCTCTTGTTTTATTTTATTCAGTTGGAAAAACAATAATCCAATTTACTATCAGTTTGTATTTTTAAAGAATTTTTACTCATTTTCTTTTTAACATCAATGTGTTTACAAACATTATAAAATAACATGTTTATAAATCTGGCTGGTTGTTCAATACAGATGTAATGTGATGTTGAGTGAAAAATAAGTGCAGTAAGTGTTGAGGTTGACAGTTATAATTATGGACAAATAATATCTACATACACTTCTTCTGGGTCAACAATAATTCCATCGGGTTGAAGATATTACTGTCACTCTAAACAGAATGTAATATTTACATACTGTTCATATTTTATACATGGCTTTGCTTCCTGGCAACATAATGTTGTTTTGGACAATTGTTAAATGCTTTATTTAAATCAAAAATGTTTTTCGTCATTCAACTTTCTCATTTGTGGCCGAGTGGTCTGAGGTGCTGTCTTCAAATGACCACTGACCTCTCATGGCTGAGGTCATGAGTTTGAACTAGCTTCGGTTCAACAGTTTAATTGAGAAAGTGGTTTTCCGCTACCATTGAAAATGGATATACCACATATAACATGTTTAGTTTTGAAAATGACATTAAACCCCATGACATAAAAAAAATCACAACATAACATGCCCATGTTTGTGTCTTAATGTAAGGCTATCTGAAGTACTGGATTAATAATATATACTTTTATCTAATCTTCTATCTTTTCTTAAAATGGCCACACTGGTATTTATTTGCAGATAAAAGTAAAAGTCATCAATGGAATTTTTTTTTTAAATGCAAGTGAAGTCCTTCTGTCAAATAATCAATTTCTGCTTTGTTCCACAGACAAGCACTTGGCAACAAGGGGACCACTGCAGGTTGGCAACTTCTGGCAACACAATTCACCACTGTTTCGCTCCATACAACAAACACTTGGCAACATAGGAATCCTGCAGACTGGAAACTGCTGGCAACACAACCAACGACTGATTTGCTACATAGAAAATCGCTTGGCAACAAGGAAACCATTGCAGGTTGGCAACTTCAGGCAACACAACCCATCACTGCTTAGCTCCATAGAACAATCACTTGGCAACACAGGGATCCTTCAGACTGGCATTTTCTGGCAACACAACCAACCACTGCTTTGCTCAATAGAACAAGCTCTTGGCGACACGGTGATCCTGCAGATTGGCAACTTCTAGCAACACAACCCACCACTGTTTTGCTCCATAAAACAAATACTTGGCAACTAGGGGACCACTGCAGGTTGGCAACGTCTGGCAACACAACCAACCACTGCTTAGCTCCATAGAACAAGCACTTGGCAACATGGGGATCCTGCACACTGGCAACACAACCAACGACTGGTTGTTCCATAGAACAAGCACTTGGCAACAAGGGGACCACTGAAGGTTGGAAACATCCGGCAACACAACCTATCACTGCTTAGCTCCATAGAACAAGCACTTGGCAACACAGGGATCCTGCAGTCTGGCAACTTCTGGCACCACAACCCACCACTGCTTTGCTCCATAGAACAAGAACTTGCCAACAAAGGGATCACTGCAGGTTGTCAACTTCTGGCAACACAGCCCATCACTGCTAAGCTCCATAATACAAGCACTTGGCAACACGGGGATCCTGTAGAATGGCAACTTATGAATACCAATCCACCATTGTTTTGCTCCATAGAACAAGCACTTGGCAACATTGGAATCCTGCAGACTTGCAACTTCTGGCCACACAACAAACGACTGATTTTCTCCATATAAAATCCCTTGATATCAATGGGGCCATTGCAGGCTGATGACTTCAGGCAACACAACCCATCACTGCTAAGCTCCATAATACAAGCACTTGGCAACACGGGGATCCTGTAGAATGGCAACTTATGAATACCAATCCACCATTGTTTTGCTCCATAGAACAAGCACTTGACAACATTGATATCCTGCAGACTTGCAACTTCTGGCAACACAACAAACGACTGACTTTCTCCATAGAAAATCCCTTGATATCAATGGGGCCATTGCAGGCTGATGACTTCAGGCAACACAACCCATCATTGCTAAGCTCCATAATACAAGCACTTGGCAACACGGCGATCCTGTAGAATGGCAACTTATGAATACCAATCCACCATTGTTTTGCTCCATAGAACAAGCACTTGACAACATTGATATCCTGCAGACTTGCAACTTCTGGCAACACAACAAACGACTGACTTTCTCCATAGAAAATCCCTTGATATCAATGGGGCCATTGCAGGCTGATGACTTCAGGCAACACAACCCATCATTGCTTAGCTCTATAGAACAAGCACTTGGCAACACAGGGATCGTGCAGACTGGCATTTTCTAGCAACACAACCCACCACTGCTTACTCCAAAGAACAAGTAATTGGTAACAAGGGGACCACTGCAGGTTGGCAACTTCTTGCAACACAACCCACCACTGCTTTGCTCCATAGAACAAGAATTTGGCAACAAAGGGACCACTGAAGGTTGGAAAACTTCTGGCAACACTGCCCATCACTGCTTAGCTCCATAATACAAGCACTTGGTAACACGGGGATCCTGCAGGTTTGCAACTTTTGGCAACACAACCCACCACTGCTTTGCTCCATAGAACAAGAATTTGGCAACAAAGGGACCACTGAAGGTTGGCAACTTCTGTCAACACAGCCCATCACTGCTTAGCTCCATAATACAAGCACTTGGTAACACGGGGATCCTGCAGGTTTGCAACTTCTTACAACACAACCCACCACTGCTTTGCTCCATAGAACAAACACTTAGCAACATGGGGATCCTAAAGACTGGCAACTTCGGGCAACACAACCCACCACTGCTTTGCTCCATAGAACAAGCACTTGGCAAAACGGTGATCCTGCAGACAGGCAACTTCTTGCAACACAACCTACCACTGCTTAGCTCCATAGAACAAGCACCTGGCAAAACGTGGATCTTGCAGACTGGCAACTTCTGGTTACTTAACCCAGCACTGCTTAGCTTATATAGAACAAGCACTTGGCAACAACGGGACCACTGCAGAATGACAACTTCTGGCAACACAACCCATCACTGCTTTGCTCCATAGAATAAGCAATTGGCAATACGGGGATCCTTCAGACTGTCAACTTCTGGCAACGCAACCCATCACTGCTTATCTCTATAAAACAGGCACTTGGCAACAAGGGATCACATTAGTTTGGCAATTTCTGGCAACACAACACACCACTGGTTTGCTTCATAGAACAAACACTTGGCAATTAGGGGAACTTCATGAACTGATAAGACTGAAAACTAACAAAATAAAAAATGCTTACCTAGGTTATGATGATGTTTGTTGGGATATTTATGTAGTAAAAAAATACTAGCAGAATCAAAACAGATGCACATAAATATTGTCATTTTTGGAAGACAAGTGACAACAACGCCTTCTTAAGAGGATTATGTGATATTTTGTTCTATAACTTTTGTTATACTGTTGACCACAATTACATCTGACAAATGGAATAGTTTCAAAAATTTCAAAACGGAATTACCATAGTAAAGGACGTATTATACAATGAGAAATTCGAAATTTTATTTTATTGCGGTTAGTCTTCTATCAAACAGAGAGCAAAATTGTCAGAGGTGTGCTACTGCAAGCACACACTTGTCATGGATATCTACATCACTGTGGGTTTTGTTTTTTAACTGATGAAAACAATAAGCAGCACTCCGAATAAGGTTTGGAAATTTTGTGTAAATGTGCAAACAAAAATATGCCTTTATTTTGAACATTGAATGTATACATACTCAGAAAAGAAACTCAATGTACGTGCTGGTTAAAGCTAATGAATTATGTGGATTTAATAAATCAATGCAAAATCTATATACTTTTTTTAAAGTCTCTTTTTACTTTTTCCGAAGGCATCAAAATTGTAAATCGACAATGTGGTAAATATTTATATTTCCTCCTTTTACACATGCACAAGTATCAAGATTAAATATGATACAAATCCTTGGCCTCACCCCATAAAATACTCAATTTACTTTTCATAAGTAAGTGTTAATATAGTGGGAATAAGTGAAATGAAGAGATTTAACGTGGCGTGTCCAGAAATGTAGTTCGTTGTCAAAATTTAGAAGCTTTTGTCCAAGCTTCCTAAAAAATATAATAATTACGGACATGATATCTCAGTTAAGTTTAATAATCAGTCAGGTGACTACAAACACTCTGTAGTTATTGCCCTTAATTTGTTGAAATAGCGTTATTTCTCACGAGTTTATCAGTCATCTAACGGGGGTATTTTGTGTGATTATGGATTTCTTTTATGATTGGTAAAAAAGTCTTTTGGGGCATTTGTCACTCACAGTAACAGTTTTTGTTTGATATATAAATTAGCAATGACTGATACATGTATATACGACTTAATTAAAACAGCCATATTTGTATATAAATAGTTACATAAGGTAAATCTTACTTTATCACAATTTACCCAGTCCATTTGAATTATTATATCTTCATTTTGTGTACAATCATTTCAGTTTCTGTGAATTGCTTTCTCTGTTTCATATTTTACTCCAACTTTTAAATTAAAGGAATGACTTCTCGTTCACAAAGAGTTTTGAATTTTAATGTGCATTGTCATTATAAAGTGTAACATGTTTTATTAAAGATTTTATTTTCCCTACATAATAATAATTCGTGCTATATTTCTGGTTTTTGTTGCAGAGTAATTTATCACATCCAGTGATATTTCTAGATTCAATGTGCCAAATGCATGTTTATGCTTTATGTCTTTAGCTCACTGGAGCTGCAGGCTCAAGGTGAGCTATTGTGAACATCCTTCGTCTGTAAACAACATCTATTGGCAATCGGAGTCAATGATTTGTTTATTGAGTTAAGGCCTTTGTTATTACAACTTAAAAGTTACATCACACATTGGACCAAAAACCATGCGGACACAAATCTTCCCACAGATTTTTACTGATTCCAATTTAATTTGCCCTACAGCTAGTATACAGTCAGAACATGTTCCTGTGGTCTTGGCATTAGGATTCAATGATCTTTTACTTAACTATGGCCCTTTGAACTTTTTAATGAAATAACATTTATTTTCAGCCTTAACTGTTGACAGCAGCTACCATCATGAATGGTATTCAAATTGGGGACAGGCCTTCCGGAAATGATTTTTAGAACAAAATTAAATGTCACCTGACGCTAGTCACAATCATTTGTTATATACATGTATGTGGCAAGGTTGACATTAAAATGTTATAACCTTTTGTTTTTTATTAATCGAGCCCGTGTGGTTCCGGCTAAGTAAAGAATCACTGCTGATCTCTGCAAAGGGGTAGGAATCCTCCGAATGGGCGTCATGTTCATATTATCATTTTTGTCATGTTCATTATCGCGGTTAAATTATCAACACCTGTGAGGTTTCAGAGAGCCATATGAGTGATGGCAAGAATAGGACCACTGTGGCTTATACATGTCGTAAGAAGCGACAATTTGAATAATACGATAGAATTTGCTGAAACTCTGCAGTTGTTGAAAATTCTTCAATGTATTTCAGAAATATTCAGTGCCGTGACCGAGGATCAAACCCAGGTCCCCTGGAAAGCAAACTCACTGACATAACCACTGGACTAGCACAGCCATAGAAAAATAGTTGTGCAGTTCAAACACAATATACATGTACATATTAACATTGTAGTAGTAGCTGCCTTACTTCATTGTGATTACAAATTAATTTGATAAAGATATTAGTACTCAATAATGCATCAAGTCTTTACGCTGATAAAACATTGCGACATATAATCAGGTTTGGGATATATACCGGTGATAGAAACCTTGTGACATAAAGTCAGGTTTGAGATATTTACCGGTGGTAAAAACCTTGCGACATATAGTCAGGTTTGGGATATATATCGGAGGTAGAAACCTTGTGACATAATGTCAGGTTTGGGATATATACCGGTGGTAAAAACCTTGCAACATATAGTCAGGTTTGGGATATATACCGGTGGTAGAAACATTGCGACATATAGTCAGGTTTAGGATATATACCGGTGGTAGAAACCTTGTGACATGTAGTCAGATTTGGAATATATACCGGTGGTAGAAACCTTGCGACAAGTAGTCAGGTTTGGATATATACCGGTGGTAGAAACCTTGCGACGTATAGTCAGGTTTGGGATATATATCGGTGGTAGAAACATTGCGACATATAGTCAGGTTTGGGATATATACCTGTGGTAGAAACCTTGCGACATATAGTCAGGTTTGGGAAATAAACTGGTGGTAGAAACCGTGTGACATATAGTCAGGTTTGAATATATACCGGTGGTAGAAAACATATAGTGGCAGATGGTTTTGAAACATTTGGTGTGGTTTCAACATTTCAACGTCAGTCTTGCAACATATAATGGTTGGGACATTTAGCCCCAGTGCGACATTGAACATCGCCACTATGACCTTTATTTGTTAAGGTCCAGTTACTTCAAAGGTCAAGATCATTGGGGACCCCCAACAAAGAAAAAAAACACAAAACAACTTCCTTTTTATCTTAATCATAATCTTTTCCTAAATGCATATCTTATGAATGGTCAATGTCCCCGTGGCTCTTTCAGTGAAAGACTTTAATTCACTGAACTTTTTTGTTCAAAGTAAGTTTGTAAGAATTTGAACTAAATGTCATAAACAAGTTTGTTGAAATCTTATACTCTACTTTAAGGTTGAGTCTAGAGATCCGGAAATAGAAATATGAGCAATTCTAATATTGTGCTGTTAGTAAGGATTGACTACTAGTTTTACCCGTCAGTTGTACCATAATTTTAGTGTTGTTTATATAACAAGTTAGATGTGCCAAATACATGGGCATAATATGTTAATGATTTTGTTTTAAGCATTGATATTTTCAGAGAAAAAAAATGAAATGATGTTCTTATCTATGTTGTTTGTATTATATTTTTAATAATTCCAAGTCATTTGTTACAAGAAACTGGATTGGTCAGAAGAGGTCATATGACTAGTATTAATTTTTCAATGAACTACCTGACTGTTGCTATTGACAACAAATGAATGTAAGTTTCAAAAAGTAATATAGGAATAGTCTGTCTGTTTGTAACATTTTGCGTCTGCTCCATACCTACTAAATCCCTTGGAGGATTTTAATAATATTTGGCACAAATGCTCACCTTTAGTGGGCGCAGTTTTACTTCTAACTCACTAATCTCCTTGATTTTTGTGATATTTTTTATTTGATCCATTGGCATCATTTAATCATATAACCGAGAATTCAGAAGAATTAATAGTTGATATTTCATATTTAATATAAGAATTCACAACATTCAAAACAGGATGAATATTTAAAGATATCAATAATTCATTTAAAATCAATTAGTGATATTAAGAAATCGTCCATTTGATATCTTTTATATCTTACATCTTGAATTTGTTTTGCGATATCAAAACATCATTTATTTGTATCTTTTTATCATTAATATTATTCATTATATCAATAATTAAACCTGATTTTAAGATATCAAATAATGTGAAAATGGATATCTTAAAATAATTTTGTGATATCTTTGAATGCATTTAATGATATAAAAATATTTAATTGTATCATAAATCATGTTATTGTTTTCAATAAAAGAATTAATGATTGCTTAAAATAAATGGAAGATGTCACAAAATGAGTATTGGATATCATAAAATAGTCAATATATATTAAAAGAGCGCCTCAAAAACCTCATCAAGACAATGTGCAGAGCACCATTTCCAGGGATGAATGATGATGGAGTTAATG